>OY735201.1:47685096-47700096 GCA_963457665.1 Thysanoteuthis rhombus | reverse complement strand
AAGTCAGGGTAGTGCCAGATATTGTAGGTGCACTGGGAACTGTCCAAGAGACACTGAAGGCGAGACTAGAGGAGCTCGGGACAAAAGGAAAGATGGAGACTGTACAGACCATAACATTGCTAGTAACTGCATGAATACCGAGGAAAGTGCAAGAAAAATAAGAACTGCAACACTAAATCTTAGCAGCGGCCTAACAGAGGAAGAAAATTAAAGCGGAGATGTGAACCACAGCACTGGCATGATAGGTGAGGGAGAGAAGAGATGGTGGCTGAAGACCTGACCATCGGGCAACTGGTATGGAACTGTAAACCACAGTATTGCTGTGGACTATGAGAGTGTGGAGATGAGGGCTGGAGACTTGAGGAGACTTGCTGTCACTCAACCTCCAGTGGTAACCACCAGGCAACTAGTATAAGATTGCAAATAAATAATAATAATAATAATAATAATAATAATAATAATAATAATAATAGAAGAAAACTGCAGGATTCAGAATTGTCAATTAATATATATTTGTCTTTTGTTTTGAGCGAAGTTTAGTTTATTATTTGCTTTGCCCGTCCCAAAGGTGCATGTTTGGAAGGTTTGGAAGGGACTGGACTCTATGATGTATGGAACAGAAACTTCAAATTGCTGTGCCTTATTTGCTGATGAATATATTAAGCCAATGTCGAGTTCTTACGATGGCTAGCTGTCGAATAATTGCGGTGCACACACAGATATTCAATTGTATATAGCCTAAAAAATGCAGGCATGATCATATAAGCATAGGGTAAAATGCTGACTGAAAATGGTTACAAGATTTAAGATCTGATGAATCAAACGAAATAACTAAATTGGATCGAGATATAACGCATCAAGTGTACAAAGAATGAAGTCGCTTTCAAATAAAACTAGAAGACATTCCAGCTAAAATATCTATAATAACAATAATAATCAGAACTAAGTAAACGAATGGGATTCAACCATGCGGAAAAGTGGTACCAGTAGAAACCGGAGACAGCCCAAGCAAATGGAAGTCATAAATTATTCTGGGATTTTGACATCCAAACTGACCACCCCACCCAAGCAAAGAGACAAGATCTTGTAATCGTGGACAAGAAAAGGAGAGCCTGCCAAATAATAGAGATGGTCGTGGCTGCAGATCGCAGATTAAATACGAAAGAGAGTGGAAAGCAGGGAAAGTAACAGGATCTGGCAAAGGAACTGAAGAATGGCGTGGAACATGAAAGTCAGGGTAATACCAATGATTATAGGTGCACTTGGAACCGTGCGGAAGACACTGAAAACGAGATCGGAGGTATTGGGATGAGCAGAAGATTTTATAGATCACAACAATACTGGAGACTGCACGAATACTGAAGAGAGTACTGGATATATGTGATCAATGTCCTCAAGCTGTTAGCAATGGCTTAACAGCAAGGAAAAAAGCAAGATGGAGGTGGAGATTTTAGGAGAATTATTGTCACTCAATCTTCTGCGCTGACCTCCAACGTTTGAACATGTAGATGTATTTAATGTTGGATGGATCTGGTTGTCTTCCTCAGTTTGTAGGCTCGAGTTTCCCTTAAAGGCCCCGGGAGTGGTGGTCAAAATATGAAGAAAAATGCATGACAGAGGACAAATATCCATTGCTAACTTGAAAGCAAAAAATGATGTCACAAAGAACCTATTTACAAAAAAAAACAAAAAAACAAAAAACAAAAAACAAACTCCAACCTCATTCGGTAGTCGACATATATAACTGTATGTCACTCTAAACTAGACTGAATGAATACCCATGAACATGTAACAGTAAAACATTAAGGAATTTTACCTATATTTTATATTGTGGTTCTTTGTAAACGAACGAAAAAGCAAAATCATCATAATTATTTTTTATATTACTATTTACCTTATGGTGTATAAGATAGATCTAGAGCTTAGAGGTTTGATATGGACTTCCGCCAGCCACTAGCTTTCGCAACTCAGTTTGTAAGAGCGGCAGAGCTTTAACCTGGCATTTCCTTGTCATCGAGTGACGTGTCTCACTAAGAGCTAATCTTTTATTCTCGGTCTTAGTGAGTATAGTTGGGATAAATAAGAACTGAAAAGTCAAGATAAAGTTAAATAGTAGAATAAAAATGGATAATAATGATTGACAATACTTCATCTTACGAGATAGATTTTAAATAAACAAGCAAAAATAAGGGCTATCGATAGATTATGATATTAGGCAAAAAACTGAAATTTAAGAGAACCTACTTCAATGGCTTCCCTTCAAATAAAGCGAGACTTCATCATTAAAGAATATTTAGATATTAAATTCGCTGACTCAAATTATTCTATTAATACATCTTTTCAGTATGTCAAAGAGATATTTTCTATTGGTTATTTGTAAAATGTAATCAACAGGAACTGTATATCTAATAAATGAAACATGAATAAATCTAGGTACAAAATATATTTTACTATGATATGCACATGCATCTATATATATCTAAATATACATAAGTATATAATACCATGATTATACACGAAAGTGTTTATATGCAATAAAGCAAACATGTATGAACATATGCAAACGTATACATTCAATATTGAATTGACTTTCATCTTGCCATATATATACATATTTGCAAATGCACACACGTGCGTCTATACACACACGCACCCCCATATATATATATATATATATATATATATATATATATATATATATATATATATATATATATATATATATATATATATGTATGTATATATATATATATATAATCAATAATGTATATTTGGCAGCATTTTCTCTCAAGCAAGTTTTATGAAACACAATGCATAGCTTTTGTCGATCCAACTTTTTTATTAATATTTCTTGTTACCGAATAAGTTTAATTCTCATAGAAACAGCATTAGTGATACTATTTCTTTCAAATATAAAAGAATAATCTACAGTTACATAGATCCTTATATATATATATGTGTGTGTGTGTGTGTGTGTGTGTGTGTGTGCGTTTGTGTGTGTGTATTTGTGTGTGTACGTGTGTGCGCACACAGATAGATATGTACTCAGAAAATAATACATTTTATTTATTTTTAACATAGTATACTTTTTTTATAAAAAATTCGAAAAGTCAAAATCTATTCGTTCCAGACATTGCACTGTTGAACTCACATTTAATTTGTACAAGACTCAACAGACAATGTTACAGCTCAAAAAATCGCTGAGCCCCTTTGAGCGGATTGAACAACCAACGTTTTCAATTATACAGCAACGTCAACATAATCACAAATCAATACAGATCAATAATAATAATAATAATAATAATAATAATAATAATAATAATAATAATAATAATAATAATGATAATGATGATGATGATGATGATGATGATGATAATGATGATGATGATGATTCCCATAAACAACCAAAATCTATCTTGACTCACATTATCAATTTCTAATAAAAAAAATAAAGGGGTTGTAAATGTGGCTGATATAGCTACAAGGACCAGCCTCTCATAAATAAAATGACTTTAGAAAATCGCCACTCGATACAGTGCAACGTCAGACCTACATGGGTTGATTATCATCAGGCTTCCGATGGTGTGTCCCACCCTTGGATCTTGCAAACACTCGAGATATATAAAGTATCCCCAGTAGGCTACATTTAAATCACAATCATCATCATCATCATCAGCCTTTTAGCGTCCTACGTTATATATAGACCTTCCCTAAGATTCGCCAAACCTATCATTCTGGGGCGTCACGGAGCTGTCATCTCATAATCTCTCTTTCATGGGTGTCACAGCAGCATTTTTTACATGGTCTCCTGATATCCACGTTATGAGTCGGGATATCCAGCGGTTGTCTGACGCTCTTGTGCTTCCTTGAGTTTTCAGATGGTTTCTATGATAACTCAATCTCTGTCATTTCTTTAATATGCTGTGCTATCTTGTGGTCCCTTCATGTGAGGTTGAGTATGATTCTCCCTTGCGCACGTTACATAGTCCTCAGTTTGAGGGTCAGTCTTTAGGTTAGATTCTCTGTTTTAGTTCCATAGGTGACTATCGGGAGGATAAATTGATTTTCTTGTTTTTCAAGGTTGTGCTTCCGTGCCGAAAGCTTGCCAACCCAATGTGATTCTTGATTTCTACTCCTTTTTAGGATTTCATGGAGATAGTTTGTCATTGGTAGATGTAGTGGTCTACTTTCTTCAGTTTTGCATCTTCGATTTTGATTGTTTTGTCTTTGTTTTATCATTGTCTTCAACATAACTGTTGTACATGACGTTTGATTTACTAAAGTTCACGAAGAGACCAATCTTCTTGCTTCATTCGTTCAGTCTGGCCAGCATCATCTGGAGGTCATGAAAATTCTCTGCAAAAAAATGATGATGTCCACAAATCTTAGGTCACTTGGGCATTTGCTGTCAGTTCTAATCCATTTATTTTCCCAGTCTAAGTTCTGGAAGATTATCTCGAGGCAGAAAGTAAAGACTTTTGGTGGGCTGGTATCTCCTTGAATCGCCCCTTTTTTTTTAGGTGAAAGGGGTTTGAGTCTTCTTGTGACTTGATGGAAGAACTGCTATGTCGGTTAAGGATATAAAATTCATGAAAACATCTCAAACCAAATATTTTATCGGGATGACCTAAAACTTTATTTAACGTGTGATGATTAAATGGAGTGTCCTTTAAAGAGGGTAAAACGATTCTGTAATGACAATGGAATGAGTTTCGGATTAGGCAAATGTACAAAAGCCAGATTCAAAAGAGGTAAACGAACAACTTCATCCATAGACTTAGATAGTTCAACATAACCAATTGAATTAGACCAATAGGAACCATAAAATACTTCGATGTTAATGAGGAAATGATATCCCACATGCACAAGAGAAAGTATTATATAAGAGTCATAGTAATATCAAATACAGAACTAAATTCACATAACCAAATAAAAATAATCAACAGACTCTTAAAATATTGCTTCAATATCCTAAAATGGACTGTGCAAGATAAAAAAAAATGGATACCAAGACGAAGAAAAATATGCATCATCCTAAAACTGATGCGAACCAATGATAACTACCCAGGAAGGAAGAGGGCATAGGTCGTATCCAACTAGAATTGTCATCGAAGGTAACAACCGTTCGTGTTCATAATATCTGGAAACATTTCAGGATTAGATAATAATGTCTGTTAAGAATCATGAAAACCATAAGAGAATGTATTCCATATAAAAGAAAGGAACAAGTATGAGAGACAACATCAAGTAGAAGAAATCAATAATAGTCCTGAAATATCGTTATCACCCGCAAAAGCAGCTAAGAAGATCGAAACGAAGGCGAAACAAGAAGCTGTGGACCAAATGAGCCAACGTTGGCCAAGTAACCCCGCTGCACCGGCAATATCCAGCTCGCATCAACTAAGCTGATGTAGACCGATCTAAAATCCATCAGTGGTTGCGAAGCTTTTGAATTGAAACCAAAACAGAGGGCTTCGTCCTCGCGTCACAAGATCTTTTTGTGCGTAACTATCAAGCCAAACTGATTGAAACGGAACTGACACAAAATGTTGATTTTTGATAAGTCAACTTGGACCAGAAGATCATATAATTACGGGATAACCCCGAATAAATATAAAAACAGACATGATAGAATGGTACAATGTTTTAAAATCTGTTAATACGAGGGCAAAGAGACATGAAAAAAAGAACCGGTGTAAGCACCAGCCAGAGGCGCTTCAAGAAATAGGTCACGCTACTGTTTTGAAAGACTTTATTATCTATATAGACAGAACAATATAAGATATTATTATTATTATTATTATTATTATTATTATTATTATTATTAATGTTATTATTAAAGGCTTTAAAGACATTCATAATAATAGAAACGGTAATACCATCATATACTAGTCAGAGAGTTCAAAAAACTATTCAAGTATAAAAACATTTAAATTGAAATTGGAAAAACGTGGCAGCTGAAGACCACAATTCCAGCAATAGTGGATGCTCTTGGACTCATCAAGAAAGATACTGGGAAACCCTGCTCATGGAAAATCTCTCAAATAGTTTAACTAGTACGACTCATACCCTAAAAGGAGAATTATCTGCATAACTTTCAACGATTCTTCGTTTGTAGTCAATCTTATTCTAGAAAAATCACTTAGGTGATTCCAGCCTAAATTGTACATCTCTTTTCCGGAGAAATGATTCATAATATTTACACCACCTTTCGTCTCTGGTCTCTGGTTGGGACCCAAATAATAATAATAATAATAATAATAATAATAATAATAATAATAATAATAATAATGATAATAATAATAATTAGTGCAGTCAGAAACGGCAACGGCGAGGTCAAAGAACTAGGAAATGCAAAAACACGAGTGCAAATATGTGAAAAAAAAAACCCTGCACGAACACTTTAGAAGATAGACACAGGAAATTTCAGACCTAAAGATGTAGACGTGGTTGCGAAGAGGAAACCTGGAGAGTGAAACTAAATTTCCCTTAATAACAGTCTAGAACAACGCCTTAAGTACCATCTATTTAAAAGGCTAAGATAGATAAGAAAAACAAGTGTAAATTATGCGGAGATAGGGATGAGACAATCAATCACATAGTAAGCGAGTTCAGAAAAATAGCCAAGGGGGTTTACAAAAACAGACATGACTTGGTACGAACGGTGATCCGCTGGTAACTGTGCAAGAGACTGAGGTTCGAACTTATAAACCAATGTTATATGCACAGATTAGAATCCGTCTAAGAGAATTAAACAGATTCACTGCTCTGGGACTTCGAGATTCCAACATCACCAAACCCGAGTCAGAATAGATCTATTAACAGTAAATAAGGATAAACAATTGTGTAAGATAGTGGCCATTGCTGTCTTCGTAGACAACAGGCAGAAACGGAAAGAGAATAAAAAGATAAATAAGTACATAGACCTTGCCAGGGAGCTGAACAAATACGAGAAATGAGATGGTGCTTTGATCCCAAGCAACGATCCAGAAGAACCTAGGAGAAAAAAGACTTCCGGAACTGGGTCTCAGAGGAAGAACGGCGAGGGTACTTCTACTAAGGAGAGTCCTGGAGTATCGAGGGGATTAGCTGTCACTCGATCTTCTGTGAAGCCAACCAGTCACTTCTATTGTGAAAACTCAATAATAATAATAATAATAATAATAATAATAATAATAATAATAATAATAATAATAATAATAATAATAATAATAATAATAATGATAAAAAAAAAAACAAACAAACTTTGCAACACGAAATCTGGGACAAGTCATACATTCAGAAACCGGGTCTCAGGATGACAGGAGATTGTTTGAAATGGTCACGCTCAACTTTGATTTTTCAATAATCATTTTCTATTCAACGCTTAACGGACAATAGGAAGATTTGGAGAATTTATGATTTTTCATAACGTTTGTTAAAAGAAGAGACACTGCGAAAGCATCACTTGCATACATAGTAGTCAAACAAATAAATGCTTGTTAAATATTCAGGATGCGCTGATTATTGTATTTGTGCGTGCACGATTAAGTCAACTGGGCACGGTAAATAGCGGTCATTGTGTTATTTTATTATATAAATGAAAAACATCTGTCTATCTGACTTGTATACGACGAACAAACAAGGATTAAGAGTTTAGTGTTCCATAGCACATGATTTATAACGTTTGTCCTTACAGCTAATCACTTTTTCTTATTATCCACTGTCTACAGGTGAGCATAAATGATGTTTTATGAACGCTATTAGGTGGCGTCACTAATAACCTTTTGTGAGTCGAATGTTTAGGCGTACACTTTCTATACCGATACGTTCGTGTACGTACACACATGCATGCACACGTACAAACTCACACACACACACACACACGCACGCGCGCATGGGTATAGGAAGGTAAACATTGCATATGAGAGCGAGATAGATAGAGAGAGAGAGAGAGAGAGAGAGAGAGAGAGAGAGGGAACGAGAGAGAGGAAAGGAACGAGAGAGAAAACTAAAAGAAGAGAATTGTTCGACT
This sequence comes from Thysanoteuthis rhombus, assembly GCA_963457665.1. Taxonomy (NCBI): domain Eukaryota; kingdom Metazoa; phylum Mollusca; class Cephalopoda; order Oegopsida; family Thysanoteuthidae; genus Thysanoteuthis; species Thysanoteuthis major. The sequence goes on along the minus strand of OY735201.1, from coordinate 47,692,082 downwards.
AGAAATGTGACAACAACAGTAAGTCATTGATAATGTCGGACCCTTTATAGGTACGAACGTCTGTGTTCTACTGTGAATGTGTGCGTTAATGCGAGCATATATACATGTAGATATACAAATACGTGTATAGGCACGAATATATATATATATATATATATATATATATATATATATATATATATATATATATATATATATATATATATATATAATTATATATATATATATGTATATATATATATATATATATATATATATATATAGTTCATAATGTATTTTTCAATTTGTAAGACTACATAAAGAAAGAAATGTTGACATTAAACTGGTTTATATCCAGTTTATATGCATAAACACACACATACACACACGTGTATGTATATATATATATATAGTAATTTACTATAATACTTCTTACTTCTTTCTGAGAACAAATCATATTGAACACTGTCTGATTTCCACCTATAATACACATCCCTCTCTATCTATATATACATAGTTTATATATGTACACACACACACTTATACATACATATATATATATATATATATATATATATATATATATATATATATATATATATTAATTATTTTACATGACTATCATGGCAGGCTCTCCAGCACACCATCAAGTCCAGCCCTTTCTAATCATGCCTCTTTTGAACGGACATGCCCTAATCCTATTAATATCATTACAACAATGCTTTATTTTCTCGTCAGAAGCCTCAAGGTGATTTTATTTCTCAATGATCGGACTGATATTTCCTGGATAGAAATCATTAGTTTTCTTGTTGGATAATCTTGATCTTTTAAGGCCTTGAAAGTTTTTCTATCAGAACGTAACTTTTCAGCACAAGTATGACAATGATCCAGATCTCAAATTGGAATATATGAAAGAGATAGAATTGAAAGAATGATGGTTAAAGCGAATGCATTATGTTTTACCAAAGAGGAAATAAAAACTACGCGACAAATTCTGAGAAAAAAAAAAAGAATCAAATAAGGCAACATCTGGCAATAGATATCAATCTTTGCCGGAAAAAAAACAAAAAACAAAACAAAAACAAGGAAAATAATCTTTACCCCCAAATCAAAATACTATACGTCACTAAACGAAAAAATGACTCATGTCAGTTTTTAACCTATTGACATTAGACATTTTAACTGGATGGGCTTTCAAGCTGGAGAACAGGATTATTTGGATCGTGGAGAAAGCTCCTGTGTCCACATATGGCTCAACAGATAAGCTATTTGATTAGTTTATCACGAAAGCCCTTTCGGTTCAGCTAACACTAGACAACTTTGGTTGTACACGCACTCATACGTACACACGTGTAAGCACACACTCACGCCAATACACATACACCCATGTGTGCATACACATGGACCTTCATTCTTTGTTAATAGAAAATGCATCCGTGCGTGCATATGCGTATGATGTGTGTGAGAGTGCGCATGTGTGTGAATGGCACCAAATTAGGTGACATTGTTAAAAATCACTATTTTGCAGATTTTGCTGCAATGATGTGTCTGTGATGGAATGCCACGCAAACACCAGAGTAGACATTAAGTCTATCATGAACTATCATGACTCATAAGTCATGAACAATTATATGCCTTCAAGTATGAACAAGATTTTGTTTCATTAGTCAAATCAGACGATTGGAAATCCACACAGACCTTCATAATGTACATCAAATGTTACAAATCATCTCATTATAATCAATGTGTGAGGGCATTCACTAAAACACATAGACTAATAAAACTCAGAAGTCCTGGAAAACATTCCCAAAGAACTGGCTAGATTTTAGTTGTCAGAAACCGTCAAAAAGAACTGTCACCTAAACTGTCAACATAAGCTTCTTCAGTTTTCAGTTTGGTCTGGCTGGCTGGTTGGCTGGCTATGTATTCATCACATCCAAGCTACACCAATAGGGACAGAAGGTTTGAAATTTGAACATTTACTCCTATGTCAAGAAGGAACCTTTTTTTTGTTTTCTTTTGGGGCCTCAATAGGTTTTTTGTAGCAGGCTCAATTTGCAATCAAAGTCTGTGAGAAATTGGTCCCTCAATTCGTGTTCGGCAATTTTCTCGCTTGTTTTTTGAAAATTTGGTCTCTTTTACTGCCCAACAAAGGTGAGGAGAAGTAACTTATTGATTAATCACCCCTTCTTCCAAATTTTTCTTGTTGATCACTCCCAACAGGGTATACTGCCAAAAGACGTCGATCACATGACGGTTTATATTGAGTGACTAACAAAACCTGTTTTTGATTTAAGTGATTGATATTGTCGACTGCAGGCCTAGGATGTCAATATAAAGGGTTGATGCTCTTACTTGCTTCAAAAACTTCCTCTTTTTCATAAGATTATTTCCACAATCATTCACTTTAGTAGCATATGCTATATTCATTAATTTCCCGAATTTCTTTTTTTCTTTGATATATGAATTGTGAAGAATCTCTAATGTCTATGAATACGCCAATAAGTACATGCAAATCCATGCATGTGAATTCATACATGCGCCCCTGCATACCCTCATCACATACAACACTATTCCACCAAACACAAAGCTACCAACAAGTTTTACACACGTGTGCCTATATCTAGTTCTGCAAAAAAATTGGTGGTTGAGTGTGTGTTTTTGTTTCATTACATTGTACATTGCCCCCTTTTCCATAGCTTTGAATAAGTTTCTATCATTAAAACATGACTCATTCTCAGTGTAAAATCTAAATCCCAAAATGGTCCTCCTATTGGATAGCCTTTATTTAGTTGCGTAATATTTGAATCAAAGCATTTTTCTAATGATCTGCCGAGTATAATTATCGTTCTTTTAAAACCAGATCAGCACACTCAACGGTGGGCCCAATCTATTCACGATTGAACTAGTTCATTTTCTTTCTTTTTTTCTTTTAAAATCGGAAAATATTGACAGAAGTATCCTTTCTAACCAACATCATCATCTTCATGATGTATATTTCAAAATTCAGGCGAGAGTTGCTTTCGCTCTTTGTTAAATGTTTTGTTTCATGTCTCGTAACTGAATAAAGAAGCCTGTTAATTCTGCAACCGCCAGGAGTCATCTGCGTACGATTCATGGAGAGTTATATTAACAGATTAGAAACACATAGTTCAACATGCAGCTAGATTTAGTCGGCGAAACATCTCCAAGAAGTACGTTAACGAATTTTATTCGAATTCTCCACAATGTTCGCAAAATGCATGGTAGAAATACAATGAGGCTCTCTTAAAAAGCTATCTTCTAACGATGAGAAAATCATAAATCATATTTAAAATCATTTTGTTTGGTAAAGCTAGGCCGGATGAAAACATATTCCCAGCTATCAATAGAACTTGATATCGATTACGTTCATAATTCACATTTGAATCTATACATTCCAACTTATTCCTTATATATATATACATATATATATATATATATATATATATATATATATATATATATATATATATATATATATATATATGTATAAGACTCATTCAATTAGACGAGTTCGGAAAAATTCATTAAGTTGAAACATTGAAATATATCTGTATTATAAAGTGTTTTACATAGTGCACTTTTTGATTCCTAATAATTGATTATTAAGTACAAAGGAGACTTGCTCACTCTTTGCCACAAGACCATGCAATCCAGTTGAGTTGAATAAATTTGATAGCTTTGGTATAAAAAGGAATAGACAGGAATATAACTCATGACAAAGAGGTTAAACAAATTGTCATTACATATCTAAAATTTGCATATCAGACTCTTTGGAAAGTCACATCACACAGATATCAAAAATATCCCTGTCAGCTCATGTTCCTCCGATGATCATAAATTTTGTACGTTATTGTTATCTTCAACATGACAGAGTGATTTATTCCAAAAATATATTACTCTACTTCGGAAAAAATGTAATTGTCTACTAGATTTTGATTTCAAAATCTATCTTGCCAATAGATTTCCAGTTCTGAGAACTATATCAAAGAATGGCAGACGATATTTAAACATTTCATCAATTATTATGAATGTCTCAATTAAATCCCAACTCGTTCTTCGCCATTGCAAGATTATTAAACTCATGGACTCCAATCTTTACTTAATAACCATGATCTTTTATTCTATGAGTTAGTTTGGTCACTTTTCGTAGTACGTTCTCTGGTTTTAAGATTAAATTCAAGTCTCCATGCCTAGCCACCGGTGCTCAAGTTTAGGTATGGTATTTACGTGGAGTCTAATCAATGTCTTGTATATTCAACCAATAACATAGGCGTCCCTCGAGAGAATATTTCTAATCATCCAACCGATTTTCTGATTTGCTCTCAATGCAATTCATAAAATATGATTATTGAAATTAGAGGAATTATTTAAAATCACACCTAAATCACTTTCCTCACTTACTTAGAATTCTGTTCGTTTGTATTCGAGCTGGTTATTTTTGGAACCAGCACGTTGTACCGTGCATTTCTCTAAATAAAATTTTAGTTTGCAAGTTTCTTCACACTTTGACAAACTATCAAGATCGATTTGTACAATATTTTGCAATGGTGCTCTAATAAGGAATTAACAGCGTCTGCAAGTAATTCAACAAATGATCTTCTACTTTCTGGATAATCATTTATGAATAATTAGAAATAACTCATCATCACAGTCAATGAGTGAACAACAGTGGCGTCAAAATTCCAAGTCATGTAAATATCGAAGAATAATATGGTTAGAATAAATTCTACTTATGACATCACTGCTTTTTCCCACTGAAATAGAGCAAAACCAACTCGAATTATCTAGATTCCTGATTATCAAGGTGTTATTATCAAACCTGTCAAAATGAAATATCAAAAAATTCAAAAAAGCTTTTCTCCAACAAATCAAAAGAAAAACGTTCTTAGAAGGGTATAGTGGAGTGTTGATACTAAATTTCAAGTTGGTCGACAAAACGGTATGTCCAGGTGCGCTGGCACATACAAACACATAAACACGCACATAAAAAACGATAGAACCCTTCGCCATCTTTGATGGCTACGGTTGTTCAACATAGGTCCCAATACCGAACCCAGAGGAACATCAGAGGGTACACTATATGATTCAGTGCAGGCACTACCTACTAATTCTTACATAGTTCTATCTAACAAAGATACTTTCATAAGTAATTCCTAAATTTTTCTATCATAATTAACTAGTAAATTACCCGATGCTTTGCTAACGGTATTTAACAAGTAAATTACCTGTTGCTTTGCTAACAGCTAGTAAATTATCAATAGCTTTGCTAACAGAATTTACCAGTATATTACCCATTGCTTCGGTAACGGTAATCAACAAGTAAATTATCCATTATTTTGCTAACGTTCATTAACTAGTAAATCACCCATCGCTATGCTAACGGTAATTATCTAGTTAATTACCCATTGCTTTACTAACGTTAATTAAATAGTAAATTACCCATTACTTTGCTAATGTTAATTACCAAGTTAATTACCCATTGCTTTGCTAACGTTAATTAACTAGTAAATTAACCATTGCTTTGCTAACGATATATCTCTGGGTTAGAAATCTACCGCAGTGTAGTATCTGAAAAATTGGGCCAAAGTGACTTTCCCCAGCACAAATGATCCGCTCATAAATTCAAAAACGTATTTAATTCCATCTCATTTTACTTTCTCGGCTTTCTCTTTTCCTTGGTAGTCAAGTTCAGCCGTTCTCCTTTAGCGGTCATATTTATTTTTTACCCCTGTGCTCTGGTATACCCCTCCCTTGTTCCTCATTCCCTCAATAGCCTCTGAGAAACAAAGGATGCAATTTCGAATCTTGCAAGAAGCTCATTCTTCACTTCCAATCTGCGTTGCGTACGAACGACCAGATAGTGATTGTCAGAGAGGTGTAATAAAAAGTACCTGAAGGATGACAGAAGTACTCGTCGAAAAAGGTAATGATTGATTTGCTTTCAGTTTGTTTGCTCTATTTTGAGGCACCCTATGTTGGATGTATTATCACATATGTATGCATTCATGTCTTGTTTTAGTACCCTACTTACACATCCCTTATATATATATATATATATATATATATATATATATATATATATATATATATATATATATATATATATATATATATATATATATATTAGAACTTATCATTAATAGATGAATATAGATAAATGTTGTAATAGATTGAAAAATTCAAACTCAGATTTTCCTTAATTCAATCAAGCATATCTATATTTTTAAATGGCACTCATCCCGTTTAGAAACCACAACCTTCATATAGCAAGTGACAGTACTACCGTTCGTAGTTCGAGCCCTTAATACATGCTGCTCGAAACATTCGACAGGAGTTATTTTTTCTTTTTAATTCTCCAGATTAATCTTTTTATACTACCAGTACTATAACGACGATAGCGACATTAAAAAAAGATAAATAGTGAAAATCAAACTTGTGTTCGTGTATATCACAAGGTCATGTGTAGCATAAACAGGGCTTGAACTCGACATATCGAGTTCTTGTGTACAATAGGGTGTACCATAAGCAGGGCTTGAACTCGACATCACCCACTATGTCCGACCAATAGATCAAGCCAATAGTCCAATGACTGAGCAGCCATTTTAGAGCGACCATTGTTTCTGAAAACATTGATTACCATCGGGTGGATGGCTGATATGGCGTGTCTTGCTACAAGCGTGGAAATCTGATTATTATTTCAACTCTTGTATTTGTATTGTTTCCCAGCGCCCCAGCATTTTGGTTTAAGCTAATTTATTGTGAGCCATGTTTTTGTGCTTTTTATTTTTTTCTTGAATGCATCAGCGAAGAGGACTGGTGGTAAAGCCTGCGGTTATAATAGGAGTATTGCGTGATTTGGTTGCGGAAACAAGTTCATTTATTTATTTATTATTCCTCTTGTTACAATGCAAACATTATTCTTATCAATATTTTCCTTTTCTTCCCCGTTCTACACTTTCACTTCTTATTGCAACCACTGCTAC
>OY735201.1:47615096-47682596 GCA_963457665.1 Thysanoteuthis rhombus | reverse complement strand
CTTGAAATATGACGTTTGGTTTTTAATTCCATTGTGAAAAGGTAGATTCTCAAGTTGGACTTCTGAATCTAGTCAGATGAATACTTCCATTTAATTTCATCACTGATGAAGATATCAAGAATATCAGACATTCTCATAATTTCATAAAAGATTCATAAAAACGGTCTTATTGTTGTTACCATTGCTGTTGTTGTTGTTGTCGTTGTTCTACTTCTTATAATAATAATAATAATAATGATAATAATAATAATAATCATTATTATTATTATTATTATCATTTTATCATTATTTTATTATTATCACATAATGATAATTATACTAAGAATAAGAATGATAATATATATATATATATATATATATATATATATATATATATATATATATATATATATATATATATATATATATATATATATATATATATATATATAATGATAATAAAAAAAGTTACCAACGGAGGAGCTGCATAGCAGACAAAGAAAGAAAAATGGAGAGAAAAAAACTATATGGGGAATTTTAAAGACAGATAAACGTTGTGCACGAGAGATCATGGACATGACTACGAAACATGAAGAGAGAAACAGAATCCCTCATCATGACAGACCGAAACAAAATCATCAGGACGAACTTCCACAGATCCTAAACAAACAGCAGATACAGTCTATGCGTACTGAGAGATGAGAACGTAAACCACATGACCAGTTGATTAGCCCAGAAAGAGTATAAAAACAGACACGATAGGGTAACAACACTAATACACTGAGAACAGAGCAAAAGAATTGGATTCAACCTTGCAGATAAATGGTATCAACATGAACCGGATACAGTTCTGAATCTATCTGTGGATCCATGTTTTGAGTCTTGAAGTCGAACTGTTATCTGCCATTCTTGCAGCACGACCAGCTTATTGCAACTTGAGTTTTCTAACAGTTCCCCTGATGTCTCAGGCTCATGTTTTCTCTCTGATGAACTGTGCTGTTTTGTGATCTCTCCATGTGAGGTTGAACATGATTCTTTCGTGTGCTCGTTGCATGCCTCTTAATGTACGGATCAGTCTCTTAGTAAGGTTCTATGTTTCAGCTCCATGGGTGATTATCTGGAAGATGCATCGATGGGATACTGACATCGGAGGTTGAATCTGCTCTACAGAAGGCTTGTCATCCTTGAGTGATTCTTTGCTTGATTTCTTCTTCCTTTGAGGATTTCATGGAGATTCGTTGTCTTAGGTAGGTACAGTGGTCTACTCTCCCCAGTTCAGCGGCTCTGGGGAGAACTGGAGATTTGAGTGGACTTGCAGTCGCTCAGTCTCCAGCGGTGGCCCCCACGCAACTGGTGTGAAAATGCAAATGTTGTCATAATGATAATGATAATGATAATAATTATTATTATTATTATTATTATTATTATTATTATTATTATTATTATTATTATTATTATTATTATTATTATTATTATTATTATTCAACAAATTGACAGTTGGAAAATTTAAACTGATCACCCGGAAGAGTATCAAGCAGAGGTCAAATCGAAAAGAAGGTATCTTCCAAGGTGACTCTCCATCCCCACAGCTACTCGTCCGATTATACTGCTTTACTAAATATTACGGAAAATGTGACGGAGGATATATATTTACAAAGGTGCAAGAAAGGGTAAATCCCTTTATGTATATGGATGACTTGAAAACCATTGCCAAAAGCAGAAAGGAATTTGAAACCCTAATACAAGGGGCCAGGCTCTCCATTCAATAGGTTGTATAATAATCTAGATTCGAGGAATGGCAAATGCCGGTGATGAACTAGGAAAAAAGTGAAACTACAAAAGGAAATCATCAGAGCGCTAAACGCGAAACGAAATCACAACTACCTGGGTATGTTGGAAGCAGAAACGATGAAGCATAGGAAGATAAAGTAAAAAGTTGACCCCGGAAGAACAGACTCTGCAGCTTAAACTTGATCAAAGGAATGAATACCTGGGAAGTCTCTGGACCCTTCTCGAAAGAGTGGAACTCAGAAACCTTGAATGTGAAACAGGAAAACTGATGACAATGCATAAAACCTTGCACCCTAGACACAGCGTCGGCACATTAATGAGGAGGAGGAGATAACTCGTTAACATTTTGGCTGATTTGACGTTGCAATCAATGAACTTGAAGATTACATAGGACAGATTGGGAAACGACTAATTACTGATAAATACTGCGATAGACCCAACCAGGAGACACAGAAACTAGAATCGAGAAATAGGTTGAAAACAACGGTATAGACGTTTCTGAAGACAAATTCAAGGTTTGCTGATGAATCCACACAGACATTGCTACGTAGGAGAAACCTAAACAAAGAAACTGAGTTGCTCTCAATTCCGGCTCAGAACAACACTGCATATTACAAAGGCCCAGATAAATAGGCCATGGGAGGATAGTAAGCGTAGATTGTGCGGAGAAAAGGATTGGACAATCAACCATATATTTGGCGAATGCAGCAAATTGGCCCATAGTAGGAGTACAAAAATAGACATGGCCGATTGGGGAAGCTGATCCACTGGTAACCGTACAAAAGACTGCGTTTTGATCTTACAAGCATCAGGCCCTATCTTAGAGAATGACACATGGAATCCTCAGGGACATTTGGATTAAAATGAATCACCCAATTCAGGAGAGAAGATCATATGTACTCGTCCTGTGCAAAGGGAAAAACATTTTGCTGTTTCTGCAACCACACAGTAAAATTAAAAGAAAGCGAAAAGCTTGATAAGTATTTTGACTTGCCTGAAAACCAATTATATATGGAATATGAAGGTGGTAGTAATGGTAACTGTATCCGGAACCCTGGGAACGGCCCCAAAGAGCCTAGCAAAGGATCTGGAAAATCTGGAAATTCGAGGAAGAATCAAGACCTTCCAGACGACATCGTTTCTGGATTCAATCAGAATACTCGGGGGATTCCAGGAGTATTGAGGAGCCTTGCTGCCTCTTGATCTGGAGTGAAAGTCACTAGTTACAGCTGGTGTGAAAACTCAATGAATGCAAATAATACTTATAATAACGACACTGAACCTGTTCAAATTCTTCAGATGTTGACAACTTATCTTATCCATTATCTCATGCCTTTGTTTTTTCTTACCCCTGGCCTATATCTTCTCATTTCCTCGATTATCCCTTCCAATCTTCGTAGCCCCTCCATATTTCTTTATCTAAATCCTTTACTAACATGGATTTACGTAAAAATCCACCTAACCCCTCAGTAACCTACTTGACTTACTGATCCGTCTTCTCCCTTACTACCCTCTCAATAAACTGCACAACTCTTTTTTCTTCCCTCTCCCTTCTTATCCTCTTATCACACTACCCAACTTTCTTTTCGGTCACTTCTCTTCACATGCCTCTTGTAAAATTTCCTGGCCGTATCCCCATGTCACGACTGAAATCTTACCATTCTAACGCTGGTTAATAAATAATAGTAATGGAATAGCGAATAGGTAGCAAGAGTAGAATTTTGAGCCAAAATCATTGTAATCAATAGAGATGATGATCCTGATGATGATACTGATAACAATAATGATGAATGTAGCAACAATAATAAACATATAAATATCAATACTAGCAATTACTTTAACAATAATAATAATAATAATAATAATAATAATAATGATAATAATAATAATAATAATAATAATAATAATAATAATAATACTACAACAAACGTTCGCTAACTTCTGATCTGATGAATGAAGGTGAATATACGGACAAAAACCAGAGTTAATGACCACACTGTGTTGTGAAGTTCCGGCCAAGAACGGTGAAAGTTTTTTTTCCCTATGACTGATGATTATGTCTTTACATGTGAGTTGTTCACAGTTGACGCTTTTGTTTTCTTTGCTGACGTGTTGGTGTGATGCTTAGACAAGCACGAATCAATGGAAATGAGTCTTATAACCCGGCGGACATATAACAGAGCGGCTCGCCTCACACATAAACGCATTGTTACCGTTGTAGCAGGTGTATATGGCAATGTGTTATGGAGCTGGGTGTAAACCTGTGCGTCTATGTGCACGAAAGAGACAGGTGAAGGAAGGGGGAGGGAGCGGGAGGCATGCGTTCATTTTGACTTGGGCAAAAGGTAATCCAAAGACTGCTCACTCAGTTGGATCCGGTTCCCGAACGTGTTATATTGCGGGATATGGTTTTGTTCTATTCCATCCGATTTAACCTGAGGCGCCATTGATACGAGCCCGAGTAAAATAAGCAATAAAAGCTAACGTAGCACGCTTGTGAGAAAGAGAGAAAGAGAAAAAAAGAGAGAAGACTTGTACATGGCAACATAACAAAAACAAAAGAAAAGACAAAAAAAGGAGGGGATAGAGGAAAAAATATGAAAAAAAAAACTTTTTGCCAAAAAAAAAACCAACAAAAAACAAGCCAAAACTAGTCAAACAAAAACACAAGAAATAAAATGGACAACATAAAAAGGAAAAAGAGAAAGTCATGCAAACCTAAATAGCGTCAGAACAACCATCGACCAGAAACAATAAAAATAAAAATAATAATAATAAAACAAGCGGAAAAAACAAAGGACCAACAAATCCAACCTCTCACCGAGAAAAAATGATTAAATAAATCCCAACGAAAAAAAGGGGGATAAAGAAAAAAAACCCATCTGAACAGCAATAATCACAAAAGACAAAACACGAAAGAGTCAGAGAAAACGAAGTCAAAACAGATCAAAGTTTGACTATTTGTTCTTGATTATGTTCTTGTATTAAGGCGTACAACAAAGTCAATTATCTGAGAGCCACTCCCCACGCCCTTTTTATTGTTTTCTTTGTTGTTTTCAGCTTCGATTACCTACTTCCTGCCCATTACAACAGGCAAACATTGTTTTTTTTTCTACTGTGCAGTCATTTGTCGTTTGACAAGTGGTTATTTTTGACTTCTGCTAATTTGTACGAAGAGACGTGATATGCAGAAATTAGAGGCCCCATAATTGTCTACCTGTACACGATAAGTAGGCGTTATTCTTGGCTTAGCGTTTGCTTCAAAAAAAAAAAATTAATAACACAGTGATGAATGATGCACTCCTAGGTGTGGATGGGTGTATGCCAAAAACCATCAGGTGTAAGGTTCCATTTCTGTGCAGCAAAACAGACGCTCGTTTAGGAGAACAGGGAATATGATCTTCTCTTTTGTGGTCAGTCCTATTCATATGAACTGACAGCAACCATGGGATATGAGCATAAAAAATATGTTCACTAGAGTTTATGCTTACCCCAAAATCTTACTATAATTCATCTTGCCTGTGGCCTATTGTTTAGCTGCTCGAAAAATAGTCTTAGAAACTCGTGTTCAAAACAAGCTGAAAATGAAATTGGCATTACCGTTTTAGTGCCCTTGAGAAAGGCATGCATCCATTTCCTCCTCCCGGCTATAGGCAAAATAGCATATAGTAAAATGAGTGATACCACTTCAAGTATTTATTCCTTTCTAAGTCTAATTCACATTTTGCGAACTTCGAAGAATTATTCAAGATAGAGATACTTCTGGTAGCCAGTGTAAGGGCACTACTTTATTTGAATAACCTAATCAATCTGATTTCCATCTATCTATCAATCTATTATTTTTGTATTTGGCTGTGCTTCACTCGGTCCGTATACGTGGATTGGTTTCTTAGTTTTCTGTTAACGCTCACCTAAAACTCAGAAACGGCGAGACCGACGGAAATCAAATTTTCTCTGGCCACTAATGAGTTCATTGGGCAGGTTTGTTTTTGAAAATTCCTCTCCTCAAGAAGTTTTATGGGGGGGGTTCAATTTGCAATGAAGATCTCTGCTAAACTGGTCCCTTAGTGTGTGCCCAGCAATGTTCATGCTTACTTGAAAATCTACTGAATCGTACTATGATTATATACTGTCATCGCAGAACACGAAAAACTGATAGAGCTATGACAATCCTATTTTTGTGATTATTGATGGGACCCCAGGACAATCAGTTGGAAGTTAGTATTTGGAATATTCCCCACGCAAATAAGTTTTTACTGCTGGCCATAATTCTTTTATCAATTGATAAATCATCCAGGTATTTTTTCTTCTTTTAAGATTTCAAGATTCTAATATATATATATATATATATATATATATATATATATATATATATATATGTGTGTGTGTGTGTGTGTGTGTGTGTGTGTGTGTGATTTGAGATCATTACCATTAGTCCAGTTACCCTATTGTTTGATAATATGCCCTTTTTTATACGTTACGCAACCCTTTTTTAATACTACGCTTCATTAACATTAGCTCTCCCTTCTTTGGTATATTCATTCATTTTTAAATAAAACCCCTACCTTTATAACATAAATCATGCATTTTCAATGTTGATTCCCTCTTTTCTCAACAGTGACCTTTTTTTTTAGCCCCAACTTTTTCTAAATTAATTCACATTAGAATTCACATTTCTTTTAGCATCAGACCTTTTTTTTTTCGAGATATTTTTACCCCTTACCTTTTGGATATCAACCCAACTCTTGGTACGTTTTTTGCGACCCTAACTTGCAACATTTGCTACGTTCTTTTCTATAAGTGTAAGAAATAGTGATAATAAATCGCTTTGAATAAAAACAAACTAAATAAATCAAATTCTATTGGAAATGCCGGTGGCCAATCAGTTTGCATCACAGAAAATAGACTCGATGACTCCGTCAGAGACTGGTTCTAATGCCCTAGTGCAAAAGAAAGAATTCATTTCCTCCTTCAGCTATATTGCAAATTGAAGGACCACCCGAAAGAAAGATACTTACTAGATTATTCCCGTCTATCTTTTGGTATAATTTTATTTTTCGATAGCGATTTACTCCAAACGTTAGTTTGTTCCATTAGTCTGGGTTCAGTACCTGTCATGTAACCTAAAAATGCGATATCTTACTATAATCGACCAAGTGTCTGTAAATCTGTGATAGCAAAACACAAGAATAGCCGGAGGTATTGTCACCAAATTTTCTGTGGTTACTAATGGGACTCAAGAATGAAATTTTGGTTAGTCCCTTCTCAGAATGAGTACTTGCTGAGGGAGGAAACGGTTCAGATTACAAAAAAAATTTTTGGCAAATTGGTCCCTTAGTTTTTGTCCTGTAGCATTTACGTTTACTTATAAATTCACTATACAATAAAGTGTGTATGTATGTTTTTAAGAAACTTATCTGGCGATCGTTACGTTTCTGCCTTAAATTCAAAACATTTCTGCGTGGGATTTATCTTCCCTAAGTTTGTGCAGAGACTTCAGTACGGCAGTAATTCATCAGAAATTTTTGAAACATACTCTAATCACATCTTTTCACTTCGTTAAAGCCTTATCTGTGAATTATTTTTCAAAAGTTTCCATTTCATATAAAAGCTGAAAACTAAGCCATCTGAGATTTTCTAAATACACTATCAGTTTCATATTTCAAAGCTTTGTGGAAATTATAATCTTAATATTGATAACAAGCATAATCGACAATGTGCCACAAAATTAATTCACAAATATGCAAAAATGACATGGTATACATGACAATTAATTCCATAAAACAGTCCCTAGCATAATGTATGTGTTTATGACCATTCTTGTATGTGTGAACGGTAGAAGTCGCAAAGAGAACGTTATGCAAAGCATTGTTGTAGGTCACAGAAAGTCGAGTAGCGATGTTCAAGTCGACGTGAATTGCCCATTTGATACAATATCATTGATGCTTGAGAAAATTGAATGTTTGTTTGCAAGCAGGTTTGTTTTTTGTTTTTTTGCAACAGTGAAAATTTTGAGTGAGTGAATAAGTAAATCGCTTTTTTACATTTTCTATTCTCGTTGAGAAAAAAGTTCTGAATAAAAATACCGTTTTTGTTCGAAGCAAAAATTAACTGAGATGTGTTTCGATGTTGGACACTATCCTTTTGTTACTTTTATTTCGTGGAAATAAATAATAGTTGAAAACGTCTCATCTAACGTGTGTGTATGTTTTTTTGTCTTTTAGAACAGAATTGAATAATTCAAATTACTATCACAGCCGTTTAGATTGTCATTAAATTTGATCCATTAATTCATACGAGCAATATTTGGCACTCTTGACTTTAAATCAATTATTAAAATCAGTCAATCTAAAGTGTCACCAAAATTGTCAACATAAGTTTCTACAGTTTTCAAATTAGTCTGGCTGGCTATGTATGTATGCATATATTATGTGTACAGGCCGCACCAATCGAGCTAGAGAACTGAATATTTGAATATTTACTCCTTATGTATGAAGGCATAATTAATGAATAATTTAGCTAATTTTGTGTATCTGTTATCCGTCACAAATCCTCGACTTAATCAACTCATTTCTGCCATTAATCTATTGTTTTTTTTTATATATATACAAGGCAAACCTTTACCCTTGAACTGTTGGCAAAATCCACGTTTTTGTCTCTTCCTTGACTTTCTCGACTTTAAAAATGGGTATTCTTTTCTTTTAAAAAAATTCTTACTAACTTAATTATACAATCATTCTTGTTCTTGTTCTTCTCCTTCTTCTATCACTTCTTCTTCTTCTTCTTCTTCTTCTTCTTCTTCTCATCATTGTTATTATCATTATTACTATTATCATTATTATTACTATTATTATCAATAATAACATTCACAATGAGATTATTATTATTATCATTATTATTATTATCATTATTAATCACAATGAGCTTATTTGGAATGAGGTACAGAGAGAGAGCGACAGAGACAGACGGTGAAAAAGAGAGAGAGAATGGGTGTGAGTTGGTACGTATGTGATATGATTTTTCCTATTCAAAAGAATACATCTTTTTTTCAACAGTCATCTCAGTTTGAATTTGACAACTCGAATCAGCCGCGTGTCGACCTTTTTGATCTCTGTCCGCAGTCTTGGGTTGGGCTGGGTTGGTAAGTCACAGAAAAAGTAGCATTTCCAGGCAGAGGAGGCAATATTGCTTATATTTCAAAGTACATGGATATATCTACCATTCCCTCGTCCCATTGAGTCTACAATCACTAAGAAATATCAGCAAGGTGTCCGGAACTCCACAAAATCCTAGGCCTAGGCTAAAAGGCCCCACTGGCCTATCCTCTGCACGGCTCTGTCGTTACCTATCTTCTTATCAATATTCGAACTGCGAATGGTAAAAATAGAGGTATAATCTCTAGCGATTTACAGATGCAGATTTAGTAATCTGCAAAATTTTCGAGAAGTGGATATATTCTGATAGCAAAAAATACAGCTTATATAAATGCCTTTCTTAATACGAAGAAAAACAGTTATGTTCATTTTATTTCTTTTTTGGGGTTTGTTGTCTGCAACTATTTGTGATTTTGCACTGATTTGGCACCAAAGTGACTCGTCATAATTCTCCCCTACAACTGAAAGGTTTGAAATAGGATATCTTTTTGAATAGTTCGTGCCTCCCATCATGCACTGCATTCTCATCAGATGAAAGAACATCTTTAAAAACACCGCCGACGCTAACACCATCTTCATTATCATCTTCTTCAACAATAAGAATTAGAGAAGAAAAAAAAAAGGGGGAAAGACAGACAAAAAACATCGCTTTCTTTGCGTGAACACCATTAGCCGGTCTGCAGCATAAGGAATGCCAACGAAAGTCTCGCTAATATTTGATGATGAGGGAGTCATTTGGAAAGATTCTTTGGCATGATCAGAAGATAGGAGTACTTAGGAAAAATATAAATGTCTGAAGATCATTGATTCTATTTAGATTTATATATATTTTTTCCATGTTTTTGCTGGTTTTGCATGCCAGATAATATCTGTCGGTTACTTTAAGGTAAACTTTCTTTTCTCCCACTCACCGTTACACTCATTTTCCTTCTGTGTTGTTATTTATTAGCAATGAGTTAACCTATCTACATTCATCAATGTATATGTACCCGTGGCTTTTGTTCGTTATCTGTCTAATCAGTGCAAGTTTATTAATACACAATTGTGTTTTTCATTTGCATATACGTAGATAGATCAGAAAGTCCACAAACTAGTGATAGAAAAAAAAACATTTTTTTTACACGGCAGATTATTTTCCAACATGATCTCCTTCTTTGTTAATGTAATCAATTAAGTGGTAAAAATTAATCGAACATAATACAGTTAACATTCCAAATCAATGCAGCTAAAATACATGTCAACCTACGACCCATCCTTATATATATATATATATATATATATATATACACAAGTATATGTAAGCATAAAAATCCAGAGTTCAGACATTATGTATATATATATATATATATATATATATGTGTGTGTGTGTGTGTGTGTGTGTAAATATACACAATGTTTGAACTTTTATGCTTACATATACATGTATATTCTCTCCCTCTCTCTCTCTCTCTCTCTCTCTCTATATATATATATATATATATATATATATATATATATATATATATATATATATGTGTGTGTGTGTGTGTGTGTGTGTGCGTGTGTATAATAGCATGATCATTAGCAAGGTATATATGGAATGCTTTGGTCATGCAGACATATGAGAAATGTAAATGTACACCTCCAATTTCCAATAAGAGTCTTCATTCAACAATGTAAACAATTCAATGATATTTCAATATAACTTTAAAATTCAGACTCACTCACTATCAATAGATTCCAATATTTTACTTTTTATGCATTGATATTATCAGATCTGCTTTCTTCTCTTATATCGAACCAAGTTGCCCAATAAGCATAAATCACATGATTCTCTGTAAAATATTTGCTCTGGGCATATCCTCATTTAACGATCTAAAATATCTCAGACATGAATCCGGCTTGTGTGTAAGGAAATGCAAAAGACCTCAAGAACTACAGGCCAAAAAGCCGACTCAACTTAATCTACAAACTCTTTACCAAAGTGATCATCAACCGAATCAGCGAAACGTTAGATGAAAACCAACCACGAGAACAAGCTGGATTGAGAAAAAGATACTCAACCATCGACCATTTCCAGTAAATCAACAAAAAGAGGAAGCAGCAGAATATAGAATGCCACTAACTGTTGCATTTATTGACTTCAAAGAGGCCCTCGATTCAGTGGAAATCCCCAAAGTCATTGACACAATGATACAAGGTGTAGTCCAGTTCATATAAGAATACTGCAACATATCTTCAGACATAGCCGGTCCTTCAGACGGCAACGAAAAGACTCAGAGCCCCTTCAACTAGAAAAAGGAGTGAGACAAGGTGATAAACAATCAAAGTATCCTACCGATAGTCACATACGGAGCTGAAGCATAAATCCTAACCAAAAGATTGACTCTCAAACTGAGAAGCATGCAACGTTCACATGAAAATCATGCTCAACCTCAAATGGATAGACCAAGATACAGCACTATATCAGAGAAAAGACTGGTGTCTGAGACATTATGGAAACTGTTAGAAAACTCAAATGGCAATAAGCTGGACATATCGTAAGAATGGCAGATAACCGCTGGTCATCACGTCTCACAAAATGGATCC
Source organism: Thysanoteuthis rhombus (assembly GCA_963457665.1). NCBI lineage: Eukaryota > Metazoa > Mollusca > Cephalopoda > Oegopsida > Thysanoteuthidae > Thysanoteuthis > Thysanoteuthis major. The sequence goes on along the minus strand of OY735201.1, from coordinate 47,671,104 downwards.
CCAGATATCAGGTGCGAGGCTGTCGACGACAGAAAGTAAGATGGCGTGACAAGATAAATTCAAGAAGTACTGGCTCAGCGATGCCCTTGATAGAGAGGTCTGGTGAATCTTGAGGGAGGGTTGATGATGATACACGAATTTTATTCGGGATGGTGGGTGACAGAATTCCATCTTTCTGTTTTAGCTCTCTTTGATATTTAGTAAAAAAAAACAACTGAATCGATACATATTTTTTGCATTGATATTCCAATGCACTCCAGAAGCTTTGAACTTCAAATTTCTCCCCCAACTATAACCAAAACTATCCCATGTCTAATATTTGCTGTGGGGGGGGGGCGGTAGTTGAGAGAAATTCTTAGCAAAGCATCCTTCAGACACATACTCAATTGCTGTTCGAAAACTGAGACAATTTATTTTAATAGATAACAGTGTGCTAAATCTGCTATGTTCCGGCAGTCTACCACTTAAATGCACATGGCTTCCTGTAGTGAATATTGACTGGTTTGAGAAATATTTTTCTTCTTGCTGCTCTGCAGTAATAACCAGATATTAAAGATATTGTACTATAGATTCCTTTAGATTACTCAGATCGACCTGAATGAAAATTTGGGGTCCTCCCTTCTTAAATGAGTTGTACGATCATTCAGTTCAAACCCGAAAGATTTCGAAATCGCGATTTTATCTGATGCTGATTTGATTCATTATTGGGTTGACAAACAATACGCCTCCTTCATATATCAAACAGTTTTTGAACGCTTGAAGTACAAAGCATGGCATAGAGATTACGTGGTTATTTCTCTCCAGCTTTTATAGTAAACTAAAGTAATTGTCAACGAGTATTTCTTTATTAACTATAAGATCAGATTCAGTGCACAATAACTGTGCCTGTTCAATTACATCACGTCTTTTTAGATTCAATCTTCAGCGTGCTGTAAATATGGCCTTATATTGCATTCTGCTGAATTCAACTGATGCATGTAAGCGCTTGGGATTGTAAGTACAGGGAGATTTAATTACAATAAATTATAACTTTATTCATATGATTGTCTACAGGTGTACTTAGATCTATAAAAGCACGCATCAAAAGCATCAGACTTAGGTAAAAGTATTTAAAGTGTCATTTATCTGCACATAGCAATCGAGCATTAAAAGTTTTCACATGAAAAGGAATGAACTGAAGTGCTGATTCACAAAAACATCTTGATATGTAAGGCTTAAGATTTACCTAATGCAGCACACACACACACACACACACACACATATATATATATATATATATATATATATATATATATATATATATATATATATATATATATATGCGTGTGTGTACGTATACTTACATGTACAGATGGGTTTATAAAGACCTGTAAGTGTGTGTTAAAAGGGATGTGGAATATTGGAATGTCTTTGAACAAATGCTAATGGCTAGCAAGATGTATTTATCGAATCTTGTATATATCTGTAAGTGTATATGAGTGTATATGCTCACAAAATTATACATGCACATCTGTATTTTATATCTACATGTACATATGCTCATATGGAAGAGTAGGGTGTTAACTTATGGGAAAAGGAAATAAGGGGAATAGGTGGAGGAGGTAATATATGATAGGCATCTTAGAATAAAGTAACCGTATGAAGATATGTATTTTGTTTGGCTAGCACATGAATACACGTCCACACTCACTAATACGCACACATACGTATACAGATATTTGGAAGGGAAAACTGAACCGATTGAACGTATCATCAAGTGCATCTTTCTATTAAAAGTTGTCTAAAACATTACAATTCTATCCTCCTCTCATAACTTTCAACTCGCTCACTGTGTGCTTAGTGCTCGCTCCTCGATGCACGGGCGCACGCCAGTGTATGCCTGTACTTCGATGCGCGTGTTTCGATTCGTTTGCATATGTACATTCGTTTTTTAGATTCTTACAGATTCATTTGTTATTGGAAATTTTTCACAAATTTCCGAACGTACAATTATCGGGGATTTTTTATTTATTTTCTGTCTAAATAATACTTTTTAAAAATTGAATTAAAAATCGATTTAGGTGTTTTCATCTCGTTGAAAAAACCTATATTTCTTGCTTTAATTTATTTAATCCGTTCTGATTCTGATGTAATAAACAAGAGAGGAGCAATTAGCTAGCAACCTTAAAATGTGACTGACTGCTCTGTGCAAAAACTGAAAATTTGCCCATATTTTTTTGAAAAATGTTAGCCATTACTTACAACCGTGAATGAATGGTAAGAGAGTAAGAAAAAGGGACACTGCTTCATATCACTTTACATTATTTTGAGCTTGCAGCATTATAATTGCCCAAGGGTTGAAGAACACAGTCTGCCCTTCCATTTTATCCATATCTGAGAGATTTATTAAGGTCACACTAGCAAGTTTGTTGCATAAAAATTGGGTTTTACTGGATTTCTGTTAAACACTCTTTGAATATGAATTGGGTATTTATATATTTACTTTCACAAGTGTACACATACATGCACGTATGTATATATACATTCTCAGAAATATATATATATATACACACACACACTCACACACACATATACATATATATATGTATATATATATATATACAAATACATATATATGTGTGTGTGTGTGTGTGTGTGTGAGATCATCATCATCAGTCGTCGTAAAAAATCCACTGTTGGCCAAGAGCATTCCAAACTCCTTCCACGACGACCTGGATTGCGCTAAACACAGTCATGTCTTACGAGGCACATCCTTTATTTCATTTCCAATCACATGTCTGGCCTTTTCCCACTGAGACACCAATTGAATTAACCTTTGCTTCATTTGTTATCCTTCCTTCTTGTTAGGTGTCCTGACCATCTCTGTCTATGTCACTGAATTACTAGTATGATATACTTCACCCCGGTTCCCTCTTGGATCAATGCCGATGTTTTTCCATCTCTTATTTATTCCTATCATTCCTCTTTCCATTGCTCTGTCTGCGATTCTGAGTTTGCTTCCAAGTAGTTTTGTTAGTTTCCATGTTTCACATCGACACATTATAGCTATTGTTATGCAATCATTGACTACAATACATTTCAAGTATATTGGCTAGTTGCTTCTTGATATGTCTCTGTTTTTACTATATCTTTTCCAAGTTATCCTTATGCATCATTTTATTTCCCTGACATGGTCTTTCTCTGACTTTATTACCTGATTTACATAAATGCATAGCCTCAACTCAGTTAAGTCTTCACTTCTTATTCTTATGGTCTTTTCAGGACTTTACTGTTGAACATTACTTTTGTCTTTGACAGGTTCATCTTTTCGACTTTCCCTTCGATTACTTGTCATGCTCTGCAATATTGTTGGAATATTCTCCTTTCATGTTTACTCCAATTTTTCCCGGACAGTCTTTCGAAATGTATTTTCAAGGCTCGTTGTAAATAGTTTATTAAGCACTAGCTGAAGTGCTCGTTAACACCAGGTAAAATGTATACAGATGGCTGATGTACCTGTCTATGCTGGAGGGAATAATCCAGGGGGATCAAAACATATTAGAACTTCCAGGCATGTAAAAAGGTTTCCCTTCACCGTTGACCCTTTTTCGAGGAAAAAATCCCATCACCTCAGACCACTTGAAGGGGGAAAATAAAGGTTATCTTCGATTCTGACCCTTTGAAGGCGAAAAGAAAGTTTACTTTCAGTTTTGAGAGAAGGAGAAAAATCTCCTTTCACTTTTAACCTTCAAGGCAGATCTCCCATTGACACTGACCCCTTAAAGGGAGGAAAAGTCTTTCGTCACTTTTGACACCTTAGAGGAAAGGCTCTCCACACTTTTGAGCCCTGGATACTTCGAAAGAGCAGAAACCGTTTTTTTTTTCTTTCAAAAACTTCTCGCATGTCTTTCGTGAATTCAAGACATATTTGGTTGAGCTGTGCCTATGTTTGGGAATTTTTCTCATAGCACAAGGAACACACATACAGCTGCCCTATATAAGATAATTAAAAGATCAAAATCTTTTGCGTCTAAAACTCTTATCTTTCTTTAAATACTTCCCCTAAGTCTTTCAGGTAAGCTTTCGACAGGGCAAGCCGAACCTTCAAGAGCAAGGAAAATCTGCTTGTGCTAAAAAGATGAGCATAAAACCATTGTATCAACTGAAAAATGAAAACTAACCAAAAGACCGACCCTCAAACTGAAAACCATGCAACGTGCTCATAGAAGATTCACGTTCAGTATACCATAGAATTCATGAAAAAACTTGGCATGGTAATGGACCGGTCATGTTATGAGAATGATAGGGAGGTTTTGCAAATCTTGGGGAAGGTTTGTGTCCAACGATGGGTGCTAAGAGGCTTTTGCTGCTGATACTGTGATAGACAACACACTGTGCTCATTCATATATATATATATATATATATATATATATATATATATATATATATATATATATATATATACTGTTCCAACTCTGAATTAGAGCACTCTGATGGATGGGGAATTGTGTGTAAGTAAAAATATCGCTTAAATTCAGTCTTACTGACTGTCCAGTTCTGTGTAGGGTTGGGGTGAAATGCCAGCTTCTGGGTCTGAAGAAAAGGTCTCAATCCTACCCTGTGGTTCTGTGATGGGATAATGAATAGTCTATAGCCACACTGAAGAGTTGCAATACAATGAAACGACTGTCTGTGGATGACTCAATTATATATATATATATATATATATATATATATATATATATATATATATATATATATATATATATAAATATATATGGAGAGAAAAGAGATTAAAAGAGTCATTTGATCTTTTGTAGAGAGGGAAAGGTGTCAATTTACCCATGATTCCTTGGTGGAGGAGGTAGGCTCCTTCAGTTTATACCCATTACAGAATTTATGTATGAACATATAAAATAAGCAAATATGTAAATGGACAAATTCCCACTTTGTTATTATAGTTACATAGTAAATAGAACCTCCTCGCTAAAACCCTTAACAATTTGTTTTCTTCACAATTTTTTTATTTAAAACCTCCCCCTAGCAGAGGCATGCAAAATTTGATTGGGTTACACCCGTGCTTAGGTAATTTCTATAGCGTGACAGACCTACGAATAATTCCCACCTTCTGTTGGATCACTCCAAATCCGCAAAACAATCATATATATATATATATATATATATATATATAGAGAGAGAGAGAGAGAGAGAGTGTGAGAGAGAGGGGGGGGAAGATGAGAGAGAAGGAGGGTGAGAGAGAGAAAGGAAAGATTAAAAAAGCAAAAAATCCGTCGTCATTTTTGTCTCTATGCAGGGAGGAAAGGGTACCAATTTACTCTTGACCCATTAAAGGTTGGGATAGTTTTCCCCTCACTTTTTATCCATCAAAAGTTAATGTGTAAACATATAATATAAGAAAATAAATATACGGACGAGAAGTAAGTCCCTACTTTAGTATTATAGTTACATAGTCATTGGAACCCCCAAGCTAAAACACTCAACAATATATTTTCCTCATAATCTTTTTTTTTTATCTGTAAGACTCCTCATCTGGAGCAATTGAGTAGGCATGCCCAATTTGGTAGTGCTACACCCATGCTTAGGTACTTTCTATAGCATGACAAACCGACACGCACTCGTCCCGTTTATATATTTAAAATATATAAACTGGAGTGTGGAAAATTGAATGCTCACAATCTTATTGCTCTTATATATATATATATATATATATATATATATATATATATATATATATATATATATATATATATATATATATATATATATATATATATATATATATATATCACTTCTATTTTCTTACAATCATAAAGACTGGCAATACCAATGACGCAGTGACCAACATTCGGGGTTTGGCAGCGTGAAACCATGGTGACAGAGTCAAAGTTTGGTGGCTTATTTCTCGGAAAGTGTCCAAAACAGTAATTACTTCTTCCCCTTCCCGTCTTCTTAATCTTAGTCAAAAAAGATGAAATCCTTGGGACTTATTTGATAGCTGCCAATGGAGGTCTTTCGGGTGACAGTTTTTGAAGTTTTCTTTTGGGAAATGTTCGGTTTTGCGATTCTGCCAAAAAGTAAATAAGTAAAAAAGATAAAAACAAGGCTTTAAAAAAAAAAAAAAATTACCTGACTATAAAAATTTGTGTTACTGATATGGTTCCTACATCTTTCTGTGATGTATCTATCTGTGTCTCAGTGTGTGCGCGTGTGTCTCATTTGCAATCGAGAAGTTAGTTTTCGTAGGTACTATATGTTGCATATGAATCAATATTTTGTAAGTATATTTATACCTTGCTGTCAATACGGTCCTCCCCACTTTCTATATTGATTTCTCCTGTGCCCATCGCGTATGTACATACATGGTTTATAATGTGAGTGCGTACTTATATTTGTTTCTGCATGTACGTGTATGTGTGCTTGTGTGTATATGTGTGTTTCCCTGCGTTTTCTCAATGGTTGAATACAGATGTTTATTTTTGAGTGTAGATTTGTATGTAAGAGTCAGCACGAATAAAAGTTGCCAAATAATTGATAATCTATCACTAATCTAATTTTAGAAAAAAATGTATCCTAACGTGATTGTAATCATATAATTAGTATTGTCAACACCAACAACAATGATGATAACGATTCGTATTCCGACGATGGCGGTAAAATACTTGACAAGACGTTGTTATCATTAATTGTGCTGTTCATTTTGATCGTACGTATACTTCTGTTTAAAACTTTAAGAAACTCACCCACGCCATTCAGACCGATTTTTCCTCTCCGTATCATCAATATCCCCATCGTCTTTTTATTGGGAAAAAAAAACTTTTCGTTCATCAACTTATATAGTTTATTTTAGAATTAAATCATCATCATCATCATCATTATTATTATTATTATTATTATTATTATTATTATTATCATTATTATCATTATTTGCAGTTCACACCAGTTGCCTGGTGGTTACCGCTGGAGGTTGAGTGGCAGCAAGTTTCCTCAAGTCTCCAGCCCTCTTCTGCACACTCTCATAGTCAACAGCAATACTGTGGTTTACAGTTTCACACCAGTTGCCCGGTGGTCATCGCAAAAGGCTGAGTGACAGCAAGTGTCCTCAGTTCTCCAGCCCTCCACTTCACACTCTCACAGGCAACAACAGTGCCGTGGATTATAGTTTCATACCAGTTGCCCGGCACTCATCGCTTGATGCTGAGTGGCTGCAAGTCTCCTCAGGTCTTCAGCCCTCTCATATCTTTCCTATCAGACAAGTGCTGTGGGTCCTACCTCCACCACCATCCGCGGTGTGTTTTTTGTGTAGTTTTTTCTTCTCTCCTCTTGTCCCTGTTAGACCACTGCTAATAACTGGGGGTCATGGATCTCATATTTCTAGCACTCTCCCCAACAATCATGCAGTCCCCAGGAGTGCTATGGTCTGAATAGTCCCAACACTTCCTTTATCCCAAGTTCTTTCCATATCGCTCTCAGTGTCTTCGGAACGGTTCCGAGTGCACCTACTAGTTCTATCCTGACTTCCATGTTTAGTACCTTCTTCAGCTCCCTTGCCAAGTATTGGTATTTTCCGAGCTTTTCACTCTCTTTCCTATTTACTCTGTGGTCTGCAGGCACGGCTTCGTCTATATATTGGTAAGTTCTCCTTTTCTTGTCCATTATTACCAGGTCTGGTCTTCTCACTTGGGTAGAATGGTCAGTTTGGATGTCAAAGTCCCAGAGTAATCTGTGACTATCATTTTCCAGGGCTGTCTCTGGTTTGTGCTGGTACCACTTTTCCACATGGTTAAATCCCATCCGTTTGCTCAGTTCCCAGTGTATCACCGTTGCTATCCTATCGTGTTTGTTTAATACTCCTTCTTGGCTAGTTGACTACATTCACTAGTAATGTGGTTTACGGTCTCATCTCTATCCCTACGTAGGTAGCATTTTCTGTTTGTGTGTGTTCTGTCGATTCTCGCTTTTTTATAGTTTGTCCTGATGCATTTGTTTTGGGTTGCCATAATAAGCGATTTTGTTTCTCTCTTCAGGTTCCCTTTGCATAGCCGTGTCCATGATCTCTCGTCTGCAACATCCTCTATCTGTTTTTTGAATTCTCCGAACTGTGTTATTAGCCAAGCTGTGAAAATTCCACGGGTGTTAACAACTGAGATTATTCATCATCTCATACCTCATCCCTCTCACCCTATGCCTGTATATATCTATTCTCTCCCTTATCCTTTTCGATTTTCGTTGATGGGTCATGATTTCCATTGAACGTTTTACAAACATGGTTTAGTTTCATATGCCAAAAATCCCGTCTCTTTCAGACACTACCTAATTTTCTTTCTTCCCCTCTCATTCTATCTCTATGAAATAAGTAATATTTAAATAAAATGATTAACATTTCAATATCATAAAGTACCCTTCGGTAAGAGGTTCAAATTGAAGAGATAGATAAATGGAAAATCAGGTCGTTATTATCGGTGAAGGCGCGAACGCATATACCAAATGAAAGTTCGCTGATTAGGACGTTGTTGAAGATTCGAAACTTTACGCCAGTTAAAACAACATTTTCCTTTTCAAAGTTATTTTAGTTCCCACGATTTAAGTATTTTTCTGGTTTTATTTCTCTTATGTTTTCTAATGTCTGTTACTGCTTAAGGTTTTTTGAATATCGATCATGCCTTGTCCATATATATATTCAAGATTTCATGATTCTCTTAAAATCTACATTCATTTTTCAATTGCATTAAGAGAAAACTTTCTTTACTTTTCTGTCCTACTTTCGCCATTTTGAAATAATTTTGAAAAAAACACGTATACTGTGCACACTTCTATTATTTTCATATCAAAATTATACCTGATTCAAAATCTTTCCCTTTATTGCTATCATTAGTTTTTTTTTGTTGTTGTTATATTTCAAAACAGAACGTAGTAGATCTTATTTTATAATTTTGAGTGGTCACATTTTTTACATAGATAGGTAAAATACATATCACAGCACATTTCTGATGAAATATTTTAAATATCATCGTCATCGAACAGACATCTTTCCAAAGGACACGTTCCTCTTTGAATAAAAGACAATGATTCAACATTTGCAAGATTTATACAAATTAAAACTTTAATCGGCCATTTGCAGGGCTTTTAAGGCAGCTAATGGCCATTTCTAAACGAAGAAGTATTTTGATTCAAAAGAAAAATAACGGTCATTCAGCTACTGGTGTATGCGCATTCAAGATTTCTGTATTGTGTACATGATATTGCAAGTGCATACTCATATCTAGCGTAGATTTTCTCTTTCTGTCTTTGTGCATGTCTGTTTCCCCCCCCCCATATATATATATATATATATATATATATATATATATATATATATATATATATATATATTATATATATATATTTATATATATATATATTTAGAGAGAGAGAGAGAAAGGGGAGAGAGAGAGGGAGAGAGAGCTGCATAAAAGACAAAAAAGTAACAAGTACGACGTTTTGTTAGAGCACTGTAATGTGGATAACTATAACTTTGCTTATTTATTTTTGAATAGAATTATTAAAAAATAATTATTGATTTCTCTATTTCGTTTATAAAGTGATTGGAACTACTTTTTTTTACTTTACGTTGAATGCAATTTGTGCGTACGAGTCGCTTATGCACGAATAAATGCTACACACATACTTACTTATTCACTCACCAACATTCAAATATTTACCTGAGAGGAGGAAAAATGTATATAAATATACGGAACTATTCACTTGGATAGCGTTGTGAGAGTTTAAATACACGTTCAACTGGCATTTCCTTTTTAGGTATTTAACCAATTAAAAAAGACAATATATCGAAACATAATTTAAAGAGGATTCTTTTTTTGCAGTAACTTTAGTATAAGTTTGCGAAAGGTAAGACGATAAAAAATGTTATAAAAAAAATCAAATCATCCAATCAAATCAAATGTCAATTTCAATTATTCAAAACCCTTTAAAGACGTCCATCACCGTATTATGTAATTAGCAAGAATAATGTTACGTAATCTTCACCAACTTGATGCGTTTGTTCAACGCTCTTATAATACATATTGGATATTGAAATATTTCTATTTCTAAGAGTACTCATTCATGGACATATATGTTCATGCATTCTTAGGAATATATATATATATATATATATATATAAATATATATATATATATATATATATATATATATATATATATATATATATATATATATATATATATCGTTATAAAATCCAACAAAAATAATTATAAATCACGTCATTTCGAACCTCTATTTGGAACGATCTCTACTTATTATACGGCAAATGTATCATTTGGTCTAGACAAAGTAAATAGAATAAACAATACGATGGGGCTGGTGCAGGAATCAAACTTGCAGCCAAAAAGGCAATTGCTTTACCTAGAGTTGCTCTTACTATCGAGCTCCATCCTCTCCCTCTCTCTCTCTCTCTCTCTCTCTCTCTATATATATATATATATATATATATATATATATATATATATATATATATATATATATATATATATATATATATAATAAAATTTTCAAGTAGTTTTGAATGGGAATGTTTTGTTCTTGACAGATTTCGTTGATCAAATTAAAACAGTTATGAGAAATGAGATTCTGTTTAAGGTTCCTCATCAGAATACATACCAACCGAGACATAGAGAAAACGATGTAGGATATTAGTTCGATTAATTCATGGCAAAATAACATTACTTCAGACAAATGGTTTCATGCGTGTTCAGATACAATCCAAATGTCTATGAATCAGTTTATATGCTAGCATGTGAATCTGTTAACGTGTATTTGCTTGCCTGCCTTTTGTACATGATTCGCCCTTTGATGGTAATAATATGTATGTCGTGCCTTTTGTACATGATTCGCCTGTTGATGCTAATAACATGTATGTGCACATATATAGATAGTCGAAGAATATGTCAACCAACTTTTTACACGTAAAAAGTGTTGTAATTTTGTGTCAGCATTTTAATGCGTTTTATTTCCTATTGATTTATGAATTAGCATCTCGAACTTTTTTTATACTCGTAATTCAGCAGCTTTTAACTCGTTGATCAATCAATAATATTCGTATTTTGTCTCCATTTAATTTCTAATCCAAAACTATGTATAATTAGCCTTGACGTTATTGAGTATTTGAAAATTTAAATTCTTTTCAAATGCAACGGATAAAAAATACATCTATTCGTAACAAAAATTATGGAAAATTAATTTTCTTTTATAAAAGAAGAAAAAATGATGTACAACTATAATATTTTAAATTGACGTCTTTGCTTTATTTATTGATACTGAGGATCATTATGTGGTTCAGGATATTTCTTCAGTAAATGTCACTTTCATATTCCCTCCCTTAACTATGTTTTTAAATCTTTACTTTCCATAATAAGACATAATTTTTACTTGGAATTCACCATTTTTTTCCCTCAAACTTCAGTTCTAGTCAGGGTTGAACCCACTCCTTCCTCAACAAGAACAACCCTCACCTAATTTATGAGAGTAAACCATCACTGCTTATCTATTCCGTCACGTTAAACCAAACCTATTCATAAAATCAATATTTCTACTGACTACTCAGTTCCGTAGTCCAGAGGTAGGATATCGGCCTCCGGGTCCGATGTGAGGGTTTCAATTCTGTCTCGCGGTACTGGATGGGCACGAAAAGTCTATAGCCACACTGAAGAGATGTGATACATCGAAACAGCTGTTTGTGGATGACACAATAACATATATATATATATATATTGGTATATAAGAAAGAATAGCATTTGAACCTGATGCAGTAAGGCTTGTTTCACATTGTGTTCGGTTTATGCATGAGTGAAATAGCCACAGAATGTTTTAAAAGATAAATATAAGATGATTTCTACCTCACTGGGAATTTTTCACTTTAATCTTATAGAGAACATTTCGACAGTACAATGAATTATATTATAATCTATACGTAACCTTTAGATTATGATTAGAAAAATATCCGTTCCTTGATTCTTTTATTCTTTGATTATCCCATATAGCATTTAGTCGAGTTCTTTATCAGCAATCTTTCAGCAAGAAAGTATTTGCATAAAACATCAGCTTGTATACGTGAGTGGGTGCATGAATAAGGCCATAAAAAATTTTGATGCCTTACAAGAAGTTAAGGAAAACATTTACATAGGTCAAGCAATAAAGCTAGAGAAAGACCACAGAAATGAAATAACACGGTTAAGACAGAAAAACATTGACATGGATCCAAGGGAGGACCGGTGTGAAGGATATCGGAGGAGTAATTAGGCAACAAAAAATGGAGATAGGCAGGGCACATAACGAGGAGAGGGGACAACAGATGGAGCAAAAGGTTGGCCGACTGGTGCCCATGGGACAGTGAACATAATAGGGATAGACCAGACATGAGATGGAGGGATGGGTTAGAAAGGTTTGCCGGTTATGGCAATCACGATCGTCACAGAAGATGAAAATGACTTTTGTCCAGCTGTGATAACGGCTGATGAGCTTCAAAATAGCTGTCCTTAAAGTTCATAGAAAAAAAACAAAAAACAAAACTGGCAATGATTTTTTTCTGGATGTGTTTTTGATATGATTTAATCTGGTTGCCTTGGCTATTACTCCTTTTGTACAATCGTTGAGATACACCTTCGGAAAGCTTGAAGAGATCTCTTTCCAACGATATAATGTGTACAAACGTTGGATGTTGTTTTTAATATACTACATATAAATATATTGGAAAGCAAATTTCACTGGCATGCGCAGGAATACTTACCTTCAGATTTTGGTCTGCAACCTATTTTGCTCAACAGATACTAACTGACGAGATACACTGTTGGAAAGATGACAAAATGTTCTTTCCATCAATTTTCATGTCATCTGTATGAATATTCGGTTCCATGGCCCAAAACTACTAAGGGTAGTCAAACTGACGACCATCTTGAAAAAGTGCTGCCATCTTAGATTTTCAAATGGGATTTCTTGAGAACTTTCCGTATCGTGAGACTTCATAGAAATTCATTGTGGGGCGAAATTTATGTTCAAATTCCTTTTCCAATGTAAACCGTAGTTTACCCGGACAACCTTTAAGAACACAAAATAACATTGATATAACTAATATGACCTTAAATTTGACCTAAAAAGCATTAATTAAAAAAAGGTTAGCGATACTCTGAAAATGTTCTGTGATTCTTAGATAGAGTACCTACACTATCATTATGCTTATTTATCTCATAACAACAATTGAGGTCTTTTTTTCATCGAAAATATCATTCAGCATGAATAATGTTGGCCCAGTTGCAGACCTCTTATTTCGAAGATAACTACCTAGCAAAATCCGAAAATTGCCAAAGAGTTATTGCTCAAAAAGTGCAAAAAGTAATAATGCTATCTTAGTCGTCAACACCCGTTGTTTCTGTGTGCTGCAGCTACACTTTCGGATAAATACCCATTCTCCTCACATGTCTTTCATCCTTCCTCTTCTTCCTCTACATCTACCGTTGCAATGTAATGGACAAGTGTGAGAATGGAAGAGAGTGCTCATGCTTAAATGGGAGAAATACGGATGCAACCTTCATCACAGTTGTTTTTACTCCTGCTTCACAAGTCTGCAGCCTTAACATTTAGTTTTCTTTCTTGCTAGTAGATTTCGGGAACATAGCCAGATAGCAAAAGTAGTCAATAATAATAATAATAATGATAATAATAATAATAATAATGATAATAATAATAATAATGATAAAAACAACAACAACAACAGAATTTTATTTTCTTTTTTATAGTTAATATAGATATATGATAACAGTGGTAAATTACTGAACAAAACTATATAATTTAATAGTAGAAATATATATGCAGGATTATTAATGATATCTTAGTCTTCAATCCTAATCAAACTTTCACGGATCAAGTCATTATTACATGCATTCTTTAACCGTTGAGCTAAATGGTGGTGGAACTAGTATTAACTAATGAAAATGGATGATTGTTTGACATTAGAAGAATAGTGAATTGATTGCGATAATTTTTCCGATATTTTTTTGGTAAGCTAATTCCACAAATGTAGACTTTGAAAAGATAATCTGCCAAAAGCGATGGAAGATATACAGAAATTTGAAGCTATCTTTATCTTTGTTCCAACCTCCAGAAAACCAACCAAAGCACAAAAGAGTACTAATCTAATGCTTCCAAAAGATGTGAAGAATTTTCTGATGGTATTCTATGATATCTCAGACTTCTGTCCTTCCTTCATGTCTTGTGATCTCTTCACGTTACTTTGCATCAAATAAAGAGATCACAGGTATGATATATCTTGCTTCATGAAATATAATTCACAAAAACCAATTAAAATATCTAAAAGATGGGCTTATTCCTTCTCCGATTAAGTAGGGGAGAGATTATGGGATCATTAACAAAAAAAAATCACAATTAGTATTTCCTTGCTCCTCTTCGGGCCCTTATAATGATTTGAATTCTTTGTGGCATGGACTTCATAAATGAAAAACAGTATTCTCCATCAAGCTGATGCTAACTGTTTCAAATAGCTGTTGACATCAGCTTTGTGAGATAGAATCCAGTCATTTAAATATTTCCACTATAGACTTCAATCGGATGGCGATCCAGAATGTTTGCTGGCCGCATCATTCAGTCGATATGCCTTTCATAAAAAAGGCTTTAACATTCTTTTGCTTTATGGCAAGATGCATTATCACCCTGAAAAAATGACTGCATCTTGACCAAACCTTTTTATTATATCGATGGAATCAGAGAAGAATCTCGATGTCGACTATTGTGGTAATGGTTGACATCTACCCTGCCCTTTACCGGACATGTAACCCAATATCATAAATGAATGGGCAAATCTGTTTGTTATATCCACGTAGTCATCTTTACATGTTTCATTGGAATGGCATCAGACAAAAGTTGCAGTATCATCGCATAAGTCCATGAAGATTCATGATTCATTACTGTATGTCACTATAATCCAGCCATTCACACTCAATTATTGTTTCTTTTTGACCCATTGTAACTTTGATTTATTCTGTCTTTGTGTTAGTGCTAGTTTTCGTCCTGGATTTTCTGTATGTAAATTCCGATTCATTCATTTGATTTCTTACAGTTCTGTCACAAACACTGACTGCTGTTTCTGTCAATTTGTTTTTTTTTTCTTCGTTTTGTTGAACACTTTTCATTTTCAGGGCATATTGCTTCGAGTTTTCTATCCCAGTACTTTGACATCTTCTGGGGTCTATCTGTATGTTTTCATTTATAACCTTGCCGTTCTATATATACTTGCACCAAATTTTAGACACAGTTGACTGGAAACGACCAACATCTTTTGCCATACACCATGTTGGATTCCCTTCTCGATGGAGTTTTATAATCCCTTCTATTATGTCAGTTGAGAGCTCTCTTGTTGAAGCCATAATTCGTTTCAATTACCCCAGTCAAACAATAAGTCCAACAGTTTGTTATGCAAGTATTCTGTTTTAACGGTAGACTAATTCGTATTTTTAGGCTTGTGCTGATATTTGTTTTTGAAATGCAAATTACAGTGTGATTCCGCACTTTCTTTACTCTACTTGATTAGGAAAAAAATTGCCGATAATTTAAATATTTGAATGTAATTTGTTTGAGTTTTATTTCATGAAGCCAGAATATCTAACTATCAAACAAAAATTGTTTTGTGTCATATCTTTGATTTCTTTATTTGCAACGAAGTAAAAAAAAAGTCAAGTAAACAACCTCAGATTGTGCTGATTCCATATTCTTTGCCATGTGTTGTAGAATCCGCCAAGATTGAAGTATCGAGACAACTGAAAAATGAATTTCCAAATTTTCATAATACTAAAACAAATATTTATGTACATAAACAAACTGATTTGGCCGATTGGTGGTAAGGTGTTGGTAATCGACCCCACACACTCAGAAATACGTAGAATTTCAAGTACTGACTTTGGAAACAGCTCAAGTCCGTCTCATTTTGGAATAATCTGAGCTTAGTAAACATCTATTCGCACACACACACACACGCACATGCATACACACATATAAAACATGCATTTAGCTTATGTGTCAATACAAGATTGGCAGTAAAATAATACGATGTAAACAGAGCAGCTTTAAGCATTACCCTGTCATGAAGAAATAAGAAACGATTCAAAATGTATGTATCTCTCTCTCTCTCTCTCTCTCTGTTTCTCTGGTTCCTTGTCTCAATTTCTCTCTCCGTATATGTAT
This sequence comes from Thysanoteuthis rhombus, assembly GCA_963457665.1. Lineage (NCBI taxonomy): Eukaryota > Metazoa > Mollusca > Cephalopoda > Oegopsida > Thysanoteuthidae > Thysanoteuthis > Thysanoteuthis major. Next base: position 47,654,858 of record OY735201.1, on the reverse strand, counting down.
ATACACCCGAATAAAATTATGCATATATACGCATTCGTGTGCTTGTGTATGACAAATAAGTATGCAAAAGAGATGAGATCAGTTGGTCAAAACTACTTACTCAAGATAAAGCTTAGAGAAAAAAAACCCAAAACAAAATATATCCAAATAAATGTAAGTAAGAAAACAAGACAAAACAAAAACAAACACAAGAAAAAAAACAAAACAAAACAACAGTCAATCCGATGCCTACCAGCAATACTCATCTACTGAATAAATCTCCGAAGCAAAACATGTTACGTCCCACCGCCCTTTACCTTTGCTCTTTAGCTAATAAATACGCTAATAAAGAAAATAAAGAAAAACAAAATTAGTTAACAGTTATTGCAAATTGAGCAACAATAACATGAAACAAAAAAAAAAAGAAATAACAAAAGTATAGAAATGAAAAATAAACATGGGATTATGAAATTTTCATGAGAAATAATTGTCTCGCATTATTTTTAATATCAATTTCTGTTTGTTTCACCCTCTTTTCTCTTTTTATTTCTTTTCTTCCTGTGGCCGCTGGTCCCCCACAAATCACCTGTTGCGGTTGTTTCCATCGTTGGTGGTGGTGTTGTCGTTCCAGTTGATCGATGATGAATATTTGACAAAACGTGGCAGCAGGCGAAGCTGTTTGCCATTGACCATTAATCACGAGTCATTGAGTCGATGACGACTAGAAAGATGATAACATGATGGCAATGAGGAAGAAAGAAAGAGAAAGAAAGAACGAAAGAAAGAAAGAAAGAAAGAAAGAAAGAAAGAAGGATAAAGTGTGTCGAATGGTTGGAAAAAAAGGGGAGGTAAGTGGACGGGAAACAGATGATTGAAGTTGTGGTGTGATAAACACCTGCGTGTACAGTTCAATGGCGAGGTTCAATCATTTACACCATAAAGTGAAACGCTACTTGGTGCAAACATACATGCACATATCTGCAAATAAGTATAGCTTTATCTCACGGAAGGGTACACTCAGAACCTGTCACACGTAAAGAAAAGAACACGCTGTGTACATAATTATAAATGTACATTAACATGCAGATACGTAAACCCATACAATCACGCAATCGCATAAACTATTCAACAATATACCTAGGCACACTTTTACACACACCAGTCTGTTTTCCTATCCAAATTCTTACTCAAATGTATTTAAACTTTGCCGTATACTCTGTAATGCACAATCTATCTATCTATCTATCTATCTATCTATCAATCTATCTATCAATACAAATGGGTAAATCGATCATAAACCTATGCACACACAAACATAAACACACACACACACACACACTCATTACCACACACACACACACACACACACACGCATATACACTCATTTGCCAAGGTAAATATGCATAACTGCACATACAGATGTTTACAAACACGCTCACAAAATGCTTCATTTACGAAAACCGTGTGTTTCGGTAAGCATTTTGTTTGCTAAAATATCTAGTTCCAACTGCTGAAGTTCAAACCCGTGTTTTATACAAAGATTTTTCGAATAAGACTAGGCATTTCGTAAAATTTCACCGAGACAAGTCTCCTAAAAACAGGGTCACCTATTAGATTTGGCTGATCTTCATATTAAAAGGTAGTGTCTCCTAAGATACACTTATACGTAACATATACACGCGGAGAATATACACGGATTTTGAGCATGTTGATATCAAAAGGTAATATAGTATATAATATATGATATAATGATGAGAATTGATGTTTCAGTTTAGAGAAAATACTCATACAGGGACTTATTCAAAAAAACTTTTTTTCAGGGAACGTAAAAGAGCGAGCAATCATGAACAAAGTAATTACTCACCCGATCCCTTTGAAATAGGACCTGACTAGCTTTCCAAAAGTGACATATATCTTTGAAAAAAGTCGTGTTTGTTTTTTTCTAAGCAAAAATAGCTTAAAATGTCTCTCGACTTATAGACAAATTTATCTTAAAGAAAGGACATAATTCAGTTGCAGATGATTGTCCGAGAGAGCAGTATAATGGTCCAGCACAGCTTGAAGAAACGTGAAATCAGTAACGCCATGGGCAGAACAGAAGATGCCATCTGCTGACCAAGCGTCAGAAATAGGGGATTCACAATAAGAAGATCACCCTCAAAACGACATCATGTCCAACGATGGACACTAATTGGCTGCTGATGATGTATAAGAAAATTACACCCTCTGAACTAAAACAGCGTTGCGTAGTGGTGTATAAAACTATACAAGTTCAGAAAGTATTGCTCTGCAACGCCCATGATAAAGAGAGCAGGTGAATTATAGGGGATATCTAGGTCCAACGTTAATACGGTAATCTCTGGCACGTACCGAAGGATCAGCCCAATCTAAAAGCCATTTATTCTTCTGTATTGACCATTCACAAATGTTATTAGTACATAAATACGGTAGATAAAGCTAAATGAAAATGGTAGCTTTGCCTCTCTGCTCTTTTTGCCAAGAGGCAGTTCTGTTTGTTTTACCGGTTTCACTGCTTTATTTGTGATGCAATATAGTTCTATAGATCAACTCTGAAACTAATGCAACACAACATACATATATATTGCTGAATAAAGAAGAGACACAAAGAACACAGCAAAGGAAGGAATATCAACAACAGGTCTCTTTAAGCTATTTCCATATAAATAATCCAATTAAAAACAGCAACAACAAGTAACAATAAGATACTGATTTGTCTGAGAAAAATGTGTTATGTATGTTCAGTATTAACACTGCATGGATAATCTAAGAGTCCAAATTAATTATTGGTAATGTGTCTAAATACACACACACACACACACACACACACACACATTTATGCGAAGACAAGCATATGCACACACTTTTACTAGCAATAGATACCCCCCAAAATAGCGAACATTTTAACTGTAGCAACGACAAGAGGTATGAATATTACATCTTGAGGCACACTTATCTGAATTTTTCTCTACTCTACCTTATTTTTTAATAATCCTTAGTTTGTCATGTTTATGGTATAAAGTAATAGAGATGTTGCGTCAGTCTTCCTTATAATGCAATGCATATGCCTGTCTCTGTCTGTTAAGAGAATTGTATGGTACATCAGAATCAAACAACTACGCCGAATCAGTCATTTAAATGGACGGTGAAGTGGAAATCCGATAAGTTTATCTGATAAGTCTGGTAATATTTGTAACCGTAAACCAAGACTGTCACCAAAACTATCAGTAAATGTTTCTTCAGTTTTCAAGTTGGTCTAGCTGACTGACCAACTGGTTATGTACGTATCGCGCGTAAAGGTCGCGCCAATGGATCCAGAGGACTGCGAATTTAAACATTCAATACCTTATTATGTCTAGATAAAAAGGCTTTTTTTTAACCCCTGGGGTGATGGATCAGTCTATAATGAATTTTAAGGTTTAATTAGTTCCAGTTCCGTTTTTAGTGATCCACAAAAGGAAAGGCGAGAAACGTAGCAAAATCATTGATCACATTGTTTTCCAACTTTTTTTAATTGATCATCCCTCACACGATACCAAAAGACGTTGATCATGTGACGGTTTCTATTGAGTGACCAAACGACCTTTCTTATTTTCACTCAAGGGTACATCTAAAAACTGCACCTCTTAGCATGGATATAATATGAAGAGAGAAAGGCTTAAAGTTTAGAAGTGATTGCAAAATGGTCAAAATAAGGATTATGACAAAAACAATAAGTGGACAATATCTAAAATCCAGTGTATAATCTCCAAGATGACAACGTATAAAGTGCTTTATCTATCAAATATATATAAATACACTCATACACGCGCGTGCACACGCATAATCACACACACACACACACACACTTATATATAATGTCGCAGGCAGTGTTTATTTTCAGATTACTCATGTTGGAGCTGAGGTCGATGGTGGCTGTGTTGGAGGGTAATGTGATGAGTCTAATTGCCACCAATACCCCAACAAGTGTCTGAAATCGCATCAATTCCCACTCACATAAGCATATGAAGATTTCTATTCCACGCCAAGTGGTTGAGTAGGCAGGCCACGGGTTCGCATGTGATCCCTGGAAGTCAGTATGTCCAGCAGTTGTCAAAAATTTTTGCCACATCACTTGCCCATTACTATTCGAGTTTTCTAATGAATTATATGATATCTCGGATTGTTCGTTTTCTTTCAACATATTGGGCTGTCACTTGATCTCCTCGTGTTATGTTGGGCACTATTCCCTTACGTATATGTTTTCCTGAACAAGCTAGAAATACACATTGCCACCGACACCATATATATATATATATATATATATATATATATATATATATATATATATATATATATATAACAACTGTCTACTCCTTCCCTCCCTCTCTCTTTCTCTCTCTCACACAAACACATACACACACACAAACACAGACTCTAAATTTTTCGCATTTGGTATGCATAATTGGTGGACCTAATGGAGGAATTTAGACCTTTTAGTACTAAAAAAAAGTAACATTCCAAGTGTTTTAGATGGGTGTCCATCTACATGTAACTATAATGCGAAATTGGACCTACACTTCGCATTCAATATACTTGTATAGAATCTATTATTCTATTCTATTACACTGCACAATGTTTTTATTTATTGCTGTTTCACTTCCTGTGTAATAATTGGTATTTTCCAATTGTTTGTGTCTAAAAAATATAGAAATGTCAAATGTTTCTTCTAACCTTTGTTTTTGGGACCAAGGGAAGGATTCTTTGAAATCTTCCTATTTTCGTTTGGACGATGGGCAAAATTGTACATTTCTAATCACATAAAGCAAGAAAAGCAATTACATATGAATATCTCTGATCTGGTCCCAAAAACGAAGTTTGAGGGGAATAATAGTCATTTTCTATACACACAAGCCATTAGAAAAAAAAACTCTCTCTAACCAGGAACAAAAATCGCGTAGCATGTTATCTAATTATAAGGAACAACTGATAATGTTTGTCCGTCTGTCCCCTCGTGAACAATGGTTAAACATTTGTGCAGCTCAAACAAATTTCGTATGTTTAATGAGTGAACGTGGGGGATCATTTAGACTATTTCGTTTTTCAAAAAGAAATACATTTTAAGGTTTTTAGAGGGTTTCTTCATCTGCTAATTACTATAATGTGAAACTGAATCCATACTTTCCATTCAATATGCCTACATAGATTCTATCATTCTCTCTATCACATTGCATACTTTTTTTTTCTTTTATAATTCCTAGATAATCAGTTTAATTCTCTAATTGATTATTTACAAAATGTATAGAAAATATCAATTGTTCAATTTGAATCTGCTTATTTTCAATTGGACAACGGGCAAATTTGAAAGAGTTAATAGCATAAAGTAAAAGAACAATTACATGTGGATATCACTGTCCTGGTTGCAAAACAAAATTGCCAGCTTTAACTTTTTGTCTAGTTGCTTATGTGCAGAAAACGGAACACTGCGATCGTAATGCTGTTATTTAAAAAGGGAAACCCCAAAAATCACCTGTAAGCCTACTCAATTGTAGAGTAATGGAACATATCTACAGACACAGCAGCTCCTTAAGCAGGCTACATTAAGACTCTGAACTCTTCAGGGGCTGAGACAAGGCAATGCCAGTTTACCAAAACTCTTCGTTGCCTACTTCCGAATGATCTTCCGAAACTTAGACTGGGAAAATAATGGTATCAGAATAGACAACGAATACCTAAGCAACCTCAGACTTGCAGACGATATCGTCTTTTTGCTGAGAACCTTCAATACCTCCAAAAAAATGCTTGACGAGCAAAATGAAAAAAGCGAGAAAGTTAGCCTTCACATTAACTTCAGGAAACAAAACGTCATGTACAACGCTAATGTTGAAGACAAAGACACAGCAACCAAAATCAAAAAACAGAAATGGAGAAAGTGGATCAGTACATCTACCTAGGACTATGAATCTCCATGAAATCCTAAAAAAGAAGAAATAAAGCAGAATATTACTCTAGGTTAGCAAGGCTTCGAGAGAACAGGCCCAACCTTCAAGAAGTAGAAAATCCCACGCCCCCAAAAGAAAGGTGTATAACCAATGCATTCTCCAGATAGTTAGCTGAAAACCATGCAACATGCACATGAGAGAATAATGCTAAACATAAAGTGGGGAGATCACAAAAGTAGCACAATATATTAAAGGAAAAACAGGAGTCCAATATATAGAATCGATTAGAAAACTCAAATGGCAATGGGCTGGTCAAGTTTCAAGAATTGCAGAACACTGCTGGACATTCCGACTACCAGAGATCACATTTAGACCCGTGGCTTGTCTGTTCACCCGACTGGCGAGGAATAGAATATTCCATATGTTCATAAATTTTGGAGATGGTACGGGTTCAAATACTAGCGAGAAAGTAATTTATCTCATGATCGTTTCTGATATAAAGATTCTGAGCTGCTATTTATAAAATAAAAGGAAACAGTTATCGATCTATCTCAGTGCATTTCGATTTGAGTGGCAGTTATTATATCAGTCTTGCAAACACTTGCTTGCAAGTTTGGGTTTTCGAACTGCCCAAATGATGCTTCTTTGTGCCAAATCAGTTTTGTGGAGCAAACATCTTAGAATGTAGTTTGATAAGATAGCTGCTTCAACGTAGCGTCGCTCTTGACCATAGAGGTTGCAGGTTCGATAAATGTACCACTGAGCCACGGAACTGGACGGTCAGTATAGCTGAATTTAAGCGATATATTCTATATATGCTTAAATCCACCATCCACTGGAGTGCTCTATTCCTATGGAAGAGCATAGCATAATGCTTACAATGGACGAGTTACCTCACTTAAACAGTGCTCAACCCTGAATAGAGGAGCATTAATTATATATATATATATATATATATATATATATATATATATATATATGCAATGCTTTTCAGTAGGAATAGAGCTCTCTGGTGGATGGGGAATTTTAGCATAAATAAATATATCGCTTAAATTCAGCCTTACTGACCGTCAAGTTCCGTAGGCAAGAGGTAGGATATCGGTCTCCAGGTTTTCAATCCTGCCTCGCGGTACTGGATGGGATAAAGAAAAGTCTATAGCCACACTGAAGAGATATAATACACCGGAACAGCTGTCTATGGATGACACACACACACACACACACACATATATATATACATATATATATATATATATATACTAATAATAATATATATATGCGTGCGCACATTGAATTCTAAGGAAGTAGTTCCTCTTCTTCTGTTTTTTTATGTATGTGACAGACCGAGATCTCATAATGATAGCAAACCTCTTTTTACATCTTCAAATAGATCTGTGAAGTAACCGAAAAGGCTTGACGTTAATGAGAACTTAGACTGCCTGAAGATATTAGATGAAAAAATTGCTATCATCAACAAAATCCTGTTCCGTCGAATTCATAGAAATGTATGTATATAAAAGAGATAACTTGTGCATACACATGCAGTGCGTAAATGTTTTTATAAATGAAAGCACATGTACACATGCACTCAAACATTGTTCAATTATAGTTGTATTTCAAAACAGATGCGTATTCTTGGTGCATATAAACACCAAGTCAACATAGCAATTTTTTTAAGCGGGTGCTATGAAATTAAACAAACATCTTTGTGCTTTTAATAAATAAATAATACTGTATAGTGAATGAATTATAAACTCATTTATTAATTGTATTTCGATATATTTCACCACATCAATGCATGTATGAACAGTAGTGAATTATGATAAATCCAACCATCTGTACACTTAGATACATTAATATCACCATGAATACTCATAAGCACAACCTTGTTAATTAGGCACTTGTATACTCAAAGATATATATATATATATATATATATATATATATATATATATATATATATATATATATATATATATATATTAGATACGAAGACGTAGGCAAAACATACTCACACACACACACGTACACACACACACACACACACACACACACATATATATATATATATATATATATATATATATATATATATATATATATATAATGGTAATTGTATTTGAAGTTCATAATAATGGTACATAGAGTGTTGGTCGCCTGTGCTCCTGGTTGTCAGTGTGAGAGAGTCGTTCATGTTAGGGGTCAGTGTTCAAATGGTTGATATTACCTTGTTGGTAATTATGAGAAAGATTTTTTTTTAATTGCCCAACTGATCACTTGCCCATTCTTTTTCTCCGTCAGCCATATTGGAATTCTAGAGGCAAACAATTTTGTAGAGCTCTCTGGTGTAGAAAGCTAGGATGATTTTATAGCCTCATGAATTCGACCACGAATACTTGCGTAAGAACTGGGACTTCTTAGTATTAAGCCCAGTAAATCTCTCTCTCTCTCTCTCTCTCTCTCTATGTATATATATATATATATATATATATATATGCAATTCTGGTTAGTAAGAGATATTTCTATCAACAAAATTGTTATCTTCAAGCGGAAGAATCCATTTTTATGGTCTTTGAAACCCATTGAAAAATCTTACCATTCATTACATGGATAGCTCTTTCAGCAAAACATCGATAGGAAAATTCCTTAAAGTATTGTAGACAAGATCATTGCCTCCTTCGACAATTTTTTTTTTTTAAAGTTAGCTTAATAAATATAATTTATCATGTACATATTTTTTTTCAAGTGAATTTTGCGTAATTATGAGAAAGTTTCCATGACATTTTTTCGGGATCACATGGTCTATCTCGAAAGATCGAGAAGCCATTTACCAAGTAAAGAATATCCGGGGGAAGACTATCTTTTTTCAAGTTTGTGTAGTTCCTAACACTTGGTGACATGACATGCAATATAAGAGCGTCTGGGATATATATTTTTTCTTGTATTGGATCTATGATCCCTGCTCCAGGTTTCAATCTTGAGTGGATGTACACGCTATGAGAAAGGATTGTGTGTATTTGAGATCGTGTAAAAGGTTAATAATCGCATACAGTATTTCACCCGGCAAAACTGTTGACCATCTTTTTACATTTAAACAAGTGTACAGCGTTTATGAAATTCGAAAATAATGAAGCAGAAACGGAGTAGCGACAAAAACAGTCGGGTAAATAGGCAAACAATGAACTTTGGACCATTAGCTTCGACCACTGGGGTGAGGGTATTGTGAAATATGTCCTCTTGTCCACAGGGCATTGCATTGTTATTATGTTTTTAATCCTGGGAGCCGACCGACTGGCTGATACGAAGTGCAATGTCCTAGAAATGCTGGTCTCAAAAAAATGCGTAGGTCTTTGGTTTTTAGAAAATGAGACCTGAACCTTGACCCAAGCCTCGGGACATGATTTAACCTTTCTTTAATAAAGAGTGTATTCTATTCGTCTTTTTTTTTTTTTTTTTGCCTTTGCTTCATTTCTCGGTACTCTTTTTTTTTATTGCTTTGATCATTTGTTTTCTATCTCTTTATATATATATATATATATATATATATATATATATATATATATATATATATATATATATATATATATATATATATATATATATCAACGCTTGCTGTTATTTTTTCTTCTATAATATTTTTCTTGGCATTATTTACTCACCATTTACTTTATTTTTCATTTTAGTAATTTTTTTTTACCAACAATTTTTCACTCTTCATTCATCATTTTTTATCCGATTGCATTTTTTTCCCTTTCTTTCATTCCCTTTTCCTTCTTTACATCACATTTTACTTCCTGTATCTATAAATTACTCCACCTTTCTTTCTTTTTTCCTTCTTTTTCTTCCTCTCTTTTTTGCATTTTCATCCAATTTTTTTTCATTCTCTATCACTTGCTTTGTTTAAACTGATTTTTTTCCAGCCCCTCTCATTCTTTCTTTTCTTTCTTCTAATCAATATTTCCTCTTTCAATAATTGTTCCTTCATTACTGAACTAACTTATTAGTTCAGGATATTTAATCTCCAACACCTTTCCCCAATCCATTCACAATGGAAATTGAGTGAAAGAAAAAAACAAACAAAAACAGGGCAAATTAAAAATAAAACAAACAAAAAGAAATAACAATTCTAAAAAGAACTAACACTATCCTTATCGTTCTAAACATCTCCATCCTATTATGATTTTTATCATCGAATCACCCGTATTTTCTGGAGAGAGATTTCCAGGTTACTTCACCTGCGTCTCCTTCACCTCAGTCTCATTCCTACCCTTTCTCGCATTAATAACTTTTTGTTCCCATTATAGCCCCGGTCATTCGCCCATGTCCTCTTTATTCATTTAAAGCGCCCTTTTGTTGAACTAAACTTACGGTTGCCGGTTATCATTCGACCTTCTGTGTTGTGTGACAACCTGAATCCTCCAGCGGTCTATCATATTGTGCCATAGGCAGTGAAATTCTCTTCCGGTCCGGCGAACTCTCTTGCTGCTTTTACTCACATCTACTTACGTTGTTATTTAATTTATTTCTGATGCAGACTTCATTTTTTTTATTTTTTATAAATTTTCTCCATTCTTTTTCCGCCATTTTATTTCGTTTAAATCTGTGCATCTCTCTTTATTGTTTTTTTTTCTTGTCCTCTTTTCCCCCTTTCGTTATTCAGCAATTCATTCCGTATTTTTCTTCTTCTTTTCATTACATTGAGTCTGTTCTTCAGTTTTTCTTCCAATTCACTTCTTATCCTCCATTGTTTTTTTTCTATGGTTATTTTCTGAATTGTTTTCTTTCTTTTATCCTTTCTTTGTTTATATTTTTTCAGTCATAACAACTTTAGATATCTCTCTTCTTCAATCATTTTCTTTATATGTAATGTTTTAAATGGACATTTTCTCACACTTTTTTTTTTGCTTCATTCATTCATTTTTTTTTTTTTTGGTCTTTTTATGAAGCACACAAAGCATGCAAGAATTATTAATTAGCTCCAAGAAGATTTGATTGGTTATTTTAGACAGGTATCTTAGTCTATCATTAGCCGATAAATACAACCTTTACTTACATACTTCTGTACGGAGGATGATTGCTTGGATCAGTCGCAGAATTAGCCACTCAAGAGAGTTTCTATTCATGTGAAAATGTATGTAACTGAACCATTTGCTAGTTCCATTGAAAAGCTGAATTCTGAAATGATAAAAAAGTGAATCGCATCGCCATTCCCCAGACGTCGTGTTCAGTAATATTCACAGATTCACATTTTATAATATGGATCTGCATGCATAAACATATCTATGTATAAATGTACACACACACACACACACGCACAAATAAAAAGCTCAAAACACAAATACGCTCACATACGCACGCACACAAACATACAGAACACATACGCGCCTATAAGTGCGTATGTATGTTAGAGCTTGTGTAAGAACGAAGAGAAGCTTTTTCGTATCACACCTTAAAATTACGTAGAATACTCTCCTTTTCAAAAGATAGTTCCCAGAATGATACTTATATTCTATGAAAAATCAAGCCACGTACTGAAAATAAAACGTGTTGCAGAAAGCAAAATGAGAATAGTGTTAATAACTAAAGGAACTTCACTGAACAGGAAATGAAATGATTAAATATAAATAGATCATAATGCTGTATTTATTTGGTGTAATATCCATAACTTAACATCCTTGTTTCGCTGATTTAAACATTTGCCATTTTAACGTCTAGAATTTTTGTCTCCTCTTAACTAAACTCCTTCTCTCCAATCTTTATGAGAGTTTTGGTTTTCGAGTGGTTTCTTTATTACATGCGTTCATTTTATATCTGAGGAAACATGGACTTCCTTTCTTATGACAGGTTGTATTTTCATGCAAAAAAGTGGTTGCCTGCTTCTAACCTTGACTAGAAAGTGGGAGATTCCATGACGTTTAATGTGTAGTACAGATCTGCCTTTACGTTACTATTCTCTTTCTCTCTCTCTCTCAACCCTCCTTTCTCTCACTCTCATTCACACACATACGCGCTCGCGCACCAATATCGCAAATATGTAAAAAAAAAAAACAACAAAAAAAAAACACATTCATTTTTATAAAAGGTTCGTTTGCTTCTTTGATGGCTCCTTTTTTTGACAGGTGACCTTGGGTTCAAACAGACTTTTGGTGCTTAAGAATGTTATCACTAAGCTCATGATATATTGGAGTGACAGGGAGTTATTTTAATCTATCTGCCATGGACTTCACTTACTTGCACACACGGACAATCATACACACACACACACGTTCACACACAAATATATATGTATTTAAGCTCTACTCTAAACTAAGTGAATATTTGAAGTTGAATGTATCGTACACTTTATGAAATAAACCCATTATACATAGGATATTGTACCGTATTGTATCATACTGAATTCCTGATTTACATTATGACACACACACAAACACACACAAACACACACACACACACACATACACATACACACACACATACACACATACACACATATATATATATACACACATACACACACACACACACATATATATATATATATATATATATATATATATATATATATATACATATATATATATATACACACATAGTGGAGCAGAAACACATGGTGGATTTTGGGTTTAATATTGAAGCAGTGTATGAAGTAATATACTGTATCGACATAGAAGTATCCATTAATGTACACAGTTCAAGCTCTTATGATATTAAAGTTTTAAAATAATCTCCGTATGATGAGCACCTTGATTTTCCAAGTATTGTTGAATCACCAATTGGAGGATGTTTTGTGAAATGTCTGAGAACGTCCAACCAGAACGTGTACAGAAGAATCGTATTCAGGTGGTCACAATCGGAATAAACCTTTTCTGCAGGCGGATACTTGCTGAGTGTGTCTCATAAACCTTGGTTTTCGGATATACCAACTAACATTATTTAGTGGAGAAATGTCACCTTTAAAATTTTTACTTTTTCTCGTTACAGATTTAGTTGAATGGTGATCCGTTATTTATTTAACAGTATGCTGTTGAGAGGTGTTCCAGCATTGCTTGTTGGTCAGTATTTCAGCATGTTATGCACTGGAAACATTAATCAAAACAATGATGGATACAGAAACACAGTGTGTTTCGATGAAAGTTTGTTCTGCATAACACACTGATATGACGACCAACGATCCATGCTGACTGAACTTCAAGTATTGTACTGTTGCATCATTAAAAAGCCAACAGTGAACTCAATAACGAAAGGAAAAAAAAATCATATACATCGATCAAAGATATCGTACCAGTAATTCAGCAGCAAAAATGGCGATAGGCAGGGCGCATTCAGCAGCAAAAATGGAGATAGGCAAGGCATATTCAGCAGCAAAAATGGCGATAGGCAGGGCACATAGCGAAAAAAGGGTTAATCAGTTGTTGCCCGTAGTACAGTAATCACAGTAGGAAAAGACCAGACACATGATAGAGGGGTGAGGGAGAGAGGTTTCTCAGTAACTCATGGCGGATATTAGCGTAATCACTCTCGCCATGGAAGAAAATGGGAAAGGCCTTTGTCCATCAGTGGTCTTACAACGGCTACTGCTGCAGTGGATAATATATACATACTTATTTATAGCTTTCAGTTAAAATCATAATGCGAATATCTGTCTACAAATAAACATAGATCTATATGTGTATGTATACAATGTCTTCTATCTTTCAAATATTACCGTATCAATTGGTTTATCATCATTTTTTGATCAGCGTAGTTCCAGCCTAGCAACCATACTATAACGTGCTATTTGGTCAGTAGCCCAAACTAAGGGGGAATACTCCCCCAAGGGGTGATTTTGAGTAGCTAAATGAGGGTAGGATTTGGCTATCAGGCAAAAATAGAAGTCTTCGTGAATGTTTTGCGCTTAATGGTAGTGGAGATGTGTTTCTCACTAATACACTAGCAGTCTTATTAACAAACGTGGGGAATAACCTTGAAGAGGTTCAGAACCACTGTACTAGACGGATAACATTTATTATATCTTTATTAAGCATAATAAACAAATATATATGAACGCTCTTAATGGAATTTTTATGGAAGTGAGAAGGACAGATAATTGAGGTGTAACCAACGTGGAAGCGATAGAGATAGAGATAGGTAGAGAAAAGAGAAAGAAAGTGCCTGTAGGCGAGAAAGAATAGAAGAAAAAAAATGCTTATTTTTCTCTTCAAAGCGAATTCATTGGAGTGAAGTAGTTAACAAGTTCTTTTGTTCTTCAGTCAGTGTTACTGTATTACATGAACGTGACCGTGTGTCAATGTTGATACAGTTCAACAAATACCTTTTCCTCCCTTAAATGCCTCCCTCCCAATGTTATTAAACATCTTAAAAACATTCCCAGTGGCTACATAACCAGAAACGAGTCTTCTTAAATGACTTTGAACGTATTTGATATTTCCTTCTTGTTCGAGCTACGTGAAGACGTTACCTTTGATTCAATGTATGGTGTACTAGATAAAGTCCATGGGTATAGAAGCACTATTACACAGCTGACACATTTGAGATATCCTTGGCATTCTTTCTGTTTTAGTAAGTGCATCGGCGGCGAATGACCCCTACGGTTTCAATTGTCGGTATATTTCGTGATGTGAGAGCTGAATTTGTTTGTAAGCTAAACAGTGTGCACGAAGTGGGATTCGAGGGAAATAAGAGAGAATAAAAATGTCATTTTGAAACTGATGGTACCTTGCAGCCTTTGGCAATTATCTCCTGAAAATGTTGGAGAGAATCATTTGTGGAAATAATTAGAAGAATACTAGTACCTTGCCCGGGAGCAGTGACCTGTAGAGGTTAAGGCTGTGTCCATAACTACCGGCGTACTTAGAACCGTGCACCAACCATCGTGGACTGTTTCTTGGGAAGTGGGGAAACTGTGAAATATGAATGTTAAGATAATTATGAAAACTGTTTGAAGGAGTGCAACAAGAGATAAAATAATGACAAACAAGAGAACAATGAGGAAAGCAACAAGGGTAGAAATGAGAAAGAAGAACAGTCCACGAAAAACTTGAACGGCAGATCAAAGATATTGTTGCAATGTTTCGAGCAGATTTCATGTTTTCACGTCCTTGTTTCGTCTATTTTTCAATTCAAGCTATTCTAAACACCCCTCAATGATGATGAGTCCTCTACCTACTATCTCTCTGTTTACATATCTATTAATATCATCCCTAGAATGTAGAGCCTTGTACATGGTCAAAACTTACTTGTCTGTTGATCCATCGAACTCTTTTGATCAGCCAAGTAATGATCCTACATATCTCGCAATTGGAACCACCAATGTGTTCATCTATTTCATTTGGTCTCAGCTGTTTGGTTTCTAATTTTTTTCTAATTATTCTAAAATATTACTTTCGTACTTTGCCCTGTATTTGATCCAGCTTTCTTGTGTGACTTTCAAGCACTCCATGGTACTTTTAGTGGTTACTTTATGATCAATCCCCTACCAGTTTGTTCTCTAGAAATTCTATTCCATGTCTATTGACAGGCCTAACCTTGAGCAGTACTAATAGTGTGCATTTCCTTATTCTGATTTCCATTATGATATTATTGCTGTAGATATTCGCAAACAGTTCTAAGTCATCCATGTCCATGTATATTGGGTGGCTGACATTATCTTTTGCGTTAATAAATTGGTATCTTTTCAGTTTTTCAAAATTAGATTCAGTGATATCATGACTAAATGGAAACAGGGATTTTTCTTAAGCTGCCAAGTATACTTTTCAGTTTTCATGGAATTATCCACGGTTTCGCTAATCTAAAATAACTTCAGGCATGAATCCAGGTATGAGGGATCGTATTGTACGCTTCCCTTCGGTTAATACATCCCATTGCAAAGTTTTGCAGCCTTTATCTAACTTCCAAGCGAATTCTGAAGTCAATGCATAGAAGTTTTTCAAGCATTTTTTGGTTCTTTCTCGGCATCATTTCTGTTCTTTCAGTTGGCGTACAGTTAGATATTTCCTCAGCTATTTGTTCGGCCATAATTTCCAACTTGAACAGTAGGCTCATGCTCTGTCCAAAGTTGCTCGCTTGGGTTCGCCTCTGGTCATTAATTCTGACACGTCTTTTCTCGTTTCAAGTTGCTGAGCCAGTCTATCGTTCAGTGTCGTGAATTACTTGTACTAATATCCGTGCGTTCTATCTGGACCTGAGGCTTTCCATTTGGGGATTTCATGGTTGTTTCTGGAATTATATGGATTTATTATATTTAATTTAATTCGATGTTTTTTTGTTTTTTTTTTTTGTTCCCTTTACTATACTTGCGATGTTTTAAAAGGTTGACTACCACTCTGATGTTTTGCTACGTTCCTTCCGGCATTCTCATATTTTGCTTCAGAGAGTTTTTTTCTTTTTTGCTTTTGTAGCATTTGGTTCTATCTTCCGTCTTATTCATCCGATCATCATCATCATCATCATCATCATCATCATCAT
Source organism: Thysanoteuthis rhombus (assembly GCA_963457665.1). NCBI lineage: Eukaryota > Metazoa > Mollusca > Cephalopoda > Oegopsida > Thysanoteuthidae > Thysanoteuthis > Thysanoteuthis major. The sequence continues at coordinate 47,638,476 of OY735201.1, read as the reverse complement.
CATCATCATCCTTTTAAAGTCCGTCGTTGGACATAGACCTTCCCCAGGATCCGCCACATTTCTCTATCGTGGGCGTCGCGGAGCCAGTATTTTATGAACTTGTCTAGCTCATTTCTCCATTTTATATTTTGCCGGCCTCAGTTTCGCATGTGATCTCTGGGGATCCATGCTGTGAGTCGTGATGTCCATCGGTTGTCTTTCCTTCTCGCAACATGACCAGCTCATTGTACATTATTATTATTATTATTATTATTATCATTATTATTATTATTATTATTATTATTATTATTATTAGTAGTAGTAGTAGTAGTAGTAGTAGTAGTAGTAGTTGTAAGATATAAATGAGTATTTCTGTTCATGATTTTCTTTATTTGATACAAATGATTGGCACCCGGCTGGTTGAAATCGAAACGTTTTAATCTCATCCGAAATATAATAATTACGAGTATCATGATTGAAAATTAGACCTTGTGGCCCTCAGCCCCTTGCTCACTGATATTGTAAGTACCTATGCCCGTATGAATGGATAGACGGGGTAATCAAATTCCGATTGCATGGATTTTGGAGGAGTCTAATGTTTCTACACAATCTAATTTTGCGGTTCCATATCATTTCGAGTTTAACAAATTAAGTGGGGCAGTATTGCACTTGTAAAATCTGCGCTATCCAGATAAGAAGCAATATATCATATTTTGGGAACATTTGTTTAAAAGAAAGAAAGAATCAAAGAAATAAAGAAACAAAGAAATAAAAAAACAAAGAAATAAAGAAACAAACAAAGGAACAAAGAAATAAGAGCAAAAATGTGAACAGTGTATACGGGAGAGGAAAATAAAATTGGACACCCTTAATATGGATTTTAAGAAACTGATATTGAAAAACTGCCAAACGAAAGAAAAAAGAACAAAATATGAAGAAAAATATATGAGCAAAACGTATATACACGTATTATTTATGTCCCAGGAATGAGGTTTCGTTTCAGGCCTTATAAAAAAGACAAGAAAAAACTTAACAAACGACAACAACAACGACAACAAAAAACGTTGCTCTTCCAATGGCAGCTGTCAAATCAAATGGAGAATATGTAATGACATGCGCACAAGAAAATATCTTTTTTATCGCCATGTCTTCACTTGGTATCTCAGTCATTAAGACATATATTGATTTTCGCGCGCATAAAATTTGATAGCAGTTTCGGCTGGCGGTGACAGGAAAAAATGAAGGGAAGAGAAAGGCGCGTCAGTTCGTCAATAAACAGACCTCGGAAAGTTTTGTGGTTGAAAACGAATAGATCGTAAAAAGTTGTTTTAATTTTTTCCTTTCACACTGATGCTTTTTTTTTTTCTTGGCATAAGCTGAAACTGTAAGCCAAGATTGGATTCTAAAGTTCTTCATGCTAAGAAGGAAGGAAAAGAGGCATCTGAAGTACGGACTTGGGAAAGACAGTTGTGTGATATCAATTTGTTGTCTGTTTTACTTTTCAACGAATATCTCAAACATTTCTGGGGTATCTCGACAAGATACGTAGTCTGTTTTTGATCAACAAGATTTTTTGAGAAAACTTGATTCAAGCTTTGCACAGAACCAACCAACAAATGCATAAATGTCAAAAATATTTTGCTGTAACAAATTATAGATCTTTTTTATCGATAAGTAGCAAGATCGTAATGATTAGTTAATGGCTAGAACTGAGATAAAAAAATTATAATTGATGAACGTGTGACAACTATATACACGTTTGATATATCGTGGACGGAACTCGAAGTTGGAATTTTGAGCTAAAACAGTGTTTCTTTTCTGGAATATAACATTATTCCAAACGCTAAACTATGCTAGTTGGAGACTTCAAGGCGAAATATCGAATTAATCATATGACAAATGTTAGGAGCTAAGAAGGTTTGTGTAAAAGATAGGATATCAAGTTGATGCAAAAGCTTCCAGCTTTTTTGACCAAATATCTTATTCATATGAAGTGATGGTATCATTATTCATTCATCCATGGCTTTCTACGAACGTGTATCTCCTTTCAGGTAAATCCTGCATTTCATCATAAAAGAACTATTCCACTTTTAATTTGATGAATCATCGGTGAATCTATTTGATATCCTGAACTTGCTTTAACGGCTGATCTGACAAATTTGCCATAGAGCAAAACTGAAAGTGATGTGGACAAAATGGGGGGAAAAAATACGTGTAGAGGAACTTCCCACTCTAGCTTCATGATTGTTTGCTGTGTCACATTTAACAAGCCGGGGAGAAGCATTTTCAGAACTAGTTGTCAATTCAATTGCTTAAAAGAATTTTCTTTTCACTCCCTATGAGTCATTCAATCGAACCAGTCGCTCACTATATCGTTTTGCAGTGACATTTTGTTCGAGTTCCGGCGGTTCAAAATGGAGAATCCCGTTTGCACAAGCCACAGAGAACAAACCTAAATGGGGTTACATTTTGTATTTTCAGTACATGAAAAGGTTTTGGGTTTTACTGAGTAAAGGAAGTAACTTACAATAATATCAAAGGCAAGTTCATAGAAAACAGAATTTTTGTCGAAGCTGTTGAATATACAATATAAAATAAATATGAGTTAGATGGGTAGTTTGGGACTGGTGTCACATATAAAGGTGATCAGTGCAACCATTTTACGAATAAAAATACGAATACGAGGAACAGTCTTAATAATGATTTAATTAAAATGACACTCATGCTTGTGTGTCTGTATGAGTGTATGAAAATGCACATATGTACATATCTATCGCTCTTCGGGAAGATTATAAATAATTTTACCCTCTGCATGATTTTACTTCCTGAATGTTCGGATTTTGCCAAAGGCCAAATATTTCGGAAGTTTGCAGAGCTCCAGTCTACCAATAGAAGAAAAGCTATCCATACAATTTAGCATCTGTAGCGAGATATTCAAGTCTTTCCCTCTGTCATCTTCACTCCTCACTCACTCTCCTTACACACACAATCACACACACACACACACACACATATATATATATATATATATATATATATTCGAAAGATTTTTTCCGTATTGGTTTAAAGTAATGCAATATCAATGAACTTCCATTGCGCATTGAAAATAAATACGACCTGAGAACCCACAGAGAAACGCACAAAGTGTCAATGTTAGGAATAACTAAGAGAGAACAAAGATCAACGTGGATCAAAGAGTAGAGCGAAGGTTATTAGACAAATGGTTAAGCAACAGAAATAGAAATGGGCTGGACACCCAGCAAGAGTAGATGATAACATATAAAATTAAATGCTAACCGAACGACTTTAATGGCAAATGGGGTTTCATCTAGTCTTCATTGATGTTGAAGTGGGTAGCACGTAACAAAATATCTCATACATGAATGATAGGACTCAGTGTTTCCAAGAAGAATATTGGCCAGACTGCCACATTGCATCAGCTCGCTATTTTTTTTTCAAGGTCCATCATGGCACCATTGCTTCCCCAGAGAAACGACGCGCACACGCCTGCCATCCGCCTTTTTTTAGGGGAAAGAGAGACCCATCGGACCAGGTGATCTTATATTGATTCGACGTCCAGTTCCGACACCCACCAATCCATTCAAGCCACTTTCGGTTACGATCATTGGTTTCCATGGGAACTCTGCCCAGCTTGCAGTTACCTAGCCCCATATACAACAAAGGTAAAGATACTGTGTTTTGCGACACATCGCACCCTTCGCAATGATTAAGAATATTTGCAATTTGTAACACAAATTTTGTTTTTACTTGATGGAAAAGTCCACGTTCACTAATCACATCGATAGGACTTGACCGCTCAACGCCTCGCTCGCGGTTGAGATTTTTCCCTCTTCGAACCCCTGCCAATAGGTACTCGTCACATGTTAGCAAGACCACTCCACAAGCCGTGCTATTTCGGATATGCTCTGTCCCAGTCTTCTTGCCCTAACAACATGGTTTCTATCTTCTTGCCTATAATCACGATATTAAATACATCAAAATGCAATACTCAAGGCCGTTTCACTTGCTTATATCCCGCTGACCCTCACACGCGCAGTCATTACGAGACATTAGATACTATATCACAAGTCAAAATGTTTTTGGCTCTGTCGTTGTTCGGTTTTATACCGTTCAATAATGATCAGCAATTTGACCATTTTCAGTCTGTTTATCACAGGGCACTCTGCTATTGAGGACCTGTGTCAGATTAAGATAAATTTGGTGAATATACGTGAGACCAGTAGACTAGTTCCACTCGAAGTTATGGAATTATATTATCTCTCCGCTCTTTGGCACCGATTGCATTTATGTATTTGTAATATTTCGGATAAGCACATTTTATAAATACCAAAATGTCGCTTTTACTAAACCAAAAATCAACACCAGGCGCGGGTTTCCGTGTCTTAGAAAAGGTTACCGCCTTAACTGTTGAACTGGTAAAATTGCAAAATACTTTCTCTCTATATACAGCACATAAACTATTTTAAATCGACCTTGATTGCATATACATACCTCACGTGACCCAGCAATGATACCACTTACGCATTACAAGCAAAAAAAAAAAAACTAAATAAAATGAAGGAACGGCAATCGCTTCATATGCATTCATTCAAAACAATCGACATTTGTGACCACCTCATTATCTTTCCCCCCACCACCACCACTGCCAACAGCTTTTCCTGCTCTCACCACATCTCTTTATCTCTCCATCTTCCACCTACTTTATTCTCTACTCGGCTTCTGTCGAATACCCTGACTTTTCACGCCCCATGAAATTATTCCATGGGCATTAAGTGCAGAAGTTTGCATGTGCAGCACTGAACGAATATAACCGCCTTACCATCCTCCCAAGCTTTAAATGAATCAGTTTACGTTGTAATAATCATCATAATCAGCATCTAATTTTTTTCTTTATTATTCCTAGGTCACCGAATCTTTCGAGACTTCACCTCCCATCAGTTGTGCCAATAGTGACAAATTACCATATGGTGTCAAAGCACATGCCAAGTGCGAAATCATATTTTTTTCGTCTCTCTACTGGTTTTCGGTCTTTATCAAAATCTACACATTCATTAATCGAATCTATTAATCTATCACTTTCTCGTTGGTACATATGCCAACATAAAAAATCTGTCAGTATCTATCACTCCATCTGTGATCCCCTTGAAACCTTCTCAGAGTTCGATTTGTAACCTATCATCCAATAATGTGGCATTGCATAAGATCAAGTTGAGTCTATTTATTAATCTATCTATCTTCGAGTTACTAAGACGGTACTGCGTTTACCAATAACTCTAATGAGAGTCACCTTACGAGTTGGTACCAACAAAGTTTAACATGATATGGTACAAGATCAAACACGGGAACTCAAACGAGAAAGATTGTGTTAAATCAATCTTTCAAATTAAAGAAGTTGCTTTCCAAGTTCAGGAAGTCTGAACTTGGAAAGTCGAGTCACTGGAAGGGCATTTTTTGCACCAATCTTGGGAAATTATTGTATCTCTCCTGAACAAATCCATTATAAGTATATATATATATATATATATATATATATATATATATATATATATATATATATATGTGTGTGTGTGTGTGTGTGTGTGTGTGTGTGTGTGTGTACACGTGCCTGTCTGCGTGTACGTGTGTGAGTGAGAGTTATCTTTCCTGGTTTCTGCACCAATCTGCTCACACTTTTCTATCTTTGACCGCATAAAAGCAAATGCACACATACACACATACACATACACACACGCACTTCTGCATCAAAAACGTTATTAACAGATGCTATTGCATGTGTAAAAAGTAAAAACGTACTTACGTATAGAAGGACGTGCTAAAACTATAGTTTGTGCTTGGACATCATCATTACTTTTCCTGCCTTTCCTCACACAGATATGAAGAGATTTAAGATAATGCAACACCTTATAGATTCAAATGTGAAAATACCACACACAAATATATATACACACACACATACGTGCGCGCGCAAATATATATAGCCGCTGCGAGGCACACGCGCGTAGGCACTTCATGTATAGGAAGGAGTACCAAATCAGCAAAATAATTTTTAAAAAAATCATGATTTGTAATTACAATAGGCACCGAAAAAAAGAGAAAAAAAACAACAAAAAAAAAACGGTGAGATGACGATCATACATCGCTTGGTGGCCCATCGATGTTGATTCTCAAAGTATTGAGAAATTAACTTTCGATTATAATTTGATTCAAGTTGAGAAATACAAACTTAAAAAGCCTTTTCTCAGAGTTTCCCTAATAGAATACCGTCACAGACCAAAAGTCATAGAAAAAAGTTTTTCTTTAAAAAGTAGTAATTTAATTTAATTTTATTTCATTCAATTAATTACTAATGTTTTTTTACGATTTATCTATTTCCTTATTGATGACTATTCATTTTCTATAAACCCAAGTTGTCTAAAAGTAGTCTTCAACCGTTTTTGCACGACGGACCGGCTGAATATCTTCATGAACCGTCCGACGGAAGCGGGTGCTGATCCCGACCGCAATTTAGAAGAAAAGTCACCAACAAATCACTTTTTGATAAATTTTTAACAGTGTTTATTAAACAAAGTAGATATTCAGATCCAAGGGAAATAAATTGATTTTTCTTTTAATTTTTATTGCCAAATCATATTTCCTCAAGGCCCGGTAGCATATGCTATATAGACTGTAACAGGTCCACGGCCCGGTGGTTAGGGATCACTGGTCTAAACTACCATAATAAATGCTAAATCTGATTTTGTCAACGGGTTTGTGTGATAATATTTGAATTAGCAGAATAAACTGTTTAAGCTGATCATTGAGCTGTTGTCATTGACAAAAAAAAAAAAAAAAATAGAAAAGAATGACATTTTGATTATTACATTTATAAGCATGGCCCCAGATGTTCACAGGGAACTCAACACCTGAGATAAAAAAGAAGCCTCAAACTTGTATAAAGGAGTATTTAATTGTCAAAATCGTCAGAAAATTAACACCGTCAAAAGTTGTCTATTTGTGGCATCAAAGTGACATAATTTTAGCATTCGGAAATTTTCCAGAATTTCTGCTCTGTAAAATGTTATTTTCATACAATTACAGTGTCTTAAATCTATTAGAAAAAATTAGAATCAAAACAATCTATAGTTCATTCTGTAATTTCCTTGGTAGCAACATAAAACAAAATGAAAATTAACTATACGAAATATAAAAACAGAAGAAATGATAAAGATAATATCCCAGAGTTTTGGAATAATATTTTAATTATTCGGCAATTTCGAAATTTTTCATACAAATTTGTTAACAAAACCAGATTTAGTACTTATAGTAATAGTTTAAAGCGGTGATTCATAACGTTGGGCACATGCCCCATAGTGGAACGATATTAGAATTTTGGGAATCTACGTGAGAAGGGCGAAGCGTTCTATGGCTCAGAACTGAATCATGTAAAGACTCTTCTGATTAGTTCTTAAATCCTTCGTGTGTATTCAAATACTGTTTGCTTAATCCTTGCTTTAGTCCAAGGAGTGTCCAAGGAGGATTTGAAGTAAACATTGCACTGAAATGAAGAAGATGCTGACTGCAAAGAAAAAGATTTTGTTGATGCATCCGAGGAGGTATAGGATATCTTGAACTTGATTATCAACACATATAATTGCCCCGCTGGTGTTGGCATTCTTGCATGAGGACCTATTCCGAGACCTTGACAAAATAATCTGGATTGCTCTGATGACTGCAATGATCTCCCAGTTACAATTGCCTCCGCTGAGCGAAGTTTATCAAAACTTAAATTCGTCAAAACATACCTACATTCATTAACAGCACGGGAGCATTTAAGTGGTCTTGCTGTTATCAGTTCCAACGCATAACTTGTTCTAAAGCTGTCATATGATGACCTAATCTGAAGACTGAGCCCAGAGCGCTTCCCTTTTTTGTTCACAAAATGTGTCATGATATTTCCTGGGAAACTCGTCTCGTTCATAGATTTTTGGAAGTTGATACAGCGGTTCGTTCTGCATGAATCGAGGTAGTTGGTATGGGCAGCAATAGTCATCGTGGCTGAACAGACAGGGAAAAGAGTACCATCTACGGACACTAGAACTGCATCAACAGAAAATATCAAATTCATTTTCTGGGACTCTATATGCTGAGGGCTGGTAAAGGCTGAGTGACTCAACAGCAAGTTGCCGGTGTATCATGACTGTACAGATGTCAACATATTTCTTGTGTTCTTTTTATTGTATAGGGAATAGCACAGAAAAGCGTAGAGCAAATTTTCGGGTTATATTTTCTTCCTCGGTCAGCACTAAAGCTTCAATTTCTAGCCTCAATTACACTTTGTTGAACAAATTTAACATAGATTAAAGATCTAAGGATGAAACAGCCTTACAAAACTGCTGACATACACTTTAATTCAAATATCTCTTTGTAAAGTTTTGTGTTTTTCTTGTATATTTCTTTTTTCTTATCTGCACATATTTATCTTTTTCTATATTTATTTTGAATAATGTATGTTTCTTTAGTATACTTTATTGAATTATTTTATTGTCTTATTTTATGCGTAGGACACTCAAATGGCTAACAGCGACCATATATATATATATTAATATTTTTTTTTATCATGACATTATATGTATTGTGCGTTTTTATCACTAGACTACTGATTCATGTAATATATATATATATATATATATATATATATATATATATATATATATATATATATATATATATGTATGTATGTATGTGTATATATATATATACTGCTTCATGCATCATACATGTATCTATGAATATAGAGATAAAGATCTTTACTCAAATATACATGCATATATATATGTATATAAATATGTATGCATATATACACAAACAAATGAATATATATATATATATATATATATATATATATATATATATATATATATATATATATGTATATATAATTTGCCAGTTTCTCAGTTACCAAAAGCTAGTATCTTTAAGTTAATGAGCCTCATCCTCCCAATTCTTCTTTCTTTTCCGATATAGGAATCATAATGATATCGATCTCATCGCTGATCAAAGGATTTGGTCTTAGTAGCTTCATTAAAGGTTTACTATAGCCCCGCTTACGGCTTCGAAACTCATGTGCACTGTCCGTGAACGGGGAAGACGGGAACGGAAGCTGAGCCATTTTCACCAGGAATATTTGCATCCAAGTAAATTCTGTGATCATGTATGTGCCTGCCTCGAGCACACACAAACATTCACTAGTGAATAGGCGCTTGCATAAAGATGTACGACAATAAAGTAACAAACAGGTATGCACAGTTACGTCCATACCGGAAATATTTATGTAGAGAATAATACCTTCCAATCCCCATAAACGCATGCGCGCGAAATAGCATGTATGCACGTTCGCATAAACAGTACAAAATGACCATCAAAGGCACATTGCTGGTATATATATATATATATATATATATATATATATATATATATATATATATATATATATATTAACATAAAAATATGGATGTCCATACCGATCCTCTCTATCTATATATCTATGAATTCATATTTATGAAAATCACTGTTTAGATGAATATATATGTGAGTGTGTGTGTGTCTGTGTGTGTCTTTGTGTGTGTGTGTGTGTGTGTCTGTGTGTGTCTTTGTGTGCGTGTGTGTGTCTGTGTATGTGAGTGATTGTGCGTCTATGAATTAACCTGTATCTGTTTGCCTTCAACCAGTTATGAATGTATGCACGTATCTATCAACATAACGATCTATCTATCTGTTCTGACAAGGTTCGTCCAAGATTTGAGCTATCGGTCGTTCAATGTGGTGCCAGGAAAGGGCAAGTTGTGTTTCATTTATTGGTTTATCTGTTCTATGATTTTCTTTTCTTGCCGCTCTTATTCTTTATATGATCCGACTTCGCTGCTAAGTTCGTAAAGTAAGGGCATCAATCTGTGTTACGGATCGTGACCGCACAGTAATGTGACACCTCACATATCCTTACGAAGTTGAAAATGGCTATGAGAGTTTTCCCAGAAATAATTCCTGAAAACAATATAATCACTTGTGTCCTATAATGAAGTTTGTCAGATTAGCAGGAAAACTCGTCTGAGATGTATTGCATTCGGGGGGGCTTGGCGCAACATTGTCTCACAAAAATGCCTTGATTGTTGTTTCCCCCCCCCCCCACCTAAAATTATCAGGTTATTATGATTATCAGTCACAGGTATGAGCCCAAAATATCATGCGTTGATACTGGGATATCTGTATCCTGGACTGTTGTTGTGAAACGAGGGTTTCGAGGCATTCATAGTTGTGACCAGTTATACTGGAGTGGCAAAGACATTTAAAGAAAAAACTTCCGTGATAAAAGTGTTGTGCCTTTTTATACATAACAGGGAGATATAAATATCAGCTTTTATTTAAAAATGAACTTCAAATGTTGTCAGAAAAATGTTAATCATGCATGCTCTTAATGGAGAATTCGATTCTCAATGTTGATCCGGATATGGCTCTTTCTCTCCAACCTTACGAAGTTTGTATAAGTAACAGGTCTATTTAGTCACTCAATAGAAACCGTAATGCAACCAATATCTTTAGGCAGTATTTTGTGTTGGGGTTGATCAATTTTAAAAAATCAAAAAAAGGTGTGTTCAATGAAAAAGTCACTTTAAAGCCCATTATGGGGTTACCAAAACTGAAAAGAACATTTTTTCTCGGCGTCATCATCATCAGTCTTTTAACGTCCTTCATTGGACATAGACCTTCCCCAGGATTCGCCGCACTTCTCTATCATGGGCGTCGTGGAGCCAGTACTTTCTGAACTTGTCTAGCTCGTCCCTCCATCTAATATTCTGCCAGCTTTGTTTGCGCATGTGATCTCAGGGGATCCATGTCGTGAGTTGAGATGTCCATCGGTTGTATGCCATTCTTTCAACATGGCCTGCCCGTTGCCATTTAAGATTTTAAATGGATTCTATGATGTCCCTGACTTTTGTCTTTCCTCGGATGTACTGTGCTGTCTTGTGGTCTCTCCCTGCGCGTAGTAAGGAGTAAATGTTTAGATTTTCACTCCACTACATAGTTTTATTGGTGTGGCCTGAACGCATAATACATGCATAGCCAGCCAGCCAGCCAGCCTGCGTTTCAAACTTAAAAACTGAAGAAACCTATGCTGACAGTTTTGGTTGACGGTTTCTATTATTGTATTTTTATCAGAATTCATACAGCCATAAAATTGTGTCCTTTATCACGATTAAGAAATCATATCAAAGGCAAACACATAGGTATAATGAGATGAGAATGATAAATTCTTTATCGTACAGAAAATCATCCACATTCATTAACTAGCTTAAGATTTCGCAAACGGCTCAACATTCGAACACAAAACTGAAAAGTTATACAATCGCATACGGTATTCTACATTATGTCAGAAACATTTTTGAAGAAAACAAATCGGCACAGATGTTCGCAAACAAACATTTCTCTCGGTGTTTTTATGCGTATAGTTTCCCATTAAGTACGCATATACATGGGCGCTTATGAGTACTGATATCAATTAATCTGTATTTACATACCTATCCGTTTGTAGCCGAGAGAGACAGAGAAAGAGAGATTCTCATATTTGTGCGGATGTGTGCGGATATATTTACTGTTAGAGTATAATGAATGTCCAAAATATTCTTATAGTTGTGTTATTTCAATGTACGCATCCACATTGTATATACACGCGCATTTATACACATGATGTATTCATCTAACAAACCAAAAACAATCATACAAACTAACATCTATCTGAAAAAATAGAGAATATTCGCGTTCCTAATCATAGATTCATGCGTTACCATTGATCATAATTACATTAAGAGAGAGCTAGAGAGACAGAGAGGCAGAGAGACAGAGAGAGAGAGAGGGGGGCAGCGAGAGATCCTGTATATGGGACCTGGAAAAAAATGTACATGCGAACTAATAATCGAGTGTTGGTTATTTAAGCTTCCGGTAATTTTATAACTAAACAAGCCGAAATAGGGTTGGCCCATCAGATATGCATGGAAATGTACCTAGGCACCTTCATGCACCAATTCAAAACATACAGACATACGCTCGCTCGCTCGCTCCCGTTCTCGCTCTCTCTAGTACACACACACACAAACACACACACACACACATACACACACATACACACACACACATACTCCTATGAACTTACTTACACACACACACACACACACAGCTATAGGCATACACATACAGTCTTAAACACGTGCATGCATCCACATACATCGAGGCACATGGTAAGCATGCATCTACTTATACAATTAACAGTATTTTTCTGTTTCTCAGCCCGTAACAATGGGCTCCTCCACTAGAAAGTAAAAGTTTTGCTGATAAGATATCTCCTATCCGCCATTTAAAACAATGGACTCTTCTACTGAAATGAATCCCGTTGTTTTTTTTTATCCCATAAAAACTGGAATATATATCTGTGAAACATTTCACAAGAATTAACAATATATATATATATATATATATATATATATATATATATATATATATATATATATATATATATATATAGCTCGGCTTCGCAGACTTGGGGAGGGCTTTGCACGATTATAAGACATTAATTGGCAGAGCTTGTACGCAGAATCGCCCTCTGGCCTGTGCGATAGACCCACCCGTTCAACCAAGGGTGTGCAACCGAATAAGAGCAAGAACCCAACGTACGAGGTTTGACAGGCAGTTCTTTATCCTGTCAGATGCCTGAGTTAGCTATCGGGCTTGCCGCCCCTTCGCAGGAGTATTTCGACTGTATGTATTGTTACCTTCTGTTATAGGTAGATTCCCGAGCTGTCTACAAAGTTCATTTCACATGCATAAGCGAGTGTGTCTATGCATGATTGGAGATTTGTGAAAATCTTTTAGAAATATTTCAAAGTGTTGCCTGTCATATGATGATGTTTTGATACACTTCTACCATCGTGGATGATATCAAGATTTGACATTTTTAGGTATCCATATTTCAGCTGTCCTATGAGACGCCTGTGTGATTAAGCAGACTTTCATCACCTATGGGTGTAAAAATGTAACTGAATAATCACTTGACCATTGAACTGATTTGACAGGCAGCAGACACCCGCTGTAAACAATTATATTTTTCACATCAATATATTTCAAGTAAATTTTTTTATCCGAAAAACTCCAGTTAGGTAATTATTAAATCAAATGATCTTTGGATGACAAAAAGGTCATAAGAAAATATTTGATTGAAAATTGTCAGTATGTAAAAATGATTTTTGGCTTTTACGATGAAATTTATCCAATTTCTGCAAATTAAAGCCAAAAGTCAAACTTCAAAGAAAATATTCAGGTTATTGCGATAAGTTTTGATTTTTTTAATGTATAGATTAGTCAGTGATCATTGCTACCATTTGTTATACTTTTGTTACCTCCTTGATCTAGATGAGCAAAATATAGTTTATACCATTTCATGTTGACATTCGTAAGAGAAAGTATGCAAAATATGAAAGGTGTATCTAGTCTACATCCTTAAATATGTACAAAACTGTGTGACGTGTTTTGTGTATTACAAAGGGACAGATAAATGAATATGTATATATATATATATATATATATATATATATATATATATATATATATATATATATATATATATATATATATATATATATATATATATGTGTGTGTGTGTGTGTGTGTGTGTGTAATTAATATGAAAAATAATACTTAGCTTAAAAATGTTGATAGGATTTCAAAGTATATATATATATATATACATGGAGAGAGAGAAATCTTGCAAATATACTTGGATATATATACACCTGTTTCTTTCTCTCCCCCCCTCTCTCTCTCTCTCTCTCTCTCTCTCTCTCTCTCTCTCTCTCAATATATAGATATAGATATAGATAGATAAACAGATAGATAGATAGAAGGAGAGATGGGGAGGGAAAGAGAGAGCTCAAGCTCAATGTGGTTATACGCATAATTATGCATTCTTTATTTTCATGTCTCAACGTCTCTCGGTATAAGTTTTTTCAAATATATTTTATATAACAGTACGTTTATAAATACATGCACACACACACACACGCACACACACACACACACGCACACACACGCACGCATACATATATACATACATACATAATATATATATATATATATATATATATATATATATATATATATATATATATATATGCGCACGCGTGTGTGTTTACTCACACACGCACGCACACACAAACCGTAACTCACTCATTTCTTTACATGATACACACTTATGACTCATTGGGCAAACTCACACCAACTGTAGAAGTAACCAGCCCAACCTAGTGCCTGCTTCGGCGCCAACGCCTCCATCACCGAATCTAAAAGTCGAAAGCATTCTTGCAGCTAGTGGCTACCAAGCATGTCTGACTCTTCCTTCCACACACTCCATACTCTTGTACCAATCAACCTGCCGTCGGACGTGTGAACTAACACTGCCTTTACACTTCCACCACCCCAAGTGGCGCCAAGATAACGAATTTGCTAATCACCTCGCCTTTTCCCGCCTTCATTCTCCTGCCGAATCACCCATAATCAGTGCTCAAATTACATCTGCCCTGTTCGTCTTTTATTTTGATCTCGAGACTACGTTAATGTTCCAAATAACCAGCTTCATATTGTCCCTCTTAAGACCTGCCGATTCGGTTTTTTGTCGGTAAATCTGTCTGACGGTAGAGTAGCACACACGTCTGTCTGTTGGCCCCTGTTCAACTAACATGATTATTAGAACTTCAGTAATCTCTCATCGCCTCAGTTCTCTGCCCCAGGACATGTTTTCGAGCTCCTAAGTTTTAGACATTTAGAAGTCTTTCTGTGGATCATCAAAAGAAGTGGTACTATCGTTACTAAAAAGTTAATGTTAATATTCAAAAATTTAAAACCCATTTCTTAAAAAAAACCCAAACAATCTTATACACGGACTTGATGTTCTTTTCCAAATACTACACTCTCACTTTACACATTTTATTTGTTAACGTCCTCTTATTTTCTGTTACTCCAATAATCGTTACGTTCTGTATAACTCTGATCAAGCAGCAAAAAAGAATCAATCTTCCAAATCAGCCTCTTCCCAAATGGGAAGAAAAATTAGCCTAAGCATCTTTATGATAATGATAGTTTCTCTGTGGCTAAGTGGCTATGCAAGTATATGTATGTATGTTACCGTAACCCAACAAAGACAGCACATTAGAAGTCGGAATTTCCCTGTCTTTACAGTGAAACAAATCTGGATGATTTTCACCCGTTTCACTATGTTTTAGTGGCGGGATTCAATCTAATATAAAATTGTAGTGCGAAACTGAACCCTGATTATATACCGACATTACGTCAATTAGGAATTTTTATGACATCATCAGATATATTAATATTCTGTGCAGGTATTAATTTGGTATTTTTCGTTCAGACAAAATTTTCTCTTGGGATTTTTTTCAACTGACATCATAATCATATTATTTTACTGGTATTTTGCGATATATATATATATATATATATATATATATATATATATATATATATATATATATATATATATATATGTGTGTGTGTGTGTGTGTGTGTATCACAACAGGATGACCCTACCAGATGGGATCCCATTTTTTGTTCAGGTAGCAAAGCTCCTGATGGTGAACTTATGTTCCACATCGAACTTATAACTATTTAATGGTACAAACACATACTCACGCACACACACACTCACACATACAACATGCACTACTGAAGATGGGAATACCTCTCGAAATATGTCTATACCATCAATGAAAACATTTACGGATAAATAAACCTTGTTTCCAAACACTTTCACTACTGAGTCTGTCTCACTTCCTATCGTTCAATTATATATATATATATATATATATATATATATATATATATATATATATACACACACACACACACACACACACACATATATATATATATATATATATATATATATATATGTATATATATACATATATATATATGTATGTATGAAGGTGAAATATATACTACAAGTCGTATATATCAGTTCGTAAAATCTCTATCCCAATAGTGATCAATACTTTGTGTGGATGCGATGTATCGATATATATCATATATATATATGTATTAAGAAATGGATATATGATCCGACTGAATGATTATAAATTGCGTTGTATCATAGAGAAACTCTCATTTGAATTGATCGCCCGTCATTTCACAGAAAACATATCACTTGGCCCAGACAACGTAAATAGAATAAACAATTGAAGAAAATGGTGCTGCTACAGGAATCAAACTTGCGACCGATCCATTGAAAGGAATAGCGATATATCTATATATCTATATCTATATCTATCTATCTATCTATCTATCTATCTATCTATCTATATATATATATATATATATATATATGTATATATATATATATATATATATATAAATATATATATATATATATATATATATATATATATATATATATATATATATATATATACATATATTCATTCAAAGGTTCAGGTAATTTAAAAAGCATGCGAACTGGATGTAGTACAGATTTCGTCGCTACCCTTTATGGGAAGCACCTTTTATGGGCCATTTTGCTGACTCACAAACGAAACACTTCGGAGGATACAGAGTAAACTATATTGTAGTTCAAGTATATTGTTTCATGATTAGATTACAAACATCTTTGGGTAGCAACTTACACACACACACACACACACACCATTTATATATATATATATATATATATATATATATATATATATATATATATATATGCGCAGCTTCAGCTTTATCTCTAGCACAAATGATGTTACTGATTAAAGTAATCAGATCATTTCGTTATTTCAAAACGTTTTTTTTTCTATTTACATATGCACACATACACATAAATATGCTTAATAACATGTTATGTGTATGTTTACATGTATATATGCCTATGTGTGAGTGTGTGTGTAAGTGTAAAAGTAAAATTAGCAATTTGGCTGGAATCTAGGGAAGGCCGTATCCTCAACCCCTCACATTGATGAATATAATTTTCTGAGATGTTTTCGAAAGCCATTTGCTTTGAAATGTGCATCTGGAAGAATAACACAGGACAACGTCGTGTTAAAGCATCCGGTTCAAATGAGCCTCGAGTTCCTTGAGTGTAAGCTCATAAAAGAAACTTTTTTTGTCTTACTTCCCGGGGCCACGAAATTCATGAGCATAAGACGCTGACGAATTAGATAAAACCGTTGACAAAGAATGCAAAGAAAAGAAAAATATGTCTATTAAAAGGGTTGCACATCCTGTTTGGGCGTTTCTAGCGGTGTTTATTTTTCATGTATATTTTATATCCATGGTGTTGGCTTTATAGTTGGAATTCGGACGTCATTCAAGGACTTGGTTTAAAATAATTTTATTTTCTGATCCAGCCTTTTTGAATTTAAGTCCAAAGCAATTTTTGTATTCTTGTTCTTTTTTAAAAAAAATCTTGAATCAGCTCATGCATGGATACCAAACATTTCTTGTATGCTTTTCAAGTGAAAATATTTTCGAAGTTACAAAAAATAATACAAATTATACATTGTCTGTAGCTTGAAGTTCTTCCAAGTACTCATGATATATTTAAGAATTTCTCAGCAAACTAATATGCATAACAAGTGTCGAATCGTTATCGGCATTCGATAACAGTTAAAACGGTTTCATTTTGAAAAATTTCAGAATGAGTGCAGAGGCTGGTCCATTTGTCCAACTCCAAGATCAACATTTGATTGGATGAGAGAAAAAATGGGGAAATGTATACAAAATGAGGTTTAAAGCCTTGTAGTATATAAATGGATGGATAAGAAAGGAAGAGCAATTCGGAAAGGTTGGTTTGGCGTACAAAGATGTATTGCTAAGAGAGAAGAACAAGATGTCCCTCTGAAAGAATGTCAAGAAAGTCGGTGAAATGAGACTAAACGATAACACAAAAGGAGGAAAACAATGTCGAGAGTTTGAAGTAAATTTTATCAGGACAAAACATTTTTGTTTAGCTAATTCTTGTTACTTATTCGGCTTAAATTAGGATATAAAAAATTGCACTGCCTTGAAAATCAAGATTCGAAAAACTGGCTTTATAGCTCAGCCTGCACACAGGAACCAAGACAAAATGTCAACGACCGGGATTGACTAGCGCTGGATTAACTATGTTGCAAAAGTGCTACGGGCCCTGCATTTTCAAGGGTGTTTAAGCTTAAGTATTTCAGTCAGTCAGTCATCATCATCATCATCATCATCATCATCATCAGTCTGTTGCCGTCCGTCCTTGGACGTAGACCTTCCCCAGGATCCGCTATATTTCTCTATCATGGGCTTCGCAGAGCCAGTATTTTTTGAATTTGTCTAGTTAATCTCTCCATCTTGTATATTGTCGGCCTCAGTATCGCATGTGATTTCTAGGGATCCATGTTGTGAGTCGTGATGTTAATTCCCACTATTCAAATTTATTATTTCAATATGGCATTTAATGGTAGTGCTGTTTCTGTGTAATACATATGCGATGTATAAATCGTTTTCATGCATCGCATATCTATCACATAAACAAGGTATTTGAAACGGAAGTCATTGTCCCTGAGCAGAAATCAAAACGAAAAATCCCAACTAAAATATCAGACGTATTATCTGGCTTTATAGTATATTGAAAAAAAAAACCGTTCTATGCAAGTAAAAATATTATGATTTTTATTATCTTTTGATTTGTATGATTTTAAAATTTAGGTCCCCTTTGTAAGAGATGCTACTGGTCCCTTACTTGCTTGATCCGGCTCTAGGAAAGACAGAGGGGAATGAGAAAGACGGACAGAAGAATGAAGGAATAGCTGAAGGAAATCCTGATTGTATAAGATGAATAGAAAGAACAATTTCGAAAGGAACCATTAAAAAAAAGGAAGAGTTTGGAAAAAAGTAATGAATTTATGGAAACTAAAAAGTACTTCGTTTGTGTTTTGTTGTTGGATACCCCTTTAAACATTCGGTTTAGACCAACTGCGTTTAAAAGGATTGCTTTTGAATGCATTGTGACAACTGTCACGTAGATGTACCGGAAGGAAAATCGTCTAAATTGGAGTATCTTTATTTATTGATTGAAAAAACAAACGAGAAAATAAGCAACATTTTTTGCATATTATGCCTTTTTGTTTTAAGGGGGGTAAAAATGTGATTCAAACGATGAAACAAGTGCAGTTTGAGGAAGGCTATTGTGAATGGTCAATTTAAGGTAGCTTGTGAAGTTTCATGCTGGAGATTTTTTGCTCAACGTTGCTCCACGGTCGGGTGGACCAGTTGGGATTGAGTCCTCATTTATGAGCTCTTCCTGGGGAACCTAGCGATCGATTTGTACTGCTCTCAATAGGACCAAAGGTAGGAGGGGTAGCAATCGGCAAAAAGAGTCTGGAATTAAATTTTAAAAAAAATGTGTGTAATATTCCATAATGATACTGGTAAACCACCTGTTTCTTCGGTGACAGACAAAAATTATTTCTGCTTGGTTTAGAGTTTTAACTCACCAGCCATTTTGTCCAGATATTGCATCTTATAGCAAGAAGTACTTGAAGCAGTTATTTGCTGAGAAAGATATTAAAAAAAAAAGTTCCAGGGGATCAAATATTGAAATTGCCTGAAAGATAGCAGAACATAACAATGGAAAAAAACATTATGTTAAATAAAGTTGATTTCTTATAATAAAATAATTCACTTTTATTTCTTCTTAATAAGTAGAATGAATCGTTAATGTTTCTCGGGAGAAAGACATTTGAAACAGAACCTTACGTGAGCTGTGAATACAAGTGTGGAAACGTATTAGGAATTAAAAATTGTAAACATCTATTTTGAGAGAGAGAGAGAGAGAGAGAGAGAGAGAGAGAGAGAGAGAGAGAGAGAGAGAGAGAGAAATTTAATGAATTGGAAAATGAAAGGTAAACGTTATCCAGATTAAATATTCAAAAGGTTCGTACATTATCTCTGAAAGAAAAGCGGACTAAGAGAAATTAGTGGAGAGCACAAAAGAATACTAGAAACAGAACAAAACAAGTCGAAAAATAAGGAATTTTAGCAGCCTCATCTTGCCTGGTAGATGACCACTGTGTGTAAAGGAGACCGATGGCTAGACAAAAGGAGAGAAAGGAAATCACATGGCTAAAGGGAAGAAACGAGAAGAGGAAAAAGGAATTAAGAGCAGGATGGATAGATGTAGAACGGATGGTGTCACAAACAGAACGGTACAAGACCAATGAAGTGTCCGAGCAAGACCACCGTCTGACCCCGTAAGTAGCGCTTCAGATTAACAGTGTTGGTGGTGGTCGTAGCCCTTTACCTTTTCTCTTTACCTTCTTCTTTCCACTTTTACCTTAATTAGTTCTGTTATCTCCGTACCAAGATCTCGATCGAAGCTGTTAGACTTGCCTCAGTTGGTTGCCGTTGCCAAAGCAATTAGATATGTCCGACCTCTGGGGTCAAAGTTATTCGCTAGTAATTGAAGCTCTTAGAGAGTTCGGTGTAGCGCTGTGTGTTGCTCAGTTGGCCTTGATATTACACTCCTGGGTTTTGAATCGGAAGTCTACGACTACTTCGAGGCGATTCTCATTCTAACACACCGGCCCACCTCCATGGCGGATATCAGCCCTGAGCTAGCTTAGTTCTTTTTGTTTCGGACAATAGCTACAATGAGTGCGGATCAGCAGTATTAAATTTGTTTTTGTGTTAGAGTATCAGAATGGAGATCTAAGTTTCCGGGTTCCTTACATTTTAACTAGAATCGTATCTCTTAGTGGGCAACTGGGTTGCAAGATCTCAAATTGTAAGGTCATACATAGGTTTATATCTTGAATTATCATACCTCTCTCTCTGTCTCTCTGTCTCTCATTTTCTCTGTTTAACACACACCCTATCTACCTCACACTCGGACTTTGTCTCTCTCTCACACATACACACATATTTTCTCTCTCTCTCATTTTCTTAGTCTAACATACACACTATCTACCTCACACTCAGACTTTGTCTCTCTCTCTCACACACACACATATTTTCTCTCTCTCTCATTTTCTTAGTCTTACATACACACTATCTACCTCACACTCTGATGTTTTCCTCTCTCTCTCTCTCTCTCTCACACACACACACACACACATTCTCTCTCCCTCTTTCATTTTCTCTGTCTAACACATACTATCTACCTCACACTCAGATGTTGTCTCTCTCTCTCACATACACATTCACTCTCTCTCTCTCATTTTCTCTGTCTAACACACACACAATCTACCTCACACTCAGATGTTGTCTCTTTCTCACACATACACATTCACTCTCTCTCTCTCTCTCTCATTTTCTCTGTCTAACACACACACAATCTACCTCACACTCAGACTTTGTCTCTCTCTTACACACACATATTTTCTCTCTCTCTCTCATTTTCTTAGTCTAACATACACACTATCTACCTCTCACTCAGACGTTGTCTCTGTCTCTCTCTGTCTCACACACACACACATACACACATATTCTCTCTCTCTCATTTTCTCTGTCGAACACACACACTATCAACTTTACACTCAGACATTGTGTGTCTCTCTCTCTCACATACGCACATTCTCTCTCTCTCTCTTTCTATCACTCTCTCTCTCTATCTCACACACTCACACACACACATACACGTGCACACTTGCATACATCGGTGGAAGAAGTACGCATCCAGCGCAACTGAAAATAGGTAAACATTTTTTCCTTCTATTTATATCAAAGATAATTTTCCAGCTCAAGTTCAACGATAAAAATACAAAATCGTAATTGATCAAGCTTCAATTTGAACAATTATAGTTCTATAATTGTGATTTACACATTACATGTGAATTTTAGAGATTGAGATCCACTCAACATTCCATAGAATTTATTGTTGGATGTAAATCATAGAGTGGAGTAAAACTATTAGTCTAACTTGAGTGAACCAAACGGATCAGATAATCTTTCTAAAACAGCAAACAATTTTAACATCATCTTATAAAAAAAAGGTTACACAAACGGTTAAATATACAATGGCGAATATCAGTATTTTTTCATTAAATGCACCAACATTTTGTGCAGTTAATATTCAAAGGACTTGAGGAAAAGTCTCAAGCAACCGAGGTTAGGATAGAAAACCAACTGATATATTATTCAAGCAAAATGAACGAATGGTAAAACACAAAATAGGCTTGCAATTTTTATAAAAGTTCATAAATTGAGAGATTAAGTGAGAACAGATTTTAACGAAAATACACACGAACGCATTAACGGGCGTTTATTCATGAATTAGTGCATGTCTGTAATTGCGCGTATGCATCTCTTTGTGTACGCCTATCATAAGAAAAATAAAAGAATGCTCAAAAAGGGTTACCTAAGGGACAAGATAATATCGAATTTTTTTTCTAAAGAAAATGTAAACACAATCAAAGAACCAACACAATTAGAAAGAATACAAAAACAAGGCTACACATGGACTTGCCTTATGGCTAAGATAGTTGCACATTTTCTATTGGTACCAGTGTGCAGGCCGAGCTACAAATCCAGTATTTCGTATACTGATTTTCTAGTCAGTGCAATTCTTCATATCTTAATTTATTCCTGATAAGTAACTAGAATGAGCTGAACAAAAATGTTAGAGGATTGTCTGTTAAATGTCCAATCGTGAAGCTCGGAGGATTTTTTTTTTTTTACAGCAAAATAATGGAGTCAGCAAAAAAATGCTGTTCATCATTTAAAAAGGAAGTGAAACTGCAGATAACACGACGCTAATACAGGCAGTTTTTCTTCCTCTCTAGGGTCGCATTATTGCATAACTTTTCTCTCATATACTAATGAAATCCTGATTTATACGACACGGGGTCAGTACATGAAGGGACAAAGGAAATGCCAAAGTAGCAGAGATATGACGGCAAGAAAAGTTTTGCATTCGTCAGGTTATTTTCAAATGAGTCAGTAAATAAGCCATCAGTAGCTGAATGTTTATGAGCACGTAACCATATGTGATATTCATGCATGTAAATATGCATTTATACAGGTTTTTCATATGCATTCGCATAGACCTTTGAAGAACACAATAACTGCTGTATATCTATGCATACATATGCATATGCTTTTCTGTGCGAGCGTGCACGTGTTTGTGTATGCACATGTACCGCAGGAACTGAAGGTATTTCTGTAAAGTTGTTATTATAGTTAATATAAGCGCCAGATTGGCTGATACCAGTGGAATAATAGAGAATTTTAAACATATTGAATCTCGTCTTTGTTTAACTACTAGCTATATATCATGTGAATCGGTGTCTCAAAACTCCAATAAATGGTAATTATCCTCATTGATAAAATGGGCATT
>OY735201.1:47552596-47612596 GCA_963457665.1 Thysanoteuthis rhombus | reverse complement strand
GTGAATATCAATTAATATAGATTATCGTAGCCACTCAAAGTCTGCTAACAAGATCTCACCAGTCACATATTTTGAGGAACAGGACAAATCCAAAGAGTCCTTTCTGTAAACATGCTGAAGAGACTACCGACCATCTAACATCTAGCAGCTCTACCCTAGCCCTAAATGAATTTTAAAATGGGCATAATACGATTGGATAGAGCAATAACTTCACTACGAAAGAAAAATGGTATGAGCACAAACCATCACCTGTGCCACAGGGTGAAAGTGTTACTCTGCTTTGACCACACAATACAGATCAATAGACCAGCTCTAATATTCAGAGGTATCAAAGACCATAATTGCCACCTTATAGACATAACCTTTCCGTCTGATGAATGCATCTGGGCAAAAGAATTAGGATAACATTCGAAATATAAAGATCTTGAAAGAGAAATTGTTCGGGAGTAGCTTTCAAACGTAACCACTACTCCAGTAGTAGTAGGAGTGCAATAATCCAATTATTCCCTGCCTAAATCTTATACCCGACTTACGTGCCCTTATCTGGAACTCTTTTCTTGAACATCGTATTTGCTTGAATTCTCTTTTTTTAATTCGATATACCTGTCTGGGTAAAATGGGTAGAAAGCAAACGAATTGTATGGAAAGAAGGGAAGAAAAGAGTGAAAAGAGGGAAGAATGGGATAGAAAAAGAGAAGGAAAAAAGGAAGAAAGGAAGATGAAGATGGGGAATAAAAGAAAAAAATGCCCAATATCAAGAAAAATTCCTTTAGTTACCTTAGGTCTCAGGTGAAAGATTTGGTAAATGGTAATGCGAATGAATGCACTATGCCTAGCATACTTCATTTTATGTACATGTAGATGCATCTTTATAGAAGCTGTATCTGCTGTACGTGTAAAAGTTTATTTGTTTTTTTTTTAAACTACCGTAACATACATAACCAGGTTGCCAGACTTGGGTCTGTGGTTGAGACCCAGCTGGTGCCTTTCATGAATCGAAATGAATGCAATAATAATAATAATAATAATAATAATAATAATAATAATAATAATAATAATAATAATAATAATAATGATAATAATAATAATAACCTGGAATCTAGATAGGCATTCATATACACCTACTTGATATCAAGGTAAGTAAATAGGAAATATCAGGGGTAATGTTTCATTACCAAAATACAAAATCCGTCTGCACGTCTCCAATCAATAAGTGATTTAGCGTACAGACTTATTCTTTAAAAATATTTCTACTTACGTACACATTTTATCATGAAAAACATTCGAAAATCAATAGAATATCCGAAGCAGTTATGACCTACTGAACTCTACCGCTAAACGAAGAGAAATCACTCAAGAGGCTTCCATTTTACTTGGAAAAGGTCAAAGTCAACGAAACGTTGTTGATTATTCCAGTTGTTATCTCTGTTAATAATTTCAAAATTTGCAATGATTGAACTTGAAGAAAAATGTTAAATTGTTGTTGGAGTAATTGTTACAATGTTCATAGCATCTCTATTTGTTAAAACACAAATTAGATCACGAAACTAAATTTACTCGATTTTGGTCAGACACAACAAATGACCACAGTCACGAGCAATTACAACAAATAGTTCAAAAATTGTTTCTGAAGCGTACAAATACTGAACCAAGTGTAGACTTTGTGACATTGATTGCATGATTAGAAAAGCAAAGCAATTTCCATAGATCTGAGATAGAATAATCATAAGAAAAGATGAAGAAAGACGAAGATGGACAATAAGGAGAATAGTCGATAGAAGACAGAAGGAGGAATAGGCATTAAATGGTTGGAGGAGAAGGAATGGTCACATGGTAAGGAGAAAGCATTGTCAACTTGACGATTTTCGAACGTCATTATCACCTAATCACGAATAAAATTACAGTGTCTCTTGCAGCAATTTTCTAAATAAGACCTGATGAGGTGTAATTTTTCAATACCAATCTTTATAATTCTCTGTAGGTGGCGAAAGAAAGACGTAATATCCATGAGGAGCGTTGATTTGTGAACACAGAAACAAGCATGTAAATAAATAAAAGCACAAAAACGATATCGAATATAAAACCAGTCTTTTTTTGTATTTCTCTGTATGTCTTTCTCAGACACAAACACACACACACACATACATGGGAACACACAAACGCAGGCATAAACTCACACAAACACTCTGAGGTTTTGAGATAGACGATTTCTATTAAAATATCTGATGGATGGATAAATGTGACTTTTACAAGACTTAACAAGTAAAGAATGTAAGATGCGCAGTGAATAAGGAAATTATATATCTCATATACTTCCCTTCTTATATATACATGTATGATTATAGATTGCATTATAACATATTGAAACTCTTCTTTAAAATGATCTCCCGTCATTACTCTATTAACATATCGCTTGGTGTAGACAACGTGAGTAGAATGAACAACTGCTGGAGGAATCTAACCTACAATCAGTAGGGTAGCCACTTCAATGTAGCGTTGCTCTTCGATTTTAACATTAACTCAGTTTTCCTTTATTGCTTATTCTATTTACGTTGTCTAGGCCAAGTGATACATTATCCTTGTAACAACAGAAAATCTCAAATAAGAGTTTCTATATAATATAACGCAATTGATAATCATTCTGTCTGACAATATACAACCATTTTCTTTATATATATATATATATATATATATATATATATATATATATATATATATATATATATACATATAAATTGCAAAGCCCGTAATAACTGTTTTCACTTTAAATTCCCGTCTAGTCTATTCTCAGTCTATATCTGCTCTATTCGTTTCTTTATATACATGCATCTGTGTGTGTGTGTGTGTGTGTGTGTGTGTGTGTGTGTGTGTGTGTGTGTGTGAATAAGTCATGTATCTATGTGTAAGTGAATTCCATGACGGTGATGTGAGTGTGGGCGTGTGTGTGTCCAATTGAGAGCAGAAAATAATGCATCATACTATGTATTAAATCATTTTAACCTCTGCCACTTTCAAAAGTGTTCATAGTCATACCTGCCCTCTCCTCTCCCCTGCACTCGATTTTCATTAATTACGAAGTCCCTCATTGTAAACTCTCGAAAATTCTCATGATCACCGTCCTTGGTTAAAAACATGTCAGTGAGAATCTTTCCTAGAGACTGAGTGGCGCCTGCTACAGATGCTCGCTCAACGGAAAGCATCCGTTATGTCCTGCTCGACCCCTGATGCTCATGAAAGAACCGGGTGCCCTCTAAGCACCAAGACCCACCCTCGCTTTACCGATGTGCACATCCACATACCCAGTTTGAAGACTGGTGCACTTCTGCACTCAATGAGCAGCTATGCGTATATATCTATATTGACATGCCTGATCGTGACGCCACTCTTGTCACCACTGGTGAGGTCTGCAACTTCTTCTTCTTCATTTTGTATACGCACACTCACACGTGTATGCACGTGCACCCACACACACATGTAAATATATACGGACATGTTTACGTATATGCAAGTATATATCGAAATATGAAAATATTTGTAAAAGCTGATAGCTGTAAATGTGTGTGAAAATGTTTATATCAATATTAGGCAATCAATCTCTCTCTCTCTCTCTCTCTCTCTCTCTCTCTCTATATATATATATATATATATATATATATATATATATATATATGTGTGTGTGTGTGTGTGTGTGCATTCACAGACACATGTATACGTATGAATGGAAATGTAGATAGGGCTACACTTAAGAAATGTGTATGACAGGCTGGAGCAGTCATTCTTAACCCTTTTACCACCACGATCCCTTTAGTATTTGAACTTGACCTCCACGCCCAACCTCACATCTTCAATTAAATAATTAGTGCTAGAAATATAGAAATATGTCAGAAGAAATACTTAACGTATATCATATTAATCATGAAAATACACTGTTCAAAGAATTCCCCAAATAATTAGAGAAACTATTACTTTTTTCCTATGGGTTCGTACCCCCCCTCCCTGAAATTACTCATGCCCCCTCCCTGTACCCACCCTGGTTAAGAACCAATGATCTAAAGAGAAGAACTGTGGGTATGCATATCCAATTTGATTATCAGATTACGACGACAAAGAGCCGGGAAGCTACAATTTCAAATTCTTCTACTTCTATTCGTTTTGAAAATGTAACTTTTGTATTGTATATATAGTTAAAGCACAGGCAAGTATACAAGGCTTGTCAGATTAACTCAGTTGGTAAGAGAGTTATCTAACAGCCACTTGAGAGTGATTTCAAATCAGAGTAAGGGAATGGTTATTCTGCAGATAGGTTAGGTTTGAGGTGACGTGATAGACAAGCAAATAAGAGTTTACTCTTCTTTATAAGGTGAGGATTGTTTTTGTTGTCGTTGTTACGAGGGGAAGGGAAGTCAGCACTGACTTGAAGTGGAGTTTAACAATAGGTTAATTAATAAGTAGAACCCCCCCCCCCCCGGAAAAATCAGACTTGTTTTCAGTTTTTACATTTTCGCAAAGTTCGCAGAAACACTCTCTTCTCTTTGTCAAACGATTAGTAGACATGATTTAAAACAGAATAAATATTCCCTGGGTAACAGACCCTATTATTTCACAGATCGGTACAATAAGTTATTGAAAATAAATCGTATATGTTTAAATGGACTGCGTTACTCTAGGAACACCTTGTATTTGTTTGGCTCACTCGATTTTTTAAGTGCATCTCACGTGAATAGTGTCAATATCTTGTTAACAAGCTACATGGTGAGAACCCAGTGATTGAGTAAACGCTGAAATAATTATGCCTAAATAATTTTACAAGGAAATAGAAAATGAAAAATGAATAAATAAATTGATTCAACGTATCAAATGAATTTATACCATGATCTTATACGCCAACCTTTTAGCCTCTTCTGACCTGATCATGTATTAATGAATGGTCAGATATATTCAGTTATATTTTGCCACAAATCAATAAATAACGCATGTTAAAATATCAATTGTGCTTAATTAAAAATGCTAATTAGAAATCAAAGTATTCGATTTAGTTGCAATTTACTTTAATCAAGTCACCCTTTGAATCTATTAAAAAGACTCAAAGAATCTTCAAAAAATCAAAAGTAAGCAGATCATCCAATTTTCTGCCTTCGGGCCGGTCAAAATATCTTCGCATGTTGAATCTGGTACCCTGGCCGTAGGTTGCCTTCCCCTGTAGCAGGGTTTCGAGGTCCCATGTTAGGTCCCTCGTGGAGGCGAAAAAACGTGAGAACGCCCTGATTGATCAATCTGTTCCAGTATTTTTCTGGTGCCTTCAAAACCTAAGATCCTTGAATATACGAAAGAGGGTATCACTTATACTATACAATTATGTATGAAAATTCTTCACTGTTTACCAAACCGTTTTTATATACACGCATACACATAAACGGAAAAACACATGCATATGTTTGTGTGCGTATGTATGTGTATATGTAAGTACATGAATGCATGTGGAAGCGTCTGAGCCTTTGTCTATATATATATATATATATATATATATATATATATATATATGAGCGTGTGTGTGTGTGTGTGTGTGTGTTTGTGTGTGCGTTTGTATATATCTTACTGAAAATAAGAAACTCAGAAAACTAGATAAAAGAATACCCAAATTTGCATGTGTTCATTCGATTTGCCCTACCATCGCTATCCGGGTCACCTCTGTCCCCGTATGGGTCGACCAACCGCTGACCTTTTCTACATTACCCTTCTTCAATCAAGGTGGCTTTTTGTATTGCCAATCCCTTTCACCAATGATAAGCTATCCAAAGACTTGGACTGGCTCCGAGATTTTGAATAGTTCGAACACTAGACATTATCATTTGATCTTTACGGATTCTCTTTTTTAACTGACTGACCAAAGGGTAGAGTAAAACCTTTAATGCGAAAAGCAGGCCCCAGGGAAAGAATTGGCCAGGCCTGCTCGACTTTTTGTAGCTGGCATCACCAAGTGACAGGCATCTTTTGTAGAAGCCGAAAAAAGGAATGGCAAATGCTAATAGATGTCACAGACCGAATTTGGCACTGGAAGGCAACTCAGATATAAAATGCATAGGTCTTTTGTGTTTCGACCATCCGAAGACATTTCTTCCGCTTTCTTTTTTCGTCTTCCTTGTATATTCTTTGAATGTTTTCATCTTTTTACTCCATTGCTGTTCTTGGTCTTTCTTTGTTCTTTTCCTTTTGGTTCTTAATCTTTTGTTATTTTGCTGTCGAGAACTTTGTTGGCTTTGGTTGCGTTGAGTTAAGTCATCGGAGTGGGCGACTCCATTTCTTATTACTTTCAGTGTGCGTGGTTGTCAGGTGACGTCGGTTTTGAGGTAAGAGGCAGTGCTCCAGAGACAGGCTGACCCTTCGATCATTTGCGTAGGGTGAACACATTCTCAGTAATTCTGAGCGGCAGTATCAGCAGACATACATATATATACTTTCCTTTCCTCAATTACTATCTATCTATCTATCTATCTATCTATCTATCTATCTATCTTACTAACTACACGCGAGTGCATATGTGTGAATGCTTGTGCATAAATTGAGGTACGTTTCCCATCAAACTCACTGAGAGATGAAGGAATTATGATAAATAAAAAGATTGATGATGTATTCATCGGTTATTGTAGAAAGATGGAAAGGTAGATCGGCAAATATGCATATCATATTAAACTTTTTGATTTTAACACTGGGAAAGAGAAAGAAATTACACACACACACACACATCTACACACACATACACACGCACGCACGCACGCACACACACACACACACACACACACACACACACACATATATATATATATATAATCCCCGAAACAAAAATTTCAAAAGATTCCATAGTATTGAAGTACGTGTAAAACATGGAAAACACCGAAGAAAATTATATAAATTACACTAACAGATATTGGGAAATAAGCGACTGTAGTGACAGAAAAAAGATTTGAATAAAGTTTTAATGTGTCCAGTGTTTAAAACTAAAAAAGTGTTTCAGACTACACACACACACGCACATACATACACACTAACACACACACATATATATAGACGTATATATATATGTATATATATATATATATATATATGTATATATATATATATATATATATATATATATATATATATATATATATATATATATATATATATATATATATATATATATAGTGTTAGCATCGAAGTCATTCCTTCACACTAATCAGTATCCAATCATACAAATGCATACATAAAAGGTGAGAAATAAAAATACAATGAATAAAAGTAGAAATTGATGTCTGTCTATGGATGGCTGTAGGTGTAAGCATATTCTAATGCATCCCCATACATGTATACTATGTGCGTCTTTCTGATTATCAGATCTTATATTCGTCTTGCATGATATCTGTCTCTAGGCCTTTCCACCTCTCAATGCATACATGCATGTATATAGACGTATCCATACCTGCATAGTGGAACAAACATTTATATGCGCATATGTATGTGTATGCGACATCAAAGATAATATTTTAATATAAAACCGAAACGTTCTACGAGTGACAATACTGCACTGCGAAAGGCTGAATTATTACAAAATATCATCGGTGTAAAAGTGAAAAAAAATCGAATGATAATTTCTGTTAACTGAACTTTGATGTCAATTTGCGTGTGCTAATGTACAGGATAATCAAATATGCTAAGTAATAAGTATATATATATATATATATATATATATATATATATATATATATATATATATATATGTATATATATATATATATATATATATATATATATATATATATATAAACACGCATATACACTCACATGTATATATATATATATATATATATATATATATATATATATATATATATATATATATATATATATATATATATATATATCCCCAAATACGCATGCACACACACACACATATATGTATCCATGCATATGTTTATACGTATTTAGTATTTAATAATAATTATACTTCATTCTGTTGCTGTGCATGCTTATATATACGCATTTATTGCTGATGTAACACACTTGCGAAGACATAAAAGACATACGTAAAAAAAAAGGAAAGAGGCACAATAAGAAGGGGTTGCTCTACAGGCTAGAAAAAAATTCCCCATCCTAGCAAAAAATGTCAGAATCTCCTCCCAAGCTCTAACGTAAAAGGTGCACGTGCTATGTTGGACCGACAGACCTATTGGAGCTTAGCTTTTGAAACCATTAATTCATTACCAATTATGAATCTTACTTTTCACTAAATCATATTTGGACCGACTCTTTCTTTTTAGTTTAACTATTTGCTGGATATGTATCCAATATATGTTTGCAAATGGTGCTAAAATCTTTTTAACAGTGAAAAAGTAAGTTCAAGAGCCAGATGGGAGGGGGGGAGAATAAAAAAGGGGCCTGCCCAAACTTACAGCATAAAAGATTGATATCAAACAAAATATAAAAAGAGAAAGAAACATACTGAAAACCCCTGAGGGGAGTCCACTGTGTTTCTGCACTATTCAATTGGCAGGGGCAGCTGTAATGTTGGGTTGCTTTTCTGCATGGTCTGCAGACCTCTATAGACATCTCAAGCATCTGAAACCAAGGAAATATCTTAGCTGCAATTTGCACAGGCAAATGTACTGTCAATTTACACCTCTGAGGGAGCGGCAGACCACTACAGCCAGTTTGTACATCAGGTTTCAGTGACTTGGACCCGAGCTTCAATCTTCTCAGGCAGCTGTGCGATCAGGTTATCCCACCTGTCTCACATTAAAAACTCGGGCCCTCTAGCTATCTACGTATAAGCCCCATCGACTAAGGTCTTGGAAGATATTGAAAACCCTTCCAAATCTTCTCTCGCAAAGCCAATATTTACGTTGTCAAGGCCAAGTGATACATTAACCATGTAATGACGGGAGATCGTTTTAAATAAGAGTTTCTATATAATATAACGCAATTTATAATCATCTTGTCGGATCCTATATGTAGATCCACTTCTTCATACATACCTCTTCCATTGAAAGAAACGAATAGACCAAGAGTAAACGAAATGAGAATTTGTCTGGGCCTTTGCATTACCGGTGGCTGTTTAGCTCAATGGTAGGAGCAATACTACGTTAAAGCGGCAACCCTATCGGTCGCAGGTTGGATTTCTGCAGCAGCCTTATTTTTGTTTATTGCTTGTTCTATTTGTGTTGTCTAGGCCAAATGATACATTAACCATTCATACATATATCTTCAATAGAAATGACACAAGCAGTGAGTCACAACTGTTGTTATGCTTACTGATCCCTCATCGTTAAATACATTTTTGGGGTAACCTCCGTAAGTAGACCCTGTTCAAAAAAATATAATTCATCTTAGCAGTGTAAAAAAATATCAATATACAATACACAAAAAAAAACTTATATGAAATAACAAACTAAATGTATGACATAAGCTTTATAGCAAGAAAAGGAGGAGGTGTTTAATCAACACTGTTAGGGTGCCATGTTAATATAACTGTTTTGTTTTTTGAATTCCTGAAACAATGACATGGAAAGCAACTGGTGATCCAGAAAGAGATTGCATTGACATATTTTGGAAAATAGGTGACTGAAATAACACAAAAATATTTTTGAAAAAGTTTTTCAATGTTTAGTGTTTAAAGCTGTAAAAATTTCTGGACTATACACACATATATATATATATATATATATATATATATATATATATATATATATATATATATATATATATATATATATATATATATATGTGTGTGTGTGTTTGTGTGTGTGTGTGTGTATGGGTGTGTGTGCATGTGCATAAATAAGGAGAAACTTCAATTTATTGTAGTTAACCATCTGTCAAAAGTTCGATTAGAATTATAACGGAACGAGATAACGCCGGAGCCAATATCTATGTATAAATATATGTATATATATATTTTTATTATTATTCCTTATTATCAAATCTGTTAGTTTTTGCATTTTTGGTCAGTTGCGTATAAGCAACATGATAATTTTAATAATCTCTTGCATTAAAGTGTTTTTCATTGTATCATTTTTGTGCCGAGTGAGTCATGTTGAGATGCCGAGAAGGCGGAAGCTGGATGCTAAGCTAGCACAATCTGGGACCTCAAGAATGTTTATGAATGCCTTTTAATTGCACTTGCGAAAAGAGAAATTCATATGAAAAAGATGTCTAGGGATGTTGCAAATCAAATTAAACAACCGTATCTGTCTAATAATAATAATAATAATAATAATAATAATAATAATAATAAGAAGAAGAAGAAGAAGAAGAACAAGAAGAAGAAGAACAAGAAGAACAAGAACAAGAACAAGAACAAGAACAAGAACAAGAACAAGAACAAGAAGAACAAGAAGAGGAAGAAAAAGAGGGAGAGGAAAAAGATGATGATGATGATGAGGATGGAAAAGCAACAGTAACAGCAACAGCAGTATTGCAATAATGATGAAATTATAATAAAGTAGGAATGGAGGAAATAACACAACCTAAAAAAAGCAGAGTGGCTGCCCAGCATGAGAAACGATTCACAAGAATCGAAGGGGGACCGGATATTGAGCTTAACCTGTAGACTAAAATCGCCGAAGAAAATTGCTAACTAGACGAGCACCACTCACCAAGCCAGGATGGAATCCACGGTTTCTGGTTCGAACGATTCACAGCTGTACATGAGGCCGTAGCACAACAGCTAGGCATGTGCCTGAGGGCAGAAAAATCCCTGAATCGATGGTGCAAGGAAAAGTCATCCCGATCCAGAAAGTTTTCAAAAAAGGACCAACTCCAAATAACTACGGACAAAAGGCATACCTACCTATAATATGGAGAATGTCAAGTGCTCAAATAGTCGATAGAATATTTTATTTGTTGGAAAGCCGAGGATTTCTTCAGTGGCAGAACAAAAAGGATGCCGAGAGAGAACCAGATAATTGATCTGCTTTTCATTGATCAGAAGGTACTGAGAGAAGTGAAAGCAAGAAAGAAGAACCCGGCTATGGCATGGATTTACTACAAGGAGGATTACGACATGATCCCACAACTCTGGATTATAGAATGGATTGAGAATGCTATAATCTCTAAACGAGTAGAGGACTTTATACTGAAAGCGATTTAAAGCTGGAAATGAAACTAACTGCAGGAGGAAATCACTTGCCGAGATCAAAATAAGGAGAGGTGTACTTCAAAGAGATTCGCTTTCTCCACTACAACACGTGATTTGAAGGATACCACTCAACTATAAATATAGGGAAGGCATCATGGTTGGTCAATCTTCATGCGTTTAATTTATAAGAAATGAAATATAGATTTTTCTCAAAACGGTCTGAACAGTTATTACTGACATACATACAAACTTTTAATTCTGCAATGATATAAAGACAGATATTGATTTTTAACATGGCATTCCTGTTTTTGCATTGATTTCTCATAGATTCTCATACACAGAAGAAATTGGTGGATTGAACAGCTTACATGGGGTTTGTCTGATGCGTCTCTTGGCCAATCATATATGATATGCTAACCCTGTATGTATCTATAATCGTTTATACCCACATCGAGGGTCTCGCTAGATTAGGTGCACACCAGCAATTGTTGGTAAGACCCACTTCCGGCTTTGCTGTTTGAACAAACGACCTGACGAACCAGAGATGAGCACTTTACCACTTGGCCACGGTGATCGGCACTCATCCTGAAAGATAACTTAATTCTTTTTGACATTGCCCCACACCCCGAGGTAGAGCTACCCTATATGAATATTTCGTGAGCCGAAATGGCGTAAAACCAAGTGGCAATTACTATTTATTTGGAAACATATTCGGAGCGTTCCCAGCCCCCAAACCAAGTAATCATGGTATATTAGGCTGTCATCAAAGGTTAGGGGAAGGTTGGGGGTACATGAGATTGGGATGTGAGAGTGAGAGGGGAAGGGTACAAATCACTTCTTTAAGGGTTCGCTTCAAAACGAACGATGAACGCCATTTACACTTTTCGCTTCGTATCTTCGTGAAAGCAAAGAAGTGACATGAAGCGAACTTTGCAAAAACGTACGATACCTGCAATGTTGTCATGAAATTGAGAGAATTGATATTTACCACAAAGTGTTCCTCAACATCAAATCAAACATTACTATTGTTATGTGCGATACGCTCATTAAAATATAAACTTTATGGTGTGGCATTTGTTTTTTTTAAGCCTCCGAGGCTAAAAAAAAAGATACTTTTGTGTATTTGAGCACCTGCTGGAGAACAATTTTATTGACTATTTCACTTTCGTATAAGAAACTGCCAATCTTGTACGAAATGTCCATAACCCATGAGTAAATAGTACTCATATGTGCTTTAGTATATACATCGCAAAACCTTGTGAGGAATTGCTTAGGTCTTTAAACCAAGTCTGGCACAAAGCCTCGTCAAAGGCACCTAATTATATGGTGCTCACTATGACAGTAATAGCCTTTGCGACAATATACAAACAAGCTTATGTTTGTTTAGATGGAAAGCTGTAAATTATAGTCATTTTTTCTATTTTTGTTACATGCATGATCTGTGATAGAATTGAGATTATTTAGGATATTTCTTTTAACTCTTTACGTTCTTGTTGTTGTTTCTGCATCTCTTCCGATCTTCCTGTTGTTCAGTGGACTTGAATAGTGCCGAGAAAGTAAAACACTGCAGTAAATATGTTAAAGAATACTTTTGATTTTCTTTCTCTGGAAGATTTTTTTAAATACATTTTTCTCGACAAATTTGTAGAAAATATCAAAGACCTATGACTCAATCTCTCAGTGTTTTTTATTAAAAAAAAATAAAGAAAAAACTGGATTTCTTTGAAAAGTCGTCATTAAAATTACTTCTCAATTGTTTATGGGGGACAGTTTTGCAATTTCATAAAAATGAATAAGGATACAATGATTGAATACGCCAGAGAATAAGAAATGTATAAAACAGAGTATCTGTTGATATTTGTTTTTGATGACTAAACTCTTGTTGTATTCATCGTAGTATCTACCTTAATCTACTTAACCATGGCTTTTTCAAAATATGGTTAGATGGAAGCGGTGGAATAACACCTGCACTAATACTAAGCTCATGCAAGTCACCCACATTTTTGACCATCGCAATTTTACAACCATGGCTGCAATGGGAGGGAACCATATAGGAGTAACGGCCATGCAGATAGGACGATGCAGGTAAATGTGGGTAAAACAGGTGCTTATGCATCCGTAAGTGTGTGTGTTCAAGTACAAGTAAGATTCAAATTTTGTTAGAGACTGGTTTTTTTTAATCGTTATTCCCTGATCTTGGCTAAATATGGTGCAATACCAAATCAGGCGAAATAGGGATAGGGTGAGTGTGCTCGACCAACTTTCTAAGATGATTAAGGACCCGCCTGCCTGGAAAATCGGTATTCAGAATCCTGGATTTTCACTTGGACTTTTTCACATCGTTAGGAAATACACCATTAGCTGAACCACGAAGCGTACCCAGTATGGCCTTTCTAACGCTGATATTGGAACAGCCAGTCGATGGTTAGATCACTCATATTATGTATTTGTAAAACGCACAATATTCACTTGGAATAAAATATTGTTCGTCTTAGTTTGTTCTTATATATTTTTATATCTATCTATCGTATTCCATATCTATTCATATAAAAAAAAATCTTCCTTTTCTGTTTATCCCGATTTACAGTACTCGTTTCTTTCTCTATCGATATCTCTATTAACCTTCACGTGTTCCTCTTAAAATTTTCCAATCTCTTTTTGGTTGCCTTGTCCTCACAGATACAATAAAAGCTACATCAGAATAATTGAATATTTCGCTCGCTACATTGAGTACAAAAATAGAGAAGATGTTGATTCCAGCTAAGAGTTTCTTTCACGCTGGCACTCAACACTCAGCCAGACTTTCTCTCCGAGACAAAAGCCTCTGAAAAAATCGGTTTTGTTCGGAGTTGAGCACTACAAATAGCAAGAAAATCTATCCAAAGATGGCGGATATTGTTGCCATTGTATTCTTACAGGTATCAAAATGTTTGGATGTTCTGAGAAAAATGATATACTGGAGGAGATGTGGTGATAGACATACGAGCCTAAGAACAATTTTGGGAGAGGAAAATGAGTCAACAAGGTATTGAAAATTGTTACTTGCAGCATCGTTAAAACATTTTGTGGTAATGCTCAATAGATAAGGAGGTAGACGTCAAATGCGAATGGGATGAAAAAAAAGAAAAAGATTATGAAACTCGTCGGAAGAGATAGAAATAGATTCCAAGACAGGAAAGGTCCGTGGGAGAAAGGAATGATTAAATGAGTGGATGAATGATTGATTAATAAAGAAACACCAGAGAAGAAACAAGTTGGGATATATGTATACATACATACACGTATGTGTATACACATATAGACATTGAAATGACAAAACTCAGTATAACTGATGTTTAGTATATTCAAAATTGTCATTTCAATGTAGATTTTGTTGGATAATCAGAGGGAAAGGCGATTTGGGCTAAAAAGCCCAAATTTTTGACAAATATACACATGTAGACACACATTCATACGTTGTGTGTGTGTGTGTATGTGTGTGTGTGCATATATATATATATATATATATATATATAAATATATATATATATATATATATATATATATATATATATATATATATATATATATATATATATATATATATATATATATATATATATATATATATATATATATATATATATATATATATATCACAATACAAATCAGGGATACAATATAAAATGTATGAAAAAATAAACACCGCCTCCAAAAATGTCTTAAATATGAATCTAAAATAAACCGAATCATTCGCCTGAAGAACCCCAAACAGGGTAGAAACATAAACGTGTTCGTGTAGCCAATCCTTGCTCCATTTTATATATATATATATATATATATATATATATATATATATATATATATATATATGTGTGTGTGTGTGTGTGTGTGTGTGTGTGTGTGTGTGTTCATATATATATATATATATATATAGAGAGAGAGAGAGAGAGAGAAAGAAAGAAAGAGAAAGTGTGGGTAACATATAAAAATACTTGTTGAACTAAGCAGACCTAGTCAAATGATTGAATTCTCGAATAATCAATCCACTATCAATCCACTGGTCGGGCGCACTGACTCCATGACAGACGTTCAGTAAATATACATGTATTTATATATATACGGAGAGAGAGAGGAGGAGGAGATATATCTAAGAAATGGATCTTTTTAGAAAGAGATGAAAGCAGACTAAATAATATAAATTTTACATATTCTTTTTGAAAGGAGTGGATATACCTCAAAGTCTGGAAAAGTCGATAAAAAGAAAGGAAAATATCATAAAGACATTGCTTAATGGAATCCCAAAAGATACACACGCGATTGAATTATTACTGAATCATTTTTCAAATTATTAACATTATCAAACCCTGATGATAGTTACTTTCGTCATGTTTTTAATAATCAAGGAAGAAACGACAGTTTGAAAACAGAAAAGCACCGAGTGATATTGAGAGTATGTTTTTCTGAAGTAGAGCTGAAAATCCTCTATAATACCCAAACTTTTCCTTGATCATATTGAAGCACGTATTTGCCGTAAGCAGTAATGAAAAAGAAAAGTGAAATATTTCTTTTTTCAACAAATGCAGCAAGACTGGAATGTTTTAAAAGTAAAATATGATGATTTGTTTTAAATAGCTTTTACCTCATTCCCATGCACCCATTTAGCGAGTGTTCACGTTAGATTAATGGACAACACTCTATGATCTCTGACGGTAAGCCATTAGAGACCAATGACAAATAGTACGTGATTACTTGTTGAGAGTCCACTTAATAAAATATATCCTCTGTCCAAACATGTTGCCATTACAAATTCAATATGATTCGTTTCTTACAATTATTCATTGTCTTTTCTATATACCGTTAAATATTGTGTACATACACACACACACACACATACACACACATATATATACATGTATATAGATATACACATTCCTACACGCATGCCTGCACACATACATAATGTATATATATATATATATATATATATATATATATATATATATATATATATAATGTTGTGTATAATTTTCATGATTGTGGCCTTTTTAATCATTTTAATGTATCTTTTTTACTCATTTACTATCCTTTTCTGTGTTACATATTTCACATTCTCTCCATCAGCCTGGATAATTCCCACGTATTTGATAGCATATTTTTTGCTTGTTTTATTGGGTGCCATGTGCGTCTGTTTGTTTTCTATCTTTAATCCTCGTATATTTCTTCCGGTAAAAAGGAATTGTTCAACATATTACTAAATATTTCGCTGGCAATGTTACGGAGAGAAAACGATTTACATTAACGAGTTTCCTCAATAAAAATAAATGAAGGAAACCAGTGAATGACAAACATATTCAAAGGGCGCTGGAAGAGTTTTAAATAGAAGTAAAATATCCGCGAAATAGTTGTGATCTTGAGTTCGATGCTTGTTACGTAGGAATCCAAATATCATGCCAGGTTTTTGATGTTGCTATTAAGACATTTCCTTTTTCCCAACTCATTTACAGTGCTCGAGACACGGAAGGAATTCAAACAGACTAATCCATCCGTTCATCTGTCAACTAACTCAGAGTTTCCCGTGTCTCGCAAGACATTTCACATAGCTCCCAAAATCACACCTCTAGAAAATAAAGGATGTCATTTTCAACCATCTCTCTCTCTCTCTCTCTCTCTCTCTCTCTCTCTCTCTCTCTCTCTCTCTCTCTCTCTCTCTCTCTCTCTCTCTCTATGAGGAAGCCATTTCACGCCTTAAGTTTCCTTACATTTTGGATAGCACGTCGTATGTAGGTACTGTGTACAGAAGTTGTATCCAGACTATTTATAGAGAAGATCATTTGCCCTGCTTTCTTGTCCTAAATGAATTTCTCATTGATCTTTGACCCTATTCCCGTTGCTGACGTTTGCTGAGCGATCGATCACACTCGAACTGGACGACAAGGGCATCTCCGTAGCTGCCAACAAAGTAATAAAGGGCGTTATCGCCTAATGATTATGATATTCTGAGTGATCATAATTGTATAATGACCGACACCAGAAAATGTGTATTTTTAATCATCCACAAGCTAAATGCAAAAGTAGCACAGTTAGTTCTCGTCGTCGCGAGCCCTTTAACACAGGCCCGACTGTGGTGAAATTGGTTATCCATTCTGGTTTTCCTATATAATTTACAAAAGTATAAGTGCAAGGAAGATTGTGCAACGCCAAATCTGCAAGTGGGGTCTACCTGCATAAAAGATCAGCATTCAAGATCCAGTCTTTTATCCGATGTTGAACACCGACATCAAGCATCAGGGGAAATACGTAACTATTTCTGCCATTTCAGATTAAGTGCCTTCTGATTTTTATTGTATTGCTAAGTGTTTGAAAACTCTGAATTATTTATTATTTAGTTTCTTCTCCCTGCATTTGGGATATTTTTGAGTGAGCAGATCTTGAATTTGGTAAGATAGAGATTTGAAAATTGAATGTATCATTTAGACTTATATGTAGATTATTTTCCAGAAAGAGTTTTTTGAAATAGCAAAAGGAAAATTGGGGAGGAAGGCTCTCTTTTGAGAGAAATAAAGTAAACATTACAATTTTAAAAAAAAGTTTTGAAAAAAAAAAATTTGTAAACGTTCTTCTAGAAGTGTCTTGTCAACACATTCTTCTACAAAATGATGATTATTTCATGAAAATCGGTTAATAAACAAGGGAGTAGAACTCACCTAAATTTGCAAAGTATAGTTCGGGAAAATTCAAATTTATAATTTTTATGAACCAAAGAAAATATTCATATCATATATTTGTAAAATATTTACATGATATAAACATTTTTAAAAATAAAAAAATTACGGTTGCCGGTGTCTGACTGTATGCTATACCCTGTACATAAACGGCACTGGGTATAAAATATCTTCTCAATATGCCTTATTGTCATATACTAGCATACATCCGTCAAAATGATGGGGTCATTTATGTATGGGGTTTAAGGCTAATTACCCAAGTAATTATTTTTTTTAGGTAATTGATAATTCAAGTATTCTGATTTGAATGTTTTTGTTGTCGATATCTCAACTTTTAAAGGGTGATCGGTTATAAAGTCTTAAAACAAAATGTTATGTAAGAAAATACAAGAAGCGTGTAAGTAGTTTTCAAAAAAATAATAACATTAAATCATTTAGAAAAATAAATGAAAGAAAAAAATGTTTTTTTTTTAATGTAAAAGAAATATCACCAAAGATGATGGGATTATTTCCGTACGGATAGATTAGACAAATATATATATTTTTAGTATAACTGTATGTATATATTTTAGTATAGATAACTGTATTTTCTTTTAATTAAAAAACAACAACTTTCAGTTGAAGCTGAAGAAAAGAACAACAAACAGACAAAAAAACAGTCCAAA
The DNA here is from genome assembly GCA_963457665.1 of Thysanoteuthis rhombus. NCBI lineage: Eukaryota > Metazoa > Mollusca > Cephalopoda > Oegopsida > Thysanoteuthidae > Thysanoteuthis > Thysanoteuthis major. Next base: position 47,594,114 of record OY735201.1, on the reverse strand, counting down.
CATTAGTGGCAGACGAGGGTCGGGGAACGAAGTATGGGTTGGGAGATAAGAAAAGAGAAGTTACTGGGTCGAAAGGCAGACGTCCTTTTTTCAGCAATCCCTTTCTCCAAAACAGACGAATAATCAGTTTTCAAAATTCAGTAATTTAAAAAAAAAAAAAAATCTCGTGTCTGTGTGGCCTGTCTATACTCTGTCGTTGCCACAGACGATCTGGTATTTTCATAACTCATTCATTTATTTACTAACATATATCCACCCAAAAATGATGGGGTTATTTATACATGGATCGACTCTGAGGAGCCTAAAACTATTTTGTTGTGTAGTTTATTTTGAATATTTAAAGAATCCTAATTTTAAGTTTTTCATGTTTCAACTCATCTCAAGCTGCTTTAATGTGTGGACAGACATGAAGTCTCAAGAGGTTCTCTGACGTAACCACAGAAAAGGACTTAACATACCACAAAATGTTGGTACATGTTCAGATTAAAAAAATAAGCACCTTTTTAATGATGAAAGTTTTATGGATAATTTGAAATTTATCAAATATTTTACAAATAGAGAGTTGAATACGGGTAAAATTCTTTTAAGATCATTTTCAAGTATGACTCTCTGCCCCGGCAGTTTCAAACTTTTTCTTCTCCTCTTTGGTTTTTCTTGTTTAGGACTCCTCCATTTACGCAGAATGTTCAAATTATCAGCAATTTAGAGCCAATCAAGGACATCACAACTCACAACATGGATCCCTAGAGATCACATGCGAAACCGAGGCCGACAAAACATACGATGGAGAATTGAACTGGACAAATTTAGAAAATACTGGCTCAACGACGCCCATGACAGAGAATGGTAGCAAATCCAGGGGAAGGTCTATATCCAACCACGGACGTTAAAGGATTGATGTTGATGATGATGAAAGACAACAACTTGCAGGGTAAAGCGAAGGTGTGAGTGGCGTAGCAGTTAGCGCCGCTAGCAATGGAACCAATGAATTCAAATTGTTTGTGCTCACTTCGTACCCTTGGAAAACTCCTGAATTAATCTTATCTTTTTTCAGCTTATGGGTAAAAAGCAAAGCAGACTGGGCTTTCTACCTTAGGAAAAAATTCTGATACCGAACCCGGGAGTGGAGATCTCTTTTGGTGATTCGATGTTAGCTTTGACGTTCTTTCTGCAGTTCTTGCCGTCAAACTGATGCCAAACCAACTGTGCTCTGCTTTCCTTTGGACTACATTAGAGAGGTCAGGAGGGGGGGTATTTTTTCGACTTAGCAGTGGGCATCCCATGATCTCCATTTGCGCCTTGGAAGAGGCCACTTCATAGTCGTTTCATTGTCTATTGAAACAGAAGGAGAAGTTGCAGCTAACGGTGTAACATAAACTGAATTTATGAATTGTTCTGATTATACAGTCCGAACGGGCGATTATTCATTTCCCCTCCTTTCAAGTGCGATGCTCAAAATTGAGTTGTCAGTGTTTCAACAAAAATTTATTTGTTTCTTCTTCTTCTTCTTCTTCTTCTTCTTCTTCTTCTTCTTCTTCTTCTTCTTCTTCTTCTTCTTCTTCTTCTTCTTATATCTTTTCGAACAGGCATGCAAAATTTTCATCGACCAATAAATGCTATTGATGTTTCAAAACTATCTATTTATTTTAGAAAGATATTTCATAGCATGCCATATGAATTTTTAAATGTTTTCAATTTGTAGTGATTTAAATCGTGGACGCAATGAAAATATATAACATATATGTCTATGCATGTTTTGTGTATGTTGATTACAATAAAGAATTTACCAAAATTCAGAAAAGAAAATCATGTGGTGACTCTTCTGGTATTGTAACTTGGGGGAAAAAAACGTTGGTATACATTAGGAGATGACACGCAATCTGGTTTTCCTTTGGCATCGAACATTTTAAACTTTAACTCTCACTTTGTACACATTTCGCAAAATCTGCTACACCCTAACAATATAAATGTCACGTATATTCCTTGTTGCAGTTTAAAGGTTACTTTGCATGTGGAATAACAATTTTGTAGATTTGACAGCTCTCTCGTCGCACTTACAGTCACTTTAGTCTAACAGCTGCTTCCTTATGTGCATGTAATTACGTGTCGAATTACAAGAGTCATGCATCCTCCGTTCACCCTTAACTTGATATCAACTGTCGTCCCCCAGTTCGGGGTCAACCGAATTCGTATCTGCTCTGTTAAGTGTACTCTCGATTATCTGCGGGAGGATTATCAGTTTGCTTTGTTTTTTTGTCGTCTCAAAGATCAAAACCTACTTTTTTAAAGCGAGGCGATTATATTAATCCAGAAAATTGTCGTTATTTTCGTTAGTAGCTGTGGATATATTCGACAGGTTAGAGGTGTCATTTTAGGAATGACGAATATTGAGAATATCGGAATAAAAACATAGAAAAGTAATGATGTCGGGTAGTTAGACCCAGCAAGGCTAACAGGTTATAAAAAGTAGTGTTTTCCCAGGATATAAACAATTGTAAAAGAAAACTAAACAGAAGTAATTGACAGTATGGATACCTACAATTAATAAACTTAACTAAAGGGACTTGCTGAAATGGAGTTGGAAATTCGAGGACAGAGTACGAAAATCATTCGTATATTCTTTATATTTCTTTTATAGAAAGTAGCTTATTACAAAATGATAATCATAATCCAACTTACTATGATCCTTTATTTTTGAACATCATTATAATAGGGTCGTTATAAAAAGAAAAAAGAAGTATACACCATTTATTTCTCTGTGCATTTATAAGACGAGGTACTTCAACAAGTCAATAATTCTTTCGGAGTAGTATCCCTCGTTCTGTAGTCTTCTTTCTAAAGATTCGGCCGATCCACCCATCGGCCTTCACCGGATGTTCGTTTCATCTGGTAATCTGCAGGGTCTTTTGAATTGAACGCTCCATTCCAATCAGATCAAAAATCGTGTTCGCATCTAATTTTCTTTCTTTCTTTCGTTTCTGGCCTTCCCCAGAAGAATATCTAAACTTGCAAATGCCAATTTATTTCTCCTCCACTGGACCAATATACTCTCTCTTTGAGTAGCTCAAGAACTGAACTTTTAAATGTCGAGGGACGAGATGTGAACTTATATCATTGCATGTAAGTTCCTGAAAAAATAGCTTTTACGTATGAACGTTTGCCTTTTTGAGTAGGCATACGTAGAATGTATTCTTACATAATGGAAATATCTATATGCGCATGTGCACATAAATACATATATATGTTAATACATACACATATACAACCGAAGTTAATATATATATATATATATATATATATATATATATATATATATATATATATGTATATATATACATATATATATATATATATATATATATATATATATATATATATATATATATATATATATATATATATATATATATGTGTGTGTGTGTGTGTGTGTGTGTGTGTGTGTGCTACAAAGACTCTTCCACAAGAAGGGTCGTGGGGTCCAAAAATATAAGAGATTAGTAGGAAGTAGGGAAATGCCACTCTGGTTGGAGATTAATTCGTATTTAATAAATCGGACTTTTAGTTAAAAAGGTTTGAGTTCTAAGTTGAATTTCTAAGCCCAGAAAAGATTTCTCTGACCGGTTTCAATGAGATTATCAAGATTTTTTGGTGTTTTTCATCACTTCGTTCAAACATTGGGGGCTGCAGATTGTTAGGGATATCGGATAAAATCCTATGAATATGCCTGATCTTATTCTTTCCTTGTGGAGGGAGAAGAAATTTAGGTAACCGTTTTTGTTAGTTGATTTCCGGTAAACGCTCAAGTTGGTGTTTGTTCTATGTAATAGTATAGCCAGAAAAGGAAGGGTTTTTTTGCTTTCTTTTTCATGGGTGAAATCTGTTGTAAGTACTACCATATCTTTTTATACTGAATTCTGGAAGAAAAGCAAGCAAAATCTACAGAAACAGAAGAGACAATACAAAAACACCAACGATAAAATGTGCATATCACCACCAACAAACTCAATAAACAAGCGAACTCAAGAAAAAAAAGCAAGCAAATACGGATATACAGATTATGAATACAGATCACAGATTTATCAAAAACATAATAGAGAAAGACGCACATATATCATACCTCAGAAGCTCGAATTTACTAAGTGCTCTGTAAGGAGTGCAATAGGAAGTACTTTGGTGAGACTTCTAGACCTAAAAAAAAAATGCATTTACGAACATAGGAGAAAAATGGATGATAGCCTCAATGCCCTCGTTAACCATCCGAACAAAATGGGCAATAATTCATACTTCAGAAAGGAACAACTTATCTGAAAAGAAACAAATAGAACCAAATGATATGCATTGAATTAATATTAGAATGCAGAACAATTGAACAAAGACCAGGATGCTTCAACTTCCCCCTGAAACAACATAAGATAATCATCAGTAAACATGATCGTAATCACTTTGATACAGACTTAATATCTTCTGATTCCATCCTTCAAAAATAACCATATGCACACATAATAACTGACCATTTAATAGCACAAAAGCAAAAACCTGAAAATTCTCTATAATCTTTGTTAATACTTCATCCTGTTTTTTGTTTTGCAGTTTCTTCATAATATAAAACACTTAGTGTGTGGACTCTCACGGTGTGATATTTCATGACAGTATAATACACTTGATTTAAGAATTATTTTCCGTACTGTCCATTCAATGATATAGTCGGATATCGTATTAACAAACCATATATATACATATATATATATATATATATATATATATATATATATATATATATATATATATATGTGTGTGTGTGTGTGTGTGTGTGTGTGTGTGTGTGTGTGTAATTCCTGAAAATGACGCATGTAAATTCGCATATATTTATGCGTGTGCACATGTGGGGTAGCTGGGAATAGAAATTAACTCTCAAGTGAAAGTTTTTTTTCAATTGATGCACTTGTAAAATGTAGCTATAGATATATTTAAACCGACACAACAAATTAACATATACAATATCATGAATCATGCACGCTTACATTTTCCTTGCACACAACATAGATAAGTATAAACACCCACGCTCTAACACACACGCAAATCCACACACACACACACACACACACATATACACACTTATACGCACACATATGTGTACACACATATACCTTAATACTATTTTGGGCGCACAAATACATGTACAAAGACACACGCCCTTTTTTTCCAATTTCTTTTTCTCACACATACAAACTCATATACCGATTTATTTATAAATATAACCAACATAATTGTGCGCGCATATTCATACCTACGCAGGCGATAAACAAGACTATGTTGGGTAGCATTAACTCTTGCGTGGGCTATTATTAGCACTCGATTAATTGCGAATCGATTACGTCAAAATCGGGCCGCTGTGAACCATGAAATTCAATAAGGCTCCCTTGAAGTTCTCAGTTCGAAACAGGCAACGAAGTGGGGAGTAAGAAGTTGGGATAATAGACTATCAAGCTTTGTATCGCATGAAGAATGGTCGAAGTAGCAATAATAATAATGATGATGATGATGATGATGATGATGATGATGATGATGATGATGATAGCAACAACAGCAATAATGATGATGATGATGATGATGATGCTGATGATGAAGATGATGACAGCAATAATAATAATCATGATGATGATGATGATGATGAAATGAGAGGAGGGCTGAAGCCCTTAGGAGACTTACTGTCACTCAGCCTTCAGCGATAACCACCGGGCAACCGATGTGAAACTAAACCACAGTACTGCTGTCGACTATGAGAGTATGGAGAAGGGGGCTGGAGACTTGAAGAGACTTGCTGTGACTCAACCTCCCGCAGTAACCACTAAGAAATTGGTGTGAAATAGCTGATAATGATAATAATAATGATGATAACGATGATAATAATAATGACAGCAACAACAGCGATAACGATTGTAACAATAATGATGAGAATAATAATGATGATGATAACGATGATAATAATAATGACAGCAGCAACACCAATAATAATAATAATGATAATGATAATAATAATAATGATAATAATAAATGTGTACATTAGCCTAAGGGCTTAAGGTCATGGGATTTTCATGGGTCTCTGAAGCGAGATGCATGATTTGTTTCGATCAGATTCGGTGGAATATAGTTTAAAATGATAGACACAAATGATAAGTGTATATGTGCGTGTGTGCAAGAAAGAGAGAGAGAGAGAGAGAGAGAGAGAGTATGTGTGTGTGTATGAGTTTGAGAGTGTGTGTGTTTCGTGTGCTTGTGTATTTTTGAGAAGGTTCATATATATGCATAAGTTTCTGTAATGTGATGTCTGTATCAGCCTAGATGTATACACGCATACATATCTGTAATTGTGATTGCGAATGGGCAAGTGTGAATATCAGTTGAAAATGAATATATGCAGGCCTTCGATTCTATACGGCTGTGGCAGTATATGAATATAATGTGTGATTATATTTTAGGAGAAATATTTAATGTATCGACATCCTCAGGTTTTTCCCAGAGCCATAAAGCAGGAATGCCCCCTGTTGCCAACCAGCAATATTACACGCTTTTGCAATTGTTTTTTTTTTTCTTTTTTTTCTTTTTTTTTTGTCTAAGTCGTACTACCATTTATCTTCTCTATTTGTCCAATTTTAGGAGGATTGGAAACTTTTCATCTAAATCATCCAACAATCTACAGAGAAAAAATGTGAGAGTAAGAAAGAAAGAGGGTGGGCACAGATAGGAAGGAAAAGAGAGGAAAAAAAGGGTTAAATTCAAAAAAGGAGAGAATAGGGAGATGTCGAGGAACACTTAAAAAATGAAGGAGAAAATATAAACGCTAAGCTAAGTAGGAAGCTATTATCATCAGTCTCTTAACGTCCGTCGTTGGACAAAGACCTTCCCCAGGATTCGCGACACTTCTCTATCGTGGGCGTCGCTGAGCCAGTACTTCCAGAATTTGTCTAGCTCATCTCTCCTTCTAATACTAAAAAAAAAAAAAAAAAAACTTTTCTGATTGAAAAATACTGATAAACATGAACTGGAAATCCAATGAGGTATTCTCTATAACGTTTAAACGCCAATATTGTCAGATCACTTGGCCCCGAGTAGAAGATAAGTATTGGTAAGAAGCATCTCATCAAGGAATAAACTTCTATCAAGTTTCAAGTTAATCTGAAGAAACAAGTAATATCGGATAGAGCGACTGACTAACCGACGGACAGAGCCTCTTATGAGGCGAAGACACATGTGAAAAGGAGAAATAGAATATACACCATGACAGAAAATGGACACGGCAATTAAAAAAAAATCTCTTTTCGCACGATGGAGGCTGTTTTACTGCATTGATTGTCGCTTGATATAAGTTTTCTTACTATACTCTCAGCCTGCATTATGTCATTCTTGAATAAGTGTCTATTTCATATTCACTTGGTAAAGTTTTAGAGAGAAAGGGTTTCAACATACTTTAAAGACCAAAACCGAAGCTCAAATCGTTCATGTTATATTAGCAAAATAACAATATTATTATCAGGAAAATGCGTACCAGCTCAATGTGTAAATATAATTGTAAAAACTTGCCATGGCACATTATAGCTATTTATTGTGGCAACTACCTACATGTAACTAAACTCTGTAAAAAAAGACTGCTAAATTTTGCCACTGCATTAAATCTTTTTATTCATTTTATGTTAAAATATTCTTATGCAGGTACGTTATCCTATTACTGGTCCTATTTTCTTTAATACTGATAGGTACATGAGATGTCCCCAAATGTAACTATCATCATTGAAAAAACAAAACAAGTTAGTCCCCTCCAATCTCTCGATTACAAAATGGACACACAATCCAACTGTACAACGGAGAAACATATCTATGCCTGATTAATCAAATGAACATGATATTCTGCCGGCGTGAATATGCTACTTTCGATTTCGAGATTCTAATAGATTATGAAAGACGTTGCAAACATGAACATTTGGTAAATTTGGCATCTTCATTTCAGATAAGAAACAAGTCTAAAAGGAAGTTACATAATTAAGAAGGAAAAAAGATTAGCTTTCAGATAACAGGCATTCTGTTTCTCTCTTGTTTATTCCTGAGTTAACGACTAACTATTCATTTAGGATGAATACATTTTCTTATTGAGGCTTCCGAATTTTTCTGATAGTTACGCATTTAAACATCGGAGACTGGTATTTTCGTTTTTATCTTGCTTCAGATTTGTAAGAGAAAAAAAGAAAGAGATCTTCTACTCATGTTAAGCTTATCTTAAACAAGGAAAAGACATCAAAGTTTATTATCATTCTCTGTCATTTCTATATCATTGTTCATTTTTTTTTCATTCATTTGTGTAAGATGATATGGTTCGTCGATTAGTGTGTGTATCTCAGCCAAATTTTGATGATCAGAGAATTGAAAGAGAGGAAAGAGTAAAATTTTGAGAGAACAGGGCGTGACTTATAAAAGGTAGCACAGAAGAAGAAGAAGAAGAAGAAGAAGAAGAAGAAGGAGGAGGAGGAGGAGGAGGAGGAGTGGTGGGGTGATGTGATATGAAAATGTCATTGACAACCCAGGCTAGTGCAGATTCAAACTCCACCCCTTCGTTTTTTCCAACTGAAGATGATCATTGTAACTTTTGTATTGTATGTATAATAAGTAAATTCGTAAAAATGAAAGTTTTGTCAGTTTGCCTGAGTTGGTAAGAGAACTGCCTAGCAATCGCATAGTCGTGATTTCAAACCGTGGTAGAAAAAAGTTAATTTTGAATATCAGTTTGTTTTATCATGACAGGATAGATAGATAGTGAACAATTAACTTCTCTAAATTTGATACGGATTTTTCTTGTTCTAACAGAATGTTGAAAACTGAATAGAAGGTTGGAAGGTTCTTGAGTCTTTTTTCTACACAAATTTAAAACTCCAGAGAAATGTTATCCCATTACATGATAATGAATTTCGATTTTCCCCGAAACTAAAATCTCGAACTGGTTTCTTAGTCGAGTGAAAATGATGGTTAAGGTTAAATAATTTCACAGGCCCAAGGTAGGAAGAATGGCAATGATAATAAATAAAACACTTTCTTTTTGCTTTTGGTCAGTATTGTAATCTTTAACAGAGATTTACTGACACTCTAAGTGACATACTCCAGCATTTCGAAGTGTGCAATATGATGTTTTACGATTTGTCATCGAATAATTGAAAAAGATTTTTAAAGCATAAATCGTGGTTGATCTAATTTCTTTCCCCCATTTTCTTCGCCATCCAGTTCATATATATTTCACTAAAACCTGCATCTGCAATACATTTTTGAATGATGAAACCTACCTACATCTCGGCATACAATACCATTTGCGGAAAGTAGCACATCTTGAGTTCTACAACACCGATTGCTTCAATGGTTGTTTTTTCTTAAATAAGTCGAATAGCAACAACTCTAACAACAACAACAACAACAACAACAACAACAACAACAACGACTGGAACGACAGCAGCAATGAGCCATATTGGATTAGTATTATTATGGAAGAGTTCCGTGGAGTGAAATAAAGAATTCGGGGAAAAAAACAACTAGGCGAATGAGCTGTAAAAAAAGGGGAAGAAAGAAGATAGAAGTTTTTTTCCCCCAATGGTAAGGGCCATATTGTCGATACAATGATTCGTAAATGTCATCAACAGGCATTCTTCTTGTCACGCCATTCTCTCAACCTTCCAATATCATCGACAAGAGCTCCATTCCCTGGGACCCGATGCCTCATCACAATCCATCTCACTTTATATTTACATTTTGATTTTCCTTTCCTGTCAACTTCTCCATCTTGCAACGACAACTTATTTCACTCAGCCTCATCAACCATCATAATAAACGTTATCAATCACTGCAACTATTGTTTTTTTTCGACATTGGCATCATATCCCCCACTACTACCACTGCGACTCATCTACCTGGCCACCACCGTCACCATCACCAACGCCATAAAAATACATTTACATATATGTCTAAAAAACATACACTAATATTTACGACACGTCAGTTTCAGGGTTGATACAGTAGGTACTTTATTTCAATGCAAGAAATCGGTGTTGGGTACACTCAAAAGCTAAGTCTACGAACTCTGATTTTCAAGGAAGACAAGTTCCTTTTCCTTTAAAGAATAAAAAATATGAATATAAAAACGTACGCGTTCAAAATTTGTAAAATCTATAAAACAGACAAAATTGATCTAATAATCTATTCCATCACTTGTAAATGCATGTTCATATACATTAAAAGATATTCATTTTTCTCCGACAAGAATCTACTAAATATTCGCCTAGAAATATGACCTAAAACTCTCTGACAGAGAGGTTATCTTATATTTTCAATAAACAAGGGAATATAAATGACTGATTAAATACCACTAAGGGGATAGAAAAATCCACTCCCAAATGGCAGAGACCAATCTATAGTATACGTATCTTCTTATAACAAATGTAATCTGAAAGTATTCCGTTAAGTACACCGACATTTGAATCAACTCAAAGGATTTGATGAAAGATGAAAAAAACTTGATGAAGCAAAACTAATTAGCAGTAATCGTCAACGTAAAAAAAAGTGAATTTTAACATCGGCCCAATTTGAGGATTATTCTGTGCAAGGGGGTTATGTGTAAGAAATGTGATACTAATAATACACTTATTGAAGAAAAATCGTACTAATTCAAAAACTCAACAAACCTTTTCGAAATAAAGAGGAACTTGACATGCCATTCAAAAATGTTTTCTATGTAATTTAATGCACATATTGTAATGAAAATTATATTGGCTGTATACAATCAATGAATAACAGAGTGTCGTTCCATAAAGGCAATATAAAAATCCCTGAAGATGGGGCCTTATATGTTTCAGAACATACTTTTAAAAGCTATAATGAATATCTAAATTAATTCCAATTTATCAATCAGGTGATTATACAGAGCAAATAATAAAAGAACAAAACTTAATCCATGAATACAATTATTAATTAAAACATAAGAAAATATATTCATTCGGTAATTTATCCATAAACTGTGAAATTGAAATATATTTTTTGAAAGACCTCAAAATAGCAATGTACACAAATATGTGCTTATACCAACATCTCAAAGATGTCATCCAAGGTGAAAGCTAAAATTCAGCTCAGCTGGGTCAAGGGATTGGACCCCCCCCTCTGGGATTGCAATGGGGCTATCAAAGATTATAATGAGTAGATAATGCATCCAATGATTACTCTTGACAATGAATAACCTCGAAAGAAAAGACAAACGTGCTTTCCTTTTTCCAAATATTCAATTTTTTCTTGTTGGATTTGTTGTTAACTTTTTATTACACACACACACAAACACACACATGCACACACATTTATATAATAGAGGAAGGCTGGACTCTTAACAGGAAGGCATGACAGCTGGAGCAAAAAAACTAACCGATTAATGCCCATCGGATAGTTAACCTCGCAGGAAGAGTCCAGACCTAAGATGGAGGGATGAGATGGAAATGTTTACCGGTAAAACAATGCAGAGGTTAGCTCAATTGCAGTTGTCATCAAAGGATATGGGAAAGGCCCTCGTGCAGCAGTTGACTTATAAATGCGATGATTATGGTGACATGAGTGTCTAGGCTATCGTACCTCCATTCCTTGGCACCACAGTCCTAAGTGACCAAAGGTATTAACTAAGGGACATAGGACCCCGACCCTTAAATTAGTGAATTTTTGGACCAATCAGAAAACTAGGATGAGCATTTACTGCATGAAAATCTGATTCAAAGTAAGCCAAAAATTTCAAGTTTCATAGAATCCAATTTAACCTAAATCTCTGGCTAAAAAAGGCAATGTCCACTACAGCCTAGCCAAACCAGTGGCAATTGCTGACAAGATCCTAGCCAGCCCATCAGAGTTACAGTCGTGACTAATACTAACACCTGCAGATCTACCAGCAGTAGCAGGGTACGGCACACCAATACTGCACAAGTTCTCACACGCACTGACACCGAAAGCAAAGCAAGCCATTTCAATCAGGACAAGACCAATACCAACTCACACACAACCTATAAGGAACTTCCGTTTTTATACATTTATATTTTCTTCTATATAGACTCTGAATAATTCTGACACAATATTTTTCCTTTACACAAATCACACACAAACTACACAAAAAATTACTTGCCATTTGAGTTTTCTAATGGATCCTATGAAATCTTGGACTCCTGTTTTCCCCTAATATATATTGCGCTGTCTTGTGGTCTCTCTATGCGAGATCAAACATGATTCTTTCATGTACACGTTGCACGGTTCTCAGTTAAAGGCCAGTCTCTCGGTTAAGTTTCATGCTTCAGTTCCATAAGTGACTATCGGGATAATGAATTGGTTGTATACTCTGCTTTTGGACCAAAATGATTTTCTTGTTCACCAAGGCTGAGATTGGTCAGCTGAAGGCTTAGCATCCTTGTGTGATTCTTCGCTTGATTTCTCCTCTTTTGAGGATCTCATGGAGACTCGTTATCGTGGGTAGATGTAATGGTCTACTTTCTTCAGCTTTGCATTTTCGATTCTGATCGCTGTTTGCTTATTTACGACGTGATTGTTCAATATAACAATAAACATAAGAGAATAAACACGTGTAAGGCCACACATGCGCACACGTGTAAATAGGTCTATAGATATATCGATTGATTGGCCGATCCACTTTCATATAAATTCAAGTTAAGTGATGTATAATTTTTATGATCACAAACGAACAGTCATATACAAATATACACAATTACACATGGGCGTGTATATATGGATCTAATATATATATATATATATATATATATATATATATATATATATATGTGTGTGTATGTGTGTGTGTGTTTGTGTATATATATATATATATATATATATATATATATATATATATATATATATATATATATATATATATATATAATGCTCTTCCATAGAAATAGTGTATTCCGGGTCTGAAGCGAAGGTTTCAATCCTGCCTCGTGGTACTGGATGGGATAATGGATTGTCCATAACCACACTGAATAGTTGTAATACAACGAAACAGCTGTCTGTGGATATATATATATATATATATATATATATATGTGTATATATCCCATTATTTACATCCACTTAGATTGACAAACACATTACACATACCGACACAAGCATTCGAAGATGCAGTTTAAAAAAACAAACAAAAAAACACAGGTTTAATAAGTTATTCAGGCTGTCAGCATGCCAAGTTGGAGGTGTTTAATGAAAAAATAGAAAAAAGGGGTGATCAATGATGAAGTTTATTCATTAGTTAAAAGAAAAACCGAATCGTTTTTTTTTTTTAGACATGATAAGGAGTGAATGTTCAAATGTTTAGCCGTTCAGCATCATTGGTGCAGCCTGTACGTCTTATATGAACATACATAGCCAACCAGCCAGCTACACCAACTTGAAAACTGAAAAAAACAATGTTGACAATTATGGTTACAGTTTTGGTTGTCGGTTAAAAGAAAACCCACACACACACAAACACACACTACTGCCTGCCTTGGCCTAAACTCACATGTGCATGCAAATACTTATTCATTTCCCCATTGAATCACTCTTTACCATATATATATATATATATATATATATATATATATATATATATATATATATATATATATATATATATATATATATATATACCACACCCACGTGCAAATCTAAGTATGGATTTTCTCTTAATCCGTCGGAGGATAACTGTCCTCCTCTGCATTCAGTTTTTGATCTAGCCTCTCAGAATTTATTCCCGATCCATTTTTTCCAATTCTTTCTTTCTTTTAGTGTTTTATTCCTTCCATCCTCCCGACTTTTCACCTTTTCATGATTTTATTTTAAATCTTTCTTATTTCTTTTCTCCCCTTTTCAGAATTCTCTTTCTAATTTTCTTTCTGCGTCAAGATTCTCTCCCGGGTTTTTCATACTAACACTTATCTCTTCTACTTTTTTAAAAAATTTGTTGTCCAATTTTTGTTGCTTAATTTTGTCTCTCCTGCTTCTCTGATATCTTTTTAAAAAAATCTAATTCTTCTTTCAAGTATTCACCACCCGCAAAAGCCCGTTCCATTCTACAAACACTATAACATTTCTTACAACAACTCTCCTACCTTTCTTTCTTTCAACTTCTTTCTATCGATGATCTCCCCTTCATTTGTTTCTGCTTATTTTTCCTTCCTCACTTTCTTCCTTGCTTCACTTCTTCTTTATTCTCCTCACTTCATTCCTTCTTTCCTCCCGTCCTTCATTCATTTCTTCATTCAGTGTACTGTTTTTATATCTTCATTCCGTTAATGCTCTCATCTTTTTGAGTGCTGAGCGACGTTGTCTTTTCTCATTGAAGAAAAAAAAATCATTTGCAGAATTTGCTTCAAACGACTCCAATCAGCTTGATCGATGCAATCCCCACACAGTATTAACGGATTAGAGCTTGAGCTGACAGTGGGAAGAAAAATCTCGAAGGCAACCAAAGTAATCTTTCTTTTAAAAATAAGAGAAAAAAAAAAAACAAAACAAAAAAACAAAAACATGAATAAACAGAGCAACTCATAGGAAATGAAAACAAAATTTATAAATTAATTATGCAAACTGAAAAAATATATCGAATGATTTCTTCACTGCTGTGAGTCAGATTTATATAACCCCCGATTATTAATTGAAAAGAATTGAAGATGACAATTATATTAAAAAGATATTTGTGGCTACTATGTATGTATGTATGTATGTATGTATGTATTGAATAGTTCACATATATCTACCTATATATCTATCTGTATTGTAGAAAACAATAGACCACAACTTAATAAACACACATGCATGAATGCCTTGGAATCTTCATCATTAGCAATTGTATTCTGATCATAAAAGTGATATATTTTCAATTTCCCAAACAATGACCCATCAAGTTGCGGAAGTGGGAAGAAAACTGTGTTATATGCAAGAAACATCATTGGAAAGTGAGGAAAATCAAAGAAGCAGCATACATCAACATGTCGGCTGAATGAATAAGCCAGACAAGCACAGAATCCAACTTAATGTGGCTTCCGCAACTCAAAAAGGATAAGGTTTTAGAAATTCAGGCCTAAAAAGGAAAAAAATGAAACTTCGTTATAGGCATTACTACCATTGAAGAGGAAAAAAACTATTTACCACCATAAAATTTAGATTGTACACCCGAAGAAGGCCAAAGAATGGAGTGGTTGAAAGTTCGCGTTAGCTACATTAACATCAAGGAGGAGTTTAGTCGTCCGAAAACACTCTTTGATTGTTAATGACCCTTCTCAAAACTATAGACAGTATCTTTTGAAACAAAAGTTCTATGAAGTGACAATGAAATGATCATGGGAAAAGGGCCAAATTGGTAGATATAGCACAAAAATAACTCAGCAGTACGCTAACAAAAAGAGTTCGTCTTCTTTACACCATGATATGTTTCATTTATATGATATATTTGTGGAAAGAGCTTGCCGTGAAGAATAAAGCAAAGAACAAAGCCCTAGCCACACAAGAGATGCAGGAGTTGGAATAAAACTTGTATATTTTTAACAAATATTTTCTCCTTAAACTGCAATAGATTCAAGATGATAAAATGATAGTCTTGCAGTAAATAATCATAACAAAGGCAATTTCAGCGTAGAACTTCAAAGCTAATTACCGACATTAGGAGCAAATATATTCATAGAAAATCCGTATCTTTCCAACACCTGAAATGAATTTAAAATAGCTCATTGTTCCTATGAAGAGCTGGAGGAAGCACTTATTCTTTTTGAGGTTGAACGATTTTCCATAATTATATGGATAAGACTTCTTTGATTTTGCAAGAACTAAGTAAGTACTCGACGTGGTGTAATGTTTAACTAACGGATATTGCAAGCCGTGGATAATGAACACAATTTTAAAGAGTGCAGCAATTTTGCGACCTTGTACCAAACCAAGTTTAGCGTAAAAATGTCTATTTAACTATACACGCAATTATGAAAATATTATTAATACAAATGGACATTTGTATACAAGAGTACTATAACCATCCTTTACCTACCGTGGATAAGCATCTTTTGATAGTTCTGGATATCGTTATAACTGCGGCAAACATGGCTAAGGAAAGAACTAAGAACAGATGCGATGCTCGTTCTATCTACAGCCAGCTCTCAGCATCACGCGGGGAGAAAGGAAGGAGGCATGAAATATTAAGAAATCATTACATGTTCAATGACGAAAATGAAAACAACAACCCGCAGGAGATTTGCACTGGATGTTTTTGTAAACCTGTTTTAACGGTTCACTTCTGACGCCTCGCTTGGTTGTTCGACTCCTTACGGGATATCTATCTATCTATCTATCTATCTATCTATCTACCTACCTACCTATCAATCTATCTATCTATACACACACACACACACACATATATATATATATATATATATATATATATATATATATATATATATATATATACATATATATATTTATATACATATATATATGTATAAGATATATATATATATTCACATGTGTGTGTGCACATCTCGCTCTCTCTCTCTCTCTCTCTCTCTCTCTCTCTATATATATATATATATATATATATATATATATATATATATATATATATAGTATGAAAACACAAAATTCTGCCATTTCATGTAACCTCAGGAAAGATCTGATCCCGAATAATGTAGGCTATTCCGTTCAATTATTATCTTGATTTTAACGCATCATGATTATGCCCGGACTGGAAATCTCTTCTTTTATTTCAACCTATTGCTCTAACCTCTTCATCCTAAGATCACTGACGTCGGGCTATTGAAACAAATAACTCTTATGAACATTATCAGACACGTATACTCACACACAGGCACATATGCTTGTGTGTACGTTTGATTTGTTTGTATGAGTGTGTATACGTTCGTCTATGAAAGCGAAGTGCATGTTTGCCTTCCGGAACTACGGTATTAATGCCGTGGGATGCCCTATATAAAAAAATAATGGTCATGTATATTTAAGCAAATGTGTTTGAGAGAAGGATTACTGAAAATATACACGTGTACAAACATATTTAAAAAGCATATATAAAACATGTCGTCAAATTTAAAAAAAAAAAATTGTATATTCATACTTTTGTATACACTTCATATTTATATATTTATATGTGTTTTTGTCAATGAAAAGAAAGGGAGAGGAAGAGAAATTTTTCTTTCCTGTTTGCATGACAACTTTCAAGCTAACAGATGGGAAGATCTTAGGTTACTTGCTCTCTTATAAGCAAATATCTCGGCAAATTCACCGTTCTTATAATACAGCTAACGGAAATTAAAATACTTTGTAAGGTTACAACGAAGTAAACTGATTTCAGGGAAAATATGATGTTTACTCATTCTAATGCCAGACATATAAAGTCCAGTATGTATGTATGTACGTATGTATGTCTATTAGAAACCGTTAATCAAAACTGTCAAGAAAAAGTGTCAACGAAGGTTTCTTCATTTTTTGAGTCAGTCTGGCGAGCTTGCTGGCTTGTTATCCATTTATCACGCGCACAGGTCACGACAATAGAAGTAGATGGCTTGAAATTTAAACATGTACTCCTTAATATGTCTGAAAGAAACCCCTCCAATAGGTTTTTAGTGGGGGTGGGGAGGAGATTCAATTTCTAAACTAAGTTTAGATTGAATTGATCCTATAATTTATGCCCAGAAGCAATTTTTCGAAAATTCAGGATTTCATTTTGTGATCATTGTCCAACAAAAAACTTGTGACGTTACTCATTCATTGATCCCCCTTTTTTTTCCTACTTCATCACCCCCAACATGATATTTCGGTCACGTGACGGTTTCTATTGATTGACTAACCCGACCTGCTTATCTTTCCGTTCGTCTATTCATAGGTTGCAGGGTTTTTTCTTTCTTGAATTTCATCAGTTGGAGCCTGAATCCTGACGAAGGTCAAGTTACGAATTCCGATTTCTTATGTTGGCTTTTTTTCTGTTGCATGAAGCGAAATTAATCGCAGATAAATATTTGGCTCAAACAGCCAGTTGCTTTCATATTCAGTTTTTTTTAAAAACTCGTTTTCTAAAGTTATCGGAGGAAATGCACACAACTGCACTGCGCGTTCACACGTATACATATGTATTTGCGTGCATCTGTTATGGCATAGGAGAAAGACTTGGAATTTCAAAAGAAATCGAGTCCGATTCTGTCTCACCACGTGTGAAGGTCTCACAAAATCAATGCACATGTGTGAGTTTGTTAAAGGAGGCATCACATATCCCAAAAACTTTTCACACTTCATTTATATTCGCCTGTCTATTTCCCTCTGTCTGTTTGTTGGTCTCTCTTTCTCTATTTCAGACACCCCCCTCTCTATCTCTCTCTCTATATATATATATACATACACACACACACACACACATATATATATATATATATGTGTGTGTGTGTGTGTGTGTTATGTTTCATTAAACAGTATCTAGTAATCGTCTTCAGTTTTCGGAAATTTTCCTTTATCGCTGGTTTGAGATGGTGTATGAATTTTCCCAAATTCATGTATGCGTCGTTTTTAGTTATCCTAACACTTTCGACCATCGTCTTCAGGTCACAAAGCGATTAAGGACAACATCCAAAAATTGGAGAAGCTTACTAAAAGGTCAAATAGCCATGAAATACCGATACTGTCTAATGAAACATGTATAAAAGAAGAACTGCTGCCGAAATACATACAGAATATATATATATATATATATATATATATATATATATATATATATATATATATGTGTGTGTGTGTGTGTGTGTGTGTATGCGTGTATGTTGTGAAAAAATATTCTATGAAATGATTCATTCATTATGAAGCTGAGGTCTACTGCTTCTGCTTCTGGTTGAACTCGGTTGAACTTAATTCTTTAACTTTATTTTGAGGCTTCCCGTCGTGGATTTGTTTACAACCCAGCTAATGTTCTGATGTTATTGAAATATCATGAGCAAATCGTAAATCATTGATACATCATCCCAATCAGCTTCCTATAAGTGCTTTCAAAGTTTGTTCTCGGCAGTTTTAGCGAAATTGTATCCCTTGTCTGACTCCTTTTCCAATCTTTATCTTATTGGTATCTTTATGAAGCCGAATTATTGCAGCTCCATTTTCGTATATATATATATATATATATATATATATATATATATATATATATATATATGAAAATGGAGCAGCAATAATCCGACTTCCATGCAATGCTCTTCAATAGGAATAGAGCACACTGGTAGATGAGGAATTTCTGTTTAAATAGATATATCGCTCAAATTCAGTCTTACTGACCGTCCAGTTCCGTAGTCCTGAGGTAGGATATCGGCCCCCGGGTTTCAATTCTGCATCGCGGTACTGGATGGGATAATGGAAAGTCTATAGCCATACTGAAGAGTTGTAATACATCGAAACAGCTGTCTGTGGATGACACAATTATTATTATATATATATATATATATATATATATATATATATATATATATATATATATATATATATATATTCTCAATTATTTCATCCATGATTCCCCTAATATCTTTCCCTCGTATCAGGCTGTAAACTGTCGTGTGTTTTAACAAGTCAAATGTTTTTTTTCATTATCAACTAGTGCAAAACAAATTAGCATGTTTTATTCTATTATTTTTTCAATCAGCTGTTTTATTGTACGTAGATGGTCTTTTGTTGAGTAACTACTCCTTGAATGCGCCTGTTTGCATAGTTGATTTTCTTTTCAAGTCAGTAAGTATTTTTGAGAATATTTCATAAATCTCAGATAGTAACAAGTTATCGAGATCTTTATTATTTACTTTTTAATGTAAGATTACTATTCCAAAACAGAAGTTTTTGGGTGCCATTTTCTTCTGATGCTCTGTGTGAATAGCTGTGCTAATTCTCTGTGAAACATTTATCCTTCATCTTTTAAAAGGCTTGTCGACATGCCATTTTCGCCTAGGGCTCTTCCACGCTCCATATCTTTAAGCAAAAACTCTTCTCCGTATTTTATCATGAGTCGACCATCACTAATATCTATCTAAGCATTGGTCGGTGGCACTTTTATTTCTGATGCATACAATTCCTCATAATACTCTTCAGTTATTTTTATCATCTTGTCCCGACATTTGATAATTTCACCTTCTGTAGCCCTTAAAACAAACATCTGCTGTTTGCCATTGCAAGCTACGAATCTAGCGTCTTTTGCATATTTTTTCTGATAGTTTCTCTTATCTCCTTCGTGATTTTGTTATTTTTTTCTTTTTCTCGTTCTTTTGTTTATCAGTTTGTTAATTTATGCTCTCTCGATTTCATCCCTCTTACTTCTTTTCATCATATTTCCGCTCTTCTTTAATCGGTTCTAGTGTTACCTTAGATTATTTCCCTATATTAGAGTTTTCATTTGTTTTCCTACCATCTCTGCTTCTTTGATCTTATTTGTCAGCATTTTACTCTTCCCCTGTTTGCTAATTTCATTATTCCTCAAAGCCTGAAATCTCTTTTCATCGCCACCTGAAAATCACTAACGTTTTCTCTGATCCTATTAAGCCATGTTTTCTTTCTTTAGAATCATTTTGTTTCTTTCAGTTTTAAATCTGAATCTATTCTGTGAGCTACCACTCTATGGTCACTTCTGTGACTTAATTTATCTATAATAGTATTATTTCAACACGATTAATATTACCAATTATTACGAAGTCGCTTTCTTTTTTTGTGGTTGTCGCTTCGGGCATCTCCATGTCCATTTTCGACTCACCCATCTGTATGTCCAAACCAAAACTTTTCTATTTCAGATTCCACCTCCAATATCCTCGTTTGAACCTTTTGCAGTAGGCAAATATACCTGAATTACCTTTAGTGTGTATTCTTTTACTACTTTTACTATTCTATGATATATTCTGTCGAAACGTATAGTGCTGTCTGCGTTATTATTGATTGAGATAAACTGTGCCGCTGTCATTCCCCTCCTCTTGTATCATAATTCAGAGCTTTATATATATATATATATGTATATATATATACATATATATATATATATATATATATATATATATATATATATATATATATATATATATTGAGAGAGAGAGAAAATGGACAGCGAAAAAACATAAGTAATATAAATTACGTGTATGTATGCGTCTATGTATATATATATATGTGTGTGTGTGTGCGTGTATACAAATACGTATGTTCGTATGTATGAATGTATGTTTATATATATATATATATATATATATATAGAGAGAGAGAGAGAGAGAGAGAGAGAGAGAGAAAGAGAGAGAGAGAGAGAAAGATCCGCTTTATCCCTACTCTTTCCAAAGGGTATTTTCTTTGCAAATATTTTGGCCTTCGCCTTTCCGTCGGACTGTTTTGCTCAATGGTTAAGAGTAATGCTACGTTGAGATGGCTACTTTGATACTATATATATATATATATATATATATATATATATATATATATATATATATATATATATATATATATATATATATATTAGTTCGATGGAGAAACGAGAAAAATAATTGATGCCATAAAATTTTCACATTGGAGAATGTAGGTGTATAACTAAAGGGACAAGGAGGACAGAGGGAAGAACAGATTGATAAAAAGACAACGAAGGAAAGATAAGGCGATTTATGTTGCTGAGAATATTAGAAATTAGAACGCAATGTTCAATACTTATTTCTCTTTCACCTTCTTCGCCTTTCAAATGCAATTACACGCGTTACTAGAGATTAATTTTTCATTTCATTTTTGATCAATTTCTTTATTATTGTCTCAAAGCATTCATTATTCTCTCTATTCAGCCGTGGCAGCTAAAAGACTTTACAGGATATCATACAAACAAGCAAACAAACAAACAAACAAACAAACTCTCTCCCTCTTTCTCTCTCTCTCTCTCACACACACATACACATAGGGAGAAGACTAATATTAATTTTCTACCCAAATTTCCAAAGATTGATTTCTTTGCAATATTTTGCAAGGATTTTTCTTCCTTTATTTTTGTCGTCGAAGTATAATTCTTTCATTTTTCCTGTTTTATTCAATTGAATACTTTGATCTAAATCGCCAATTTTCTGGAATCGTTTCGACTTTTAATTCGTTTATGCTTTTCAAATTTAAAAGACATCTCCTCCAAAATCTCATTTACATTGTATCTTATTTGTGGCTTATAAAAATGCAAAGCGTGTGTTAATGTGTGAACTTGCAAATGTATAAACAGGTAACCGAATGTTTAAGTTATTTGTAAAATGAATGTGTATGCAAACTCGCAATTCTAGACGATACCATATATTTGTGAATGCAGAGGACATATTCATACAAATACATATGCATATATATATGTATATATATATATAGTTCATGATTTATTTTTCAAATTGTAAGAAGACAAAAAAGAAAGAAAAAGAAATTATAGCAATTATTGATTGGAATCGGTAGTTTTCAAAAACAATTAACAGTGATTGGATGAAAGAAAAATACGTTATTTATATGGAGATGGGCTTTTTTATTTTCACGATTACTTGAAAAAAAAAACATTGCCACAGGTTGCTGATCAGTGCGTTTGGCACGAAATGTTAACATTTACCGGGTATTCATCCTTGTGATTCTCACTTTTACACACATATGTACACACACAAACATATCTATCTATCTATCTATCAATATATATATATATATATATATATATAGAGAGAGAGAGAGAGAGAGAGAGAGAGTATTCAAATTAAGATAGAACAGGAGTGTATGGAATCTGTAGTGCATATCTTCAGTCTCTCTCTCCTGAGAGATAGATAGATAGATAGATAGATAGATAGATAGATAGATAGATAGATAGATAGATAGATAGAGAGAGAGAGAGAGAGAGAGAGAGAGAGTATTCAAATTAAGATAGAACAGGAGTGTATGGAATCTGTAGTGCATATCATCAGTCTCTCTCTCTCTCCTGAGAGATAGATAGAGAGAGAGAGAGAGGGAGAGAGAGAGTGAGAGAGAGAGAGTTTAACATTAATTATAGCAGAAGGAGTTGAGACTTAAAATAGTAACGGGAGTAGGCAGTACTAGCCAGGCGTTAGGAAGATTTGGAGAATAACCTCTGACGTCTAATGTTTATCCCAGGCTCCAAAAACGTGTTAGCTTTGAACATCTTTGAATCTTAACTAACCAGTGTTTTCTAGATCAGAATATTTCTCAAAACTAACCTTTCACCCGAATGGTTTTCTAGGCCACCTTAGTACAAATAGAAATAAACAAGGTAAAACTAATTAATAGAAAACAATAGAGAGGAAAAGAAATGGAGAAGGAGAGGGAGAGAGAGAGAGAGGGGGGAGTATGTGTGTGTGCTCGTGTGTGACTACCATGGTGTGTATGTGTGCTTAAGTGTGTGTCATGGTGTGTGTATGTAAGAGAGAGAGAGAGAGAGAGAGGGAGAGAGAGAGGGGGGAAGAGACAGAAAGAAAGAGAGAGTTTTCATGTGTGTGCTCGTGTGTGTGCTTGTGTGTGAATGCCATGGTGCGTGTGTGCTCGTGTGTGAATGTCAGGGTGTGTGCGTGCTCGAGTGTATGTCATGGTGTGTGTGTATGAGAGAGAGAAAGAGAGAGAGAGAGAGAGGGGGGAAGAGAAAGGAAAGGGAAAGGGAAAGGGAAAGGGGGACACAAAGTAACAAAAATCAGAGTATATACCTGAATGTCAGCTTTAAAGAACGAAATGATGTTTTCAATGTAGGCTGTTTGAATTAGCCAACAATAATATCGGGACGGCTAATATCTCTCTCGAGTGATAGCTGATATTCAATAAATGAAATAAATATCGATGTGGAATCCAGGGGTATAGCTAGAGATTGATGGAGGGGAGCTTGGCACCTTGAAGTTCCCCTTCCAACATTCAGCAAGATTTGTCAGTAGAAATGGAATAGGTTAATTACAATGCATAAAACCTTTGCACCCTCTACATTGGAGTCTGGGGGGCGTTTTCAAACAACGTCCCTCTCTCCTCACCTACACCTCTATTAGAGTCATGTTCGTGAGATAGTAAATAGTGTTTGGGAAAGATTAATTTGCATGAGATTTAGCATCTTCAACTCTTTCCTTTTTATTCGTTTTGTATTCTGTGTTTTGTTATCTTGTCTACAGCTTTTGTCCACTCTTGATACCTTTGGTTGGGTCTTCGCAGCCATGTGTTTCTACTTTTCTCTAAACCTACTTATCTTCTTCTTTTTTTAAAAGTCTGAATAATTTATCAATCAGGCGCGAAGAAAATGATGAGAACGGTAGACTCGAACATGTGCATCTAATAGACACACGTTTATACATAGCCAAAGGTCTTGCTTATTTTTTTCATTAAAAAGAATGTATGTCAAAAGTAAATGCATTTACTTATATCATTACGCCTGCTTTGAATATGACTTACAGATGCGAAACATGGGAATTTACAAAACGAGCAGAGGAGCGACTCTGAACCGTCCAGATAGCCATAGATAGAGCAGTGGTAGGGATAACTCAAAGAGACACAAATGGATCAACATAGACCAGAGTTAGAACTAGAGTGAAGAATGTTATGCAACAGATAACACAACAAAAGGGCGGGACACTTATCAAGAAAAAATGACAACGGATGCAAAAGGCTAACCGATTGGTGCCCATGGGAGAGTAAATGCAGTAGGAATATACATACCATAGAGGGATTAGGTTTGCTGGAAAGACATCACAATCGTCAGGAAGAAAAAAAAAAGATGGTAAAGGTCTTAGGCCAGCCATGGTCTTAAAATGCTTCTTCTGCTAATAATAATGATAGTGACACTAATACTAATTTGATAAAATAATCTACAGTATCTGATTCGCTGAATATTCTGTAAAATCAACAATCGACAATCGATATTTTTACCTTAAATCAAATTTAAAGGTGAAAAAGCAAAATATATCTATTTAAATCTTACTTTTAACTAGTTTCAAACTTGAAGTTAATAGTAAAACATTTTTCTTTATATCTACGAAAGCATATATTTTAAATTTCATAAGAATTAGATGAGAATGATTTAATGAGTGTAAGATATGGGTACCCCAGTCAAGTTGAATTCCGGCATCCTCTAAAGTAGAGAATTGTCCTATCCATTTATAGTTCACTGTGAAATATATAATATATATATATATATATATATATATATATATATATATATATATATATATATATATATATATATATATATATATATATATATATATATATATATATATATATATTGTGTGTGTGTGTGTGTGCATGTGTGTGTGTGTGTGTGTGTGTGTACGTGCATGTTTGTAGAAAGAGAGAGAGAGAGAGAGAGAGAGAGAGAGAGAGAGAGAGAGAATTACATTTAATGTATTTTCCTCTAATCATATTACGTTCAATTGTTTTTTATAAGTTCAGAATTATCCCCTTTTCTCCAAAATATACTCTATCTATCTTTTCATTTACTTCATTTTTATCTTTAATTTATTTCTGATTATTATCCACGTATGTTGAATCTTATACTATCTATGAATAATCAAATAAAAGTTTCCCGAATAATAGAATCTATACATTTAAGCGAGAATCAGCTTACAAAAATCCTTAATTAATACTTTAAATAAACACATATTATATTAAGTAAATTATCGAATGAGAAAAAAAAAACAGACAAAAAAACACGAACCTCTTGAGTAAAAGTCTGTTCTGAATACCTATTGTAATTTGTCTGTAAATATGAAAAAAATCTAAAAAAAAATAGGATTGAAAATGTTGAATTATAATATAATTCATATTTTCCCATTTATATTTTAATTTACAATGATGAAATGTTTCTGATATTGAATAACTAATGAGAATTATACTGTCCTTAAAATATATAGGTGGATATATGAACATAATGCTGATGAAAGTTATATGAGAAAGCAGATGTTACATCTCAATTTTTAAAATTATTCTTTTGGCATATTTTGATGCATTTCGATGGGTGCTAGCAATATTTTCAGAGAAAACATTTCAGCAGTTCACAAAAAAGTACTATTTACAGGTTTAAAGTCGAGGAAAGAAATAGGTATAGTGTTGTTTGGTTGTTTTTGTAGGAGCGGAGAGGAGGTGTTTGTATCTGGGAGTCAAGTTTTGTTTAAAATGTGAAAAGTCTGTGAGAGGCGGGGTCAAAGGATATTTGTTTCTTGTCTCTGTGGGTGTTGGGCTTGTCTTAAATAAAAAAAAGTCAGTGAGAAAAAAGGGTTGGGACTAAACTGGTCAGTTTTCAGCAAAGTGTTTTTTTAAATTTTTATCTTGTTAATTGATTAATTTTTTTAATGATATATATATATATATATATATATATATATATATATATTCTGTTTTTATTTGAAAGTTCTACTTTGCCAGGCATGTGACAGGCATTTCTTAGCACTTTGCGTTTCATCAGCCCGTTTGTCTCGATAAAATCTATGTTTTTTTCCAATTATATACCGCCTACCGTGATGCAAAGTGATTTGCTTTGTTAATGAGTTTAATCCTTCCAAGTTATTTCACTATAGTGGCATTGTGTCAGTCTATTTCGAGTTTACTATTAATTACAAGGAAAATACCAGGATCAGGCAGGGGAACTGAATAGGTGGCGAAACAAACGAAGTAGATATACCGAGAACGATGTTAAAGATGCTGAAAACAATATTGAAAAAGCTGGAGGTAAGATGAAGGGTTGACACTATGCAGACCATAGCACTACTGAGGTCTGCACGAATTCTGTGGCCAGTACTGGAAACATTAGATATACGACCTCGCATCGTTAGCAATAACCAGGATGAAAAACGCATGATCGAAAGAGTACAAACGATAGCGCTGATGTGATTTACGAGAATAGCAAGAGAAGGGCTCTAGACCTGAGGTGATTTATTGTCACTCAGCTTTCAGTGACAACCACCAGGCAACTGGTGTGAAACTGCTAAACGCAGCTCTGTGAGAGTGCTGAGTGGAGGGCTGGAGACTTGAGGAGATTTGCCGTCACTCAGTCTTCATCGATGGCCACCTGACAACAGGTGTTAAAGTGAATAATAATAATAATAATAATAATAATAATAATAATAATAATAATAATAATAATAATAATAATAATAATAATAATAATAATAGTAATAATAATAATAATGAATAATACCTGTAAATCTGATAAAAAGAAAGAACGAATGGGCAGTATCAGTTGCGAGACGTCCATTTCTTGAATGGACCAAAGAAGGACTCCAATCAATGGGCCGCTTAGGACGATGCACAAAGCTTTACATCCCAGAGATGACACAGATACACTTTATATGAAGTGGAAAGGGGTTGGCTACGAATTCATTGGTATAGAAGTCTGTGTCTCAAATGCCATTTGGGATGAGAAAAATATCTGCAAGCAAATAATGAAAATATCATTTAAAAGACCCGAAACAGTAATAAACAAAAGAGGGGCAAACGAGGAAGAACCTAAGCTGACAATAAGGAAAGTAAATGGGAACAGGAAGAAATTTTTTTTCAAAAGACAGATACAAAATATCACAGATGTTTGGAATAAGAGAAAGGATTGGGACTATGTAGACCCCAGCACTACTTGGGTCCGCACGAATACATACAAGAGTAAAGGAAATATGAGATCTACGCCCAACAGTTGTCAGCCATGGACTTACCACTAGGATGGAAAGGGCATGTGTAAGTAAAGCTGGGGAATATATAAAGCACAGAGCTGCTCTGACATGTAAGGAGAATTTGGACATTTGACAGGTAAAATTGGAAGAAAAATCCCCGCCATTAACCTCTAAAACCTTGAAAAATCCTCTCTTCATATTGGCCCCTGAAAAGGAAAAAAAGAATCTGACTTTGCCCTCTATTTTTGCCCCTGTAAGAGAGAAAAATATTCTCCCCTCCATTTTGACACCTCAAAGTTGAAAAATTACCTTTTCAAAACTCCACCTTCGTTTAGGTGGATGGAAAATAAATCTGCCATTTTGATCTCTTAAAGTAGAAAAAATACCCACTCCATATTGACCCTAAAACATGGGAAAATTCGCTTTTCATTCTGAGCCCTGAAAGTGGAAAAACATTCGCTCTCCGTTTAGACGCTTATCGTTAGAGAAAAGTTCCCTCCTTTACTTTAAGCCCTAAAAGAAGAAATAAGAATTATCCTTCCATTTGGACAGTTAGAAGTTAAAAAAATCCCCCTTACGTTTGACCCTTAAGAATCGAAATAATATTTCCTATCCGTTTTGAACCACAAAAATTAGGAAGAAAATTCTCTTTCATTTTGACCCCCAAATATGTATGTGTGTGTGGGGGTGGCCTCCATGTTAACCCGTGAAAATTGAAAAAAGAAAAACCACTGCATTTTCACACCAAAAGTAGAAAAAGTAGGAAAAGGATCCCCCATTTTGACCCTCATAAAGGAGAAAAATAAAGAATTCATCCTCGATTTTAAACCTGTAATGATTTTAAATACGGTTGATGAAATCCTGATATTTCAAATTTTTAAATTTTTTTTGCTACAAATTTTTTGTGAATGAAATAATTCTCTCTAGTGATTGAACAATTCTCCTATATCGCAATTCAACATATAACCATTGAAATGAATCACTTTTGAGTTTGACTATTAATATCATTGCTTATTATTTACTTCTGCCAAGCAAGTTTGAGTAATATATATATATATATATATATATATATATATATATATATATATATATATATATATATATATATATATATTCCTCACGATATATTAAAAAATGAAATTTTCGGAAGGGGGCCCAAAGTCGTGAAGAAAAAGTGATTAATTACTCAGGATGAGCTAGGAGTTATTATTTTTTTTTTTTTTTTTGCTAGGGAGAGATTTCTGGGTTCTTTCCATAGATTTATGAGTACGTTAATGTCTGTTCACACGATATCTCCAAATGTTATCAATGGATTTCCATCAAATTCTGTGAAAGGATGGACTTGGCTAAGGAAGAAGTGATAATTTTGCTGGATTACACGATACAAAATTACCTGGCTTCTGTCGTAGCAGTGTGTCTATACCTCATAATATCACATGAACTTCATGTCTGTCCAAATGGCATCTTTAAAAGTTCTCAAAGAATTTCAATTATTTTTTTCACGGGAGAGCTGACAAAAGGCTATGGAAGTAATTAATGTTGCGAATCCATGCGCAATTACTTCCCCTTGTAATGGCGTTGACAGGGGTAATATCTCTCTGGGTGCTTTCTAGTTTATTTTGGTCTTTTAAAATTCATTACACAGGTGCTGGGCAGCGCGTTGGTGAGCTCCGAAAGCATTGCATGCCTGCTCATAATGAAACAGCATTTTCGCATCATAGCAAAGATGAGTTTTCTGATCTTTAGAAACGCTAGACATAAAAAAAAAAAATTAGATTTGTTGACCAGTTGACCTGTACGTATACTGCGATTTAATTAATAACCAGTGCATATAAAAAAGAACCTATGGGGCTGTTCATGAATCTATTTGTTATTTGGCCTTTCTCTCTCCGTTAACCTGCACACACACACACACACACACACACACACACACACACACACACACATACACACACACGCACGCACACACGCACACACCAATGCACAGACACACAAACGCGTACACAGAGAAAATATGCAGTTATGCATCTCGTCTCCTACTGATTAGTTAAACGTTGACATTAAAGAGGAAAAACACATTTTCTGAAACAGATATACACTAATTTGAAAGAAAAAAGAGTGTGTGCAAACAAGTATACAATTTTACTCCCATGCTAATGCATATACACTACATTTCTCTCTCTCCAACACATGTACACGTGCACACACGCATTCTTAAACACACGCACACACAAAATATGTATGTAATCATATGGTACACACGTGTGTATCGACTTCAAAGAAGTAAAGAATCCGATTCTTAATAACATTTTCTTAAACTCATCACAAAATTTATAACGCCCAAAAATTTGAACGAATCAATTTATCTATCTATCTATCCATCCATCTATCTATCTATCTTTCTATGTATCTATCTGATGATTTCAACAAATATATACAAAATTAAGTCCTGTTGTTGCTAGCAAATTCATTTACATAAACATATCAACGGATTTTTGCATATACTTTTGTGCTGACGTCTATGTATCTGTAATTGTTTCTACGTATGTGTTGGTATAGGGAAAATATATAAACAGAAAGGCAGATAGGCATGTGCGGCTAAATATTTATTGAAAAGGCAGTTGGAAATTGTGTATTTCTATAAGAATAGATTCACACACGGATATTAATAGGTCTTTCCAGTTTAACACACTTAGAGCAAGTCTATTTCTGTTATGTCTCTCTTTCAATTTTTGCTGTAACATCTGGGCATATACATATTTTATTCTTCATCTTTAAAGAATAGAAGTTGATGGCATAAAATATAAATGTGGAATTAGCCAAATGTGGAAGTTACTTGCTCTTATAAAATTATTAGGTTTTTTACTTATGGAAACAATTAGAAATCCATCGGTCTATTACGAAGTAATACACCAATCTACCACCAGGATATTGCCTTGGAATTTTCTTTCATTGATCGAATATAAGCAAAATATAAAATCGATAATAAGATTTTATGATAATTTGAATATTTTGCGAAATGAAATCTGAAATTATTGAGTTTGCTTTCCATCTCTTGGAGTTTACGGTTGAGATTCCAATCAATTTGGTAAACTCACTGTATATGCGAGCAAGCCAACATCTGAAATCGAATGTTTCGTTAATTTGTTGATTGATGGAGTCCCTGATGAAAAGGTCGAATAAAAGCCAACTCTTTTCGCGTTTAAAAATATAGGTTATAAATGCTGACTAAAAATCATTTTGGATATGTTCATTTCACCAGAAATGATTGCAACTGTAGAATCTGCGATACCCAACTAGAATAACTGTCATAGCATGCAGGTATATCAAAGAGATAATTGTTGAGAACCAATATTTTACAGGTATTTAGTCATGTGCGGTGAGGGGAAACTTCGCTGGGGACATTAGTAATCCTTTTCCTACGATGGCCAGTATTTTGTTAGGAATATATACAGTTGCTGTTTCTAAAATTGCAATGTATAAACGACTAATGGACTTCTTGTTTGAGAAAATAAGAACATGTCTCAACTCATGAACCCCATCAAAGCCAACTGATACATAAGGATTTTCGTTCAAACCAACCCCCTGGATCACAGTGGCTGCAAAATTTGATGAAGATATTCAGCTACCTTCAGTAGTTTTGCATACTAAGTTTACGAGAAAAAAAAATTTATTATTTAAACATTTGTATAATAAGTTAATGTAGTTTGATAAAATGTTTGACGAAGTTGAATGATAAAATGCAAAAACGACAACGTCCAGCTTTCATTTTGCCCCCACCACATATATATATATATATATATATATATATATATATATATATATATATATATATATATAAAACACATATTGAGACTGCAGCGTGGTCTAGTTTTTTCGCCAACTACAAAGATGAGCTGAGTGGGAGTGGTAATCAAGATGTTTTGCTAATAGCAGAAAATTAACTTAGGTTAAAAAGAAATCATCATCCACAAAAGCATTACAGCAGCTAACTCTATGAATACATTTATCTGCATTTTTATCTACAAATCTTCTCATATCAACGCATACATATGAACAAGTATATGTATGTATGAACAAACTTGACATATCCATCCTAGTGCCACAGTCAACGACTTTGTTGTCTCATAAGGCATTGTTATAGGCTCCGCCCTACCCAAATCATGTTTTTTTTCTAGAATGAGCTCAGTAATTCTTACGTATATATATATATATATATATATATATATATATATATATATATATATATATACGTGTGTGTGTGTGAATGTACATACATATATATATATATATATATATATATATATATATATATATATATACGTGTGTGTGTGTATATATACATACATATATATATGTGTGTGTGTGTGTGTATGTGTGTGTATATATATATATATGTTTCTACAGTAATGTGAACCGTGTTGAAGATGCACCCAATCGAATTATCTCATGACATGTCTGTACCAAATTAGTCATTCAATCTTCATTCCCGCCGCACACATCTCTCTACCCGTAATCCCCTGTCAAACTCTTCTCAGCAATGCACCAAAACAATCGAAACACAAGCATGAACAATTCGTATCATGATTTGCATCTCAATTGCGACTTGTCACTTGAGACCTCCGAGGAAAGATGAACAAACACATTTTTAGCTTCTCAGAAAAAAAAAATCTCGGTAGCAAAACATCGCCCAGGAAAAAAAAGAAGGTTGAAAAAAAAAAAAAAAAATGAAAGAAATAGGATTTTTTTTTTCAAAATAATGAGAGAAGTTGTTTGTAGAGGTAAACGTCGAACAATATCGATGAAATGGAAGTTTTTTGTTGTTATACCTAAATAAATAGATATCTTGATAAATAAATAAATGCGTAAGTAAATAAGTTTGTGATAAATGATTTGTTCTTTTGAATGAATACGTACATATCAAGTGTCAGCTTATTAATGTATAAAGGACAGACAAGCATACGTAGACATAATATATATATGTGTGAGTGTATGTGTGTGTGTGTGAGTGTATGTATGTATTTGAAAAAGTTTTCTAATGTTGAGTTTTCGAAGTTGTAAAGCTTTCTAGATCATGTGTGTGTGTGTATGCGTGTGTGTACAGATGTGTGTGTGTGCAGATGTGTATTGTGTTCTTGATATATTTACAAGTTTGGTTAAATACAAATGAAGATGAATTTACGTTCGCAAAGGAAATACACATCATTTAATAAACATGATTTCGGACAGATTCTCTCTGGAAGATCTCAAAATCCGACTTTCATACGATACATGTCAGTTTCCACCCTACCGACAAATTTTCGAAACATTCATATTCCACGAAGACATATCCAGGTCTATTCCAATTCCTAACAATTCTTGTGTGCTTATTTATTATTCTGATGTGAAACATCAAACCATGTTATTGATGTTGATATCTCATCTATTGTTTCACACTCAGTGGCGCTAATATCTATATATTTTTTCCCATCTGTAGCCTTTTTCGACTGATTCCTAATTATTTAAATCCTCTTGAAATTTTTCAAGTTTTCATTTGGTTTCGAGTTTACAATGAATGAAACTACTTTAAATTCTATGTTACCAGGTTTTGTTTTCAAATCAGAATTGTCGATACAACACCCTTTGCATTAACACCGGTTACAAACATACACATTCACTCTTGATCATTGGAATTTACATTGAAAGTATTTTGTACCAAAGTTTGGCCATAACCATTTAACAAAATAAGCTTATTTATTTTATTCTTTACCTAATTTTTTCACTTGTCATTCATCGCTGTTATGTTTAGAGAAACAAATAAATAA
The DNA here is from genome assembly GCA_963457665.1 of Thysanoteuthis rhombus. Lineage (NCBI taxonomy): Eukaryota > Metazoa > Mollusca > Cephalopoda > Oegopsida > Thysanoteuthidae > Thysanoteuthis > Thysanoteuthis major. Next base: position 47,560,633 of record OY735201.1, on the reverse strand, counting down.
ATGAAAAACGATATTATTTTGTTATTTAACATTGATCTAAAAGTCTTGAGGTACACTATGAGTCCATTAGGAATTTTTGAAGATCCATGCAGCTTTACAGATGAAGAGTTCTTTGCCTTGGTTTGATATATATATATATATATATATATATATATATATATATATATATATATATATATATATATATATATATATATATATATATAGTAAATGTGGTACGAATCAGGCTAGCAGTATAACATAATATAATTATATATCAATAATATAAAGCCACTTCTGAAATGTAATTGATTTATTTCACAGAGTGCTCGATGCATACAACATTTTACTCATGGAGTTGAGTTGTTTTAGAGTAGAGCTGGAAATAAATAGTAGATTGTGGATTCGCTACACAAACTAGCACATGTTTCTGCCCTTTTTGGGCCTCATCAGGCGAGAGGCCCAAAGAGGGCAGAAACATGAGCTAGTTTGTGAAGCGGATCCACAATCTACTGTATGTATATATATATATATATATATATATATATATATATATATATATATATATATATATATATATATATATATATATATATATATATATATATATATTTATATATATATATATATATCATGAGTTTCTATTAATAAGTAACACCTCAGCTATGAAATATTACCTCAAATGTGGTTGTGTGCAGTCCAGCGCATTATGGTGAAAGTTTAACGGCTCAAACTTTGTTCTACGCAAGTGAATGGCATCATGAAGAGCCCAAAAGTAATCCCGCAGCGAATGATGCTAACACTAATGTAATGCAATAATTTTCTAATGAGGTAATGTCAACCTTGGGCATATAAGCCTTGTAACTAAACATCTCTTCCAATAATAGAATCTCTTATATTAACACATTGCTCAATCATTCTTAGTAAGTTAAGTACCCATTTTTCTTGTATAAGCAAAAGAACGGGTTGGTTTAATTCAGTGATAAAATAGTAAACAGGCGGACAAGCCACAAAAAGATAGGCAAAAAGAAACTCGTATACGTAAAGATTTTCATTGCTCTTTTGTGACTGAATATGACTTATTTATTTCTTTTAAGAATTGCCTTGATTGTGTACACGTCACAGCATGCTTAGCCTGAACCATTACTAAGCACTCAGAATAATAAGAAATTGGTTCCAGATTTTTCACTTTGCATCCTTTCTTCACTTGTGATCAGTTTTGAACATATACATTATAGCATGTTTTGAAGCCACATACGTAGCTTAAGTATTAAAAAGATCCTTAATATCATGTTTGATAATCAGGGGATAACTTCTGGAATGATTAAAGAACTAATTTTATTTGTTAAATGATTATCAGCAAATTACAGTGTCATGTGGCACGACTTTCAGCACAGAATTCATAAAACTGGTAGTTGTACGAATACCCTAAAATTTTCACCGGCGATTCGCCACTCTATTTTAATAAAACTTAATTGAATTAAAACATTTTTTCTCATTAATCATAACGTAAAATGTCATTGTTATGAAGTCAATATTAACTTAATTTTTCCAACTTGTTTTGCACTAATACACATTCTTGTTTATACTTTTTTAGGCTGCCTATCCTTTGAAAAATTTTCGGTTCCACTAAGTTTACTCGGAGAAAGTTAATTAAAAAATTTTTCCAATCTTTATCTGACCAATGACCCTAGGTTCTTGTCGATAAAATCATCTTGTATACAAGTTTGGGACTTTGCTTTTCCTGTGTAGACTGCGATGAAATATCGTTTCAAAAAAAGTCGTTTCGATAAAAAGTCGTTTCGACAAAGATGTTTCAATTAAAATTCAATACAAGGTTGTTTCGATAAAAAGTCTTTCGATGAAAAGTCGTTTCAATGAAACGTTGCTCCATGAATCGACGTGTGATAAAAAAGTCGTGGTACCAAAATGTCAAGTTCTGGAATTGTTTTGCTGCTCTTGATTTATGTTCACAAGAATAAACAAACACATTGCGATAAAAAAAATATTCACATGATATTTTAACCTACAATCTGATAAACTCTCAACGAGCTGGTTGGCCGTTTATAACAATGCTTGAGATTTACCACTGTTTTTTTAAATATTATATCGCATAACTATCAAGTTAAGAACTGGACGACTTCTCAAATTTAACTTACTTTCGAGTTTATGGACTATGTAATTGTATGCAATATACATTTTTTTTTCCACATATTCGAAAAATCTTGTTCACTTTGGGTTTTGTTAACAGAATCTTTCGAAGTTATGTAGAAGGATTAATTAATCAAGTTAAGAGCACCAAGTATCATAACTTCAGCAGCTATTGTCACAATTAATTCTTCAATTACCGGAAAGTTTTTGCACCATATCCCCATCTTACAAATCTATCAACTCGTAATCTTACATCATATTCATTAGAGCTTAATGGTCTTCAACAGCCTGATATAAATAAAAAACAAAACAAACTAGATACAACCTCCATCCACAATATATATATATATATATATATATATATATATATATATATATATATATATTGTGTCATCCACAGACAGCTGTTTCGATGTATTACGTCTCTTCAGTGTGACTGTAGGCTTTCCATTATCCCATCCAGTACTGCAAGGCCGAATTGGAACCTTCACATCAGACCCGGAGGCGGATGTCCTACCTCTGGACTACAGAGCTGGACAGTCAGTAAGGCCAAAATTAAGCGATATATCTACTTACACACGGAAATTCCTCATCCACCACAATGCTCTATTCCTACGGAAGAGCATATATATATATATATGTGTGTGTGTGTGTGTGTGTGTGTGTGCGTGTGCAAAGGGTTAACATCAGTTCCTAAAGGATAACAAATGCAGTGGGAAAAGACCAGATATTGGATGGGGAGATGAGATAAGGTCTGCATTGCCACAATTGGAAGGAGATAGGAAAGTTCTTTAGCCTGTAGTGTGTGTGTGTGTGTGTCTGTAACATAGCAAATGATTTACGTACCCGCGGTTAAGTAGTTAACGGTGTTGAATGGTAGACTAAAGTATTGAAACTTTGAAGCATATGTCCAGCTACTGATGCTCGTGACGAACTCTCTTCGAGGGGAAGAATTTCAAATTAGGGCAAAATAAGGCCTTCCCTTCTGTCATTAGTCTTATGCTCATGCGATCTTCAATACAAACGGCGTATATAAACAGACCGAACAAATAGCTTTGAAAATCTAATCCATCACAGAGTGTTTTCGTGTTGACAAGCAAACTCCTAAGATTTGAACTAGGAAAAAAATAGAAAATCTATGTAAATAAGTGGGAAGGGAACGCCCGTACAAAGGCATGTATACTCATTTAAAAGTGAGAAGGAGATGTCAAGTCCTGTAAATGTTTATTTATTTGCATTAAAATTGACAGTCACTTGGAACGTATCTATTATGGAAAGGCACGCTTGGACGATAATGATGTCAATGATGATAGTAACAATAATTATCACGATAATGATGATGGTAAATTATGTAACAACGATAATAAGAGTAGTAAGGGGTGAGATGCAGTGTTTATAGAGAAAAATCATTATTGATGTTCCCAACAATACTACTACTACTACTGATGATGATGATGATGATGGTGAGACAGGGCAAAGAACAATACATATACTAGAAAAAATAATAATGGTTAAAAACTAAAGATAAAAATGAAATTTGTAGTTTTATTTTCTCTCTGATATCGCCATCTTGTCTTCGTTTAATGGTACACAATATGTATATTCATTCACGGACTCGTTCAAATATCTGTTGATATTAAATAAAGATTACTTACATGCATTCACGTATTTATACACACGCAAGCACACACACGCACACACACACACAGATACATAGGTACATAGATACACTCACACATATTTATACAGACATGTTGGTGCTTGAAATTAAGAAATATGCATTTATATTTTGTACCTCTTTCATTGGGATAGTTGAAAGAGAAGAAAATGTCCATCATCTGATAAAACCAAGATTTTGAAAGATTTTAGCCTGCTCAACAGTTGAAAAAGAAGAAGGTGTCCATCGTGTGGTTATAACCAAGATCTTGAAGACAGTATGGCCCACCCAGCTAGAAATATTTATGTTATCAAGACTTCCAAGCTCGTGGTTGTCGAATAACTTATCGAAGAATCTACATTATTTGATGATGTAAACGACATTTTGTTTATAAGGGCCATACAGTGACGTGATAAGTAGCGAATTCGTACCATAGATTATTTCATCCGATGGCGGATTTAATCCTCACCAAGTGCCAAAGAATACAAAGCTTAGTAAAACTATTCTTAGGCTTGCTTCGGACCAGAAATAATTACGCATTTCCCACTGGTGTAAGACATCGATTGAGGAATTTCGAATCCTGATTTTCTGGACTCCACATTCGGAAGAACTGGTATAGCACAATCTTTTTGTCTTATTTACCCAAATTTGTCATCGTGCCATACTAAGCTTAGTAAATAACACCTACTTATCTCTCTAAACGCTTCGGAAGCCTTTGCTCTTTGTTGTAGATATTCAACTTGAGGAGTTGTCTCCAATGATAAGTTTTGTAAACTTGCCACAACATTAACCGAATAAACGTCTGCACTCCTACAATCAACTTGTCTGTGAAAATATCAGGGATACCCATGGGACACGTTATCTATAAAACTCGCGATAATTTCAGAAATATATATTCTGAGTGACTGGCAATCGAACTAGACAAGTTCAGAAAGTAGGGACTCGGTCACAACGCTAACAATCGAGCGGTCTTTGAATCTGGGGGAAGATCTACGTCCAACGACAGACGTTAAAAGGCTGCTGCTGCTGATGATGATGATGAGGAGGAGGAGGAGGAGGACTAAGATGATGATGAATTTTGTATAATGCGGACACATCATCATCATCATCATCATCATCATTGCTCTTTTAACGTCCGTCGTTGGACATAGACCTTCCGAAGGATTTGCCATTTTTCTCAATCATGGGCGTTGCGGGGCCAGTATTTCCTGAATTCGTCCAGTTCATCTCTCCATCTTGTATTTTGTCGATCTCAGTCTCGGATGTAATCTCCTGGGATCCATTTTGAGAGTCGTGATGTCCATCGGTTGTCTTTCAATCTTGCAACATGACCAGCCCATTGCCATTTGAGCTTTTTTTAATAGACTCTATATTCTCAGACTCCTGTTTCCTTCCTGATACATTGTGCTATCTAGTGATCTCTCCATGTGAGGTTGAGCATGATTCTCTGATGTGCACGCTGTATGCTTCTCAGTTTGTGGGTTCGTATCTTGGTTAGGTTCCATGATTCAGTTCTATAGGTGACTATTGTGGGGGGGATGCATTGGTTGTATACTCTTCTTTTAAGGATTATTGGGATCGTCCGGACGCATACAGGATAGATTAATTTCTATCCAAGTTTAGGAAACTATCAAGAAATTATGAGCAAGTTTGAAACTCGTATTCTTCTATAAACCTTACAAAATCAAGTAGCTAATTGTTATACATATATAGTGAGTGCCAAAAAATATCGGATACATTTCAATAAGTTTATTTTAACATGAAAATTGACAGAATTTTATCCAAATATTTCGGATTTTTTTTCATGTAGATTTTCAATGTAAAATCTTCATTCCTTCTTGTTTTTTGTTTTTTTTCAATGGTTGGTCTAAGTTCTGACAAATTTGAAGCTGTATAAGGAAGCAAGAATTACTTTTTAAAAATGTATCGGATACCTTTTGCACTCACTGGTATCTGATTATGTGAAACAACATGCATCACTGTGAAATGTTTTCTCTCACTTTAGATAATGAAATTCATTTTGAAATAGAAACTAATAATTTGGGATTATTTGTGAATTTCTTGAATATGAAATGTTGACTGAAAAGAGCAGTGGTAATGTGAATCATTTCGACAATTGAATACTCCGCAGCAATGTGGAAAGATATTTTTGGAAAACTATTATATAAGTTCAGGTAAGTAGAGTAGGTAGATATACATATTTGAAAAATGAATAGGTATTATTTGTTATCATACATGTTTGTGCATGTGTGCATGTGTGTGTATGAGTGTGTGTATGTGTGTGTTGTGTAGGGAGAGAGGAACACAAGCGTAGAGGCATATGAGACCTTATTGCTCTTCCATAGGAACAGACCATTCTGGTGGATGAGGAATTTCCACGTAAATAAATATATCGCTTAAATTCGGCCTTATTGACCGTCCAGTTCCGTAGTCCAGGAGTAGGATATCGGCCTCCGGGTCAGAAGTGAAGGTCTCAATCCTGCCTCGCGGTACTAGATGGGATAATGGAAAGTCGATAGCCACACTGAGGAGATGTAATACATCGAAACAGCTGGCTGTGGATGTCACAATTATATATATATATATATATATGTGTGTGTGTGTGTGAGTGTGTATTGATGGAATAAAATCCTAACTGCTTACGCCTATAATTCATACTCACTTCACACACATGTGTTTGTGTGAGATTGATGTCTATAGTTTTATTCTTACTGATCAGTTTCTCGCAGCCAATGTGATTGACAAACAATGGTACATATATATGTTTGTGAAAGATTTCTATGATCGGTTTAAATGAGACTTATCAAGTTATCTCTTGATAATCTCATCGGAATCGGTCAAAGAAATCTTTTCTGTGAGCTGAGAAATACAACTATTAGCTTAAACCCTTTTTACTTTATATCCAAGTTATCAAATAAAAAAATAATCTCCAACCAATGTGGCTTTTCCTTACTTCTAATTAATCTCATACGCACATACACACATACACACACGAACATATATATATATATATATATATATATATATATATATATATATATATATATACATACATACATACACAAACATATATATATATATATGTATATATATACATATATATATGTGTGTGTGTGTGTGTGTGTATATTATGTACATAACTGATTTCTATGATCAGTTTCAATGAGAATTATCAAGTTATCTCTCAATAATCTCATTCGAATTGGTCAGAGAAATCTTTTCTGTGAGCTGAGAAATTCAATTTCCAACACAACCCCTTTTTACTTGATATCCAAGTTATCAAATATAAAATAATCTCCAACCAATGTGGCTTTTCCTTACTTCTTACTTATCTCATAAGCGCGTGCACACACACACATATATATATATGTACGTGTGTGTATGTGTGTGTGTGTGCATGCATGTTCATGTGCGTGCGTGTGTATGTGCAAGGGCAAATTATATAAGGGATTGATAGGCTGATCAATAATGTTTTTCATATTCATTTTATTGTTGAGACGCACATTTGTGAAGAATACGTTTTAACATTTATAATTTTTTTGAATCACACATAGGAAAATATGTATTTGCATGCACCTTTTCTGAATTGTAAATCTCAAATATACACCTGTGAGGTTTCAATATTTCAATGAAATTAGATATCAGAGGGATATGACACATATATATTTTTTGATATGGGGTGGGGAGGGGAATGAACACATTTACTTATCACACATACATACACATATGTATATGAGTACTCATTTAATTATGCAGTTCTTCAATACCTTTAATTCATTATTAGTTGAGTATTGGAAAATGCTGCAATCGGCAAAAATTTCATGCACACACTAACAAAAAGAAAGAGAAAAGGAAAGAAAAATAGATTGATGGGCGGCAGGGAGAAGGTTATTGCCTGAAAGCTGAAAAATATAACATATCATAGGTGTTATACCGAGTCTGCGGTGTAGTCTTACTGGTCAGAGGTAGCTTCCGGGGTCGAACCTCTCTCATCTTGCCCTGCCCCCAAGAACTATATTTCTTCGCGAACTTAGCTCAATTTCACGTATTGTGTAATGCGGTCTACATAGCCAAATATGATTGACACTGCTGCTACTGTGTGCGGAATGTAGAGAGGAGAGAAGTGGAACCGGAGTCGAGGTGAAGGCTGAGAGTTAATGACCGAGAGAGTGAGGGAGAGAGATGAGAAGGGCAGGGCAAAGTCAGAAAGATGCAAGAGGAAGCGAGGGTCAGGAGTAGTAGGCTGAGGA
>OY735201.1:47540096-47547596 GCA_963457665.1 Thysanoteuthis rhombus | reverse complement strand
ACTTTTTCCACCTTAAGAGGTCGAAAGTCAAGGGAGAAATTACCCCCTGTAAGGGTCAAAAGTGAGTGGAGACCTATCCTTTCGTTTAAGGCGTGTAAAGTGCAAGGAAAATGCTTTTCCCCTCAAGTGGAAAAAAAAAGTTTTCCCTTTATGGGGTCAAAAGTGAAAGGAAACTTTTTCTTCTCTTTAAGTGGGGATATAGAAGGAAAACTCCCAATGGTAGAGGATTACTTCTCTTGAGAAATAAAAAGTGAAGGGTGACCTTTTACCTCCTTTAAGGGTTTAAAGGTGAAGGTAATCATTTTTCATCTTTGAGGATCAGAAGTGTAAGGAAACTTCTCCCCAATTTAAAGAGTCAAAGGTGAAGGGAAACTATTCTAAATGTTTGAAAGCTCTAGTCCATGTTATTTTTACCCCTTAAAAATGTATGTTTTTTACTCCTTAAATATTTTAAGCAGTTATCAGTGACTCAGTTTGTCACGGTGTCACCCCTTAAACGTTGGTGCCGTTCTACCAGATGTAAAACGGTATATTCAGTCTATCGACATAGGGGGAGGCTTCGAAATGGAAATCTTGGAGAAGATATTTTTTAAAGGGTTTCAGTGAGGGTTCGATTTACAACGTAACAATAATGATGAATTGAACCCTTTTCATTCAATAAATAACACGTTGTTCTTTTTTATTCATTATTTATAATACATCTTGAACATGCACAAACCAGATTTGGTACAAATTTTGCATACTTACTCAACGGAGATGGGGGAAGGTTTTCAGATAAAAAGTTTTTAGTAAAATTATGAGTTTCAGAGGGAAGGTTATATCTATAATGTAACTAAATTGATAAACCGAACACTTATTTCTGTTATATATATATATATATATATATATATATATATATATATATATATATATATATATATATATATATATATATATATATATATATATATATGCAAAGTAGCAGGAAACCGACCGAGAGAGAACGTTTTCTGATAGAAAAAATATGCATGTAGAACTTAGTATGACAAATGTAAATGTACTGTATGTATACAAATACTTTTAGGACACACACACACACACACACACATATATATATATATATATATATATATATATATATATATATATATATATATATATATATATGAACGAATACAATTGGTATATTTTTATAGATACATACCTGGTTTCACTTTCTCTCTCTCTCACTCTCTTCCCCACTCTCACTCTCCCCTCACTATCATTAATCTCATATATGTAAGTGTGCACACGCGTGTATATACATACATAACCACAAAACAGATATGTGATGGGGTTCTGGTTTATCTGTCAAATGGCAAACAAGATTTTCATACTTTTTTTTTCTTATGTAGTCTTTCATATAGACACAAGTGTGTGTCTGCGTGCACGCACACGCACGCATGCACACACACACACACACATACACACACATATATATGGACAACTGTAAAAATATTTATAAAAATATATTCTTATGTTGAAATAAATAAATAAAATAAAATGTTAAAATCATTGTTTTGTTTTTAAATCCCCGAAACGGTTACATGGTAAACAACTGATGCCCCCACAAGAAAAATTCACATATAGTACTATATGTAATTCTTCAAAAACATTGCTTTAATTGCATTAACAGATATTTGGAAATAATAGACTGAAAAGACATGAAAATGTAAATAAAAAATTAGAATACACATCTTTAGTGTTTAAAGTAGTAAAGCGTTACAGACTATATATATATATATATATATACATATATATATATATATATTTATACGTATATATTTATATATGTATATATATATGTATATATATATATATATATATATATATATATATATATATGTACATATATATATGTGTGTGTGTGTGCGTGTGTATATACTGGTACAAAATGGAGGCTTATTTCTTCTACTCTCAGTACATTTATATACATGTACATACCTACATTCATATGCTCATTTACATAAGGTGTGTATATGAATAGAGGGTGCAAAAAGCTACCGATACATTTCAAAGAGTCAATTTTAACATTCATATGCATCATCAAATTGGTAATTTTGACAAAAGATTGAAAAATATAAAAATCAAATAATATTCGAACGAAATTTAATGTTCAAAGTTTATGCCCAAAATTTATATCCTTGGTTCAAATTCTTTGAATTTTGAAGGTATATAAGTCTTGTTAAAAAAAAACTTTTTGAAATGTATTGGATACATTTCGCTATCACAGTATATATTTGTGTATTCCTAGAATGTGTATGTGCGTGAGTGTATGTATGTATGTGTGTGTGTGTGTGTGTGTGTGTACGTGAAGTTGAAAAGATCTGATGAACGGTGATTAACAACTTTCAGAAATAGGGCTACCTCAACATCTTCACGAGAGAATCTATTCAACCTAGAGAGCCGAGTTCAAGAAAACAATAGATATCCCATTATCCGACATGCCTGTTAATAGATTCTCTGAGTAAAAGGAAAACAAAACGCACAATTCATTAACAGTTGTTGTACCTCTTGAAATGACACAACAGACATCAACTTCACCTAACGAGTCTAGCTATCTAAAATCTCATATGTTCTTTTCTCTGTGTATGTATATATATATATATACACACACACACATATATATATATATATATATATATATATATATATATATATATATATATACATATACACACACACACACATATATATATATATGTATATATATATATATATACATATATATATATATATATATATATATATGTGTGTGTGTGTGTGTGTGTGTGTGTGTGTGTGTGCTTATATACACCTGGACACACGTACAAATGATATATTTATTCATTCGAAGACATGTGTATGAATGTAATAAAATATGAATGCTTGGGTGTGTGTACATATTTGAACATATTTTATAATTTATTTGACTGTTTGGTGAGGCGGATATTGAGAAGCGGAAATTGACTAAAAATCATCTACCATACATACGTATATCCATACATACATATCTATTCTTCAGAATAGATAGATCGATAGTAATATATATATATATATATATATATATATATATATATATATATATATATATATATATATCCTAGTATAAATACAATGTATCTAAAGGTATATATATATATATATATATATGTGTGTGTGTGTGTGTGTGTGTGTGTGTGTGTGTGCTTATATACACCTGGACACACGTACAAATGATATATTTATTCATTCGAAGACATGTGTATGAATGTAATAAAATATGAATGCTTGGGTGTGTGTACATATTTGAACATATTTTATAATTTATTTGACTGTTTGGTGAGGCGGATATTGAGAAGCGGAAATTGACTAAAAATCATCTACCATACATACGTATATCCATACATACATATCTATTCTTCAGAATAGATAGATCGATAGTAATATATATATATATATATATATATATATATATATATATATATATATATATATATATATCCTAGTATAAATACAATGTATCTAAAGGTATATATATATATATATATATATGTGTGTGTGTGTGTGTGTGTGTGTGTGTGTATTGTATGGTATAAAATATATCACTTTGAGACTTCATTGCACGGGTTGGAAGGTTATTCAAGTGTATATATATATATATATATATATATATATATATATATATATATATATATATATATATATATATATATATAACAAGAGCAGATACATTGAAAAATCCGTCGCTTAATGATGGAATAGGCATTTATTTTACACAATATTTATTTTTCAACTAACTCCTTCCTTGTCAATGCCCATAATCATCAATTCAGATCGAACATCGTAGTAAACTTTTCTGACCAAAAGTGAGCTAATAACTACCCGTCAGACCATGAATTTCTTGATGCACACGCACCCTCACCAATGCACAAACACACACACATGCACATTCACACACATATATATAGTTACCAATAAATCTACACACTCACACACGCATACACACACATATACACGTTCACACATATATATAGTTATCAATGAAACATACACACACACACACACACACACACATATATATATATATATATATATATATATATATATATATATATATATATATATATAGGCCCAATTTTAGAATATTGAGCAACATAACTATTGATAAAGTAACCCCCTAAAAAACCCATCATTTGAATTCTGATTTTTTTTATTATGATTACTATAAATGAATACACACACACACGCACACACACACACATACACGCACACACACATTCACGCACACTTTTTTGTATGTATTTACGCATATTTCGGTACATAATTATTTCTGATATGCAGAAACACTTGCATACATGTAAGCTTCTACAAATGTACATACATATGTGCATATGACCAAATGCATTTGCACATAATACACACACACACACACACACACACACACATATATATATATATATATATATATGTGTGTGTGTGTGTGTGTGTGTGTGTGTGTTAAGAATGTTGTACAAGCCGACGCAAATATGCACATCCCTAAGAAAAGATGGAGTCGTGAATAGACACTTTTTTTCTCTTTATTAAAACAACACGATTGAGGTTGGAGCTTTCTTCCACCGATTGCCTTCGTTATATTGTACCTCGTTATGTTTGTCTTCGCTTCCACGTCTTTAACATCGTCTTTCGCTTTTTCTTCGCTCATTCATTTTCTTTCCTCTTTTTTCATTTGCTCTTATTACCTCTGGCCCACAATAGCTGTTACATTTAGTCGCTTGCAGTGTGTATCTAACTGTAACAACTGTTATGGGACAGATGCTGCATTTCTTTTCCCTCCTTGTTTTTAATCTTCCGTCTCTCAATTCATTCGGATATCTTTTTTTCACTTTTTCGTTCAGTCATTTGGTTTTGATAACTTATCTCTCTTTTTCTCTCTAAACTGATGGAAAGTTTGTTTCTGTTCTGTCTTCATTTCAGTTATTCTAGTATATCCCCCTCCCGCCCACCTTTCTCCTACCTTTCTTTCTGTTTTTTCTTTCTCGTCTTCTTTCTTCTTTTTTCGTTTTTTTTATTCTTATAATTTGCTTCTAAGCTTCTCACTATCACTCATTTTCCCCCTCCTTCTTCTTTCTTTCATTTTTCTTTCTTTCTTTCTTTCTTTCTTTCTTTCTTTCTTTCTTTCTTTCTTTCAATCTTTCTTTATCGCCTTCTTTCTATCTCCTTTTTTTATTTCATTCATTCATTCAATTTCTCTCCCATTCCATCATTGTTCTTTCATTCTATTTTTGCCTTTCTTTCCCTCCTTTTTTCCTTCATTCATTGATTCTTTTTTTTCTTTCTTTCTTGATTTCTTTTTTCCTTCCTTTCCTCCATTCATTTATCCTTTCTTCCTTTCTTTCTTTTTAATCTCTTCCTTTTTATTTGTCACTTTCTTTCTTTTTACCTATTTTCCACTTTCATTCATTGATTCTTTTCCCTTTTCTTCCTATCTTTCTTTCTCGCCTTCTTCCCGATCATTTTTTTTTACACATTCTCTCTTTTTATTTCTCTCTTTTTTCGTTGTTACATTCTTTCTTTCTTCCTTCTTCATTTCTCATTCCCACATCTTTATTAGATTCGTTTCTGCTACTCACTTGCTTTTAAACTTCTTTCCATCACTTTCATTTTCTTCTTTCTTTTTTCTTTCTTTATTTCTTTCTCTCTCTCTCTCTCTCTGTCTCTCTTTCTTACTCTCTTTCCTTCTTTTTCCTTTTTTTTTATCCATTTCTCTTTCTTCCATTCTTTCTTTCCTTCTTTCTTTCTTTCTTTCTTTCTTTCTTTGTGTCTCTTTCTTTCTTTCTCTCTTCAGGCTATCAACATAATTTACTCATCATCTTTTTTAATACCATTTTTTTCTTTTTCTTTTTCTTCTTATTTCTCTCTTTCTTCTTCCCCGCCTTTTTCGTTCCATTCATTGATTCCTTTTTCCCTTCTTTCTTTCTTCCTTTCTTTTCCTGTTTTCTTTTTTTTTCTTTCTTCCATCCATTCTTTCATTCATTCATCCATTCTTTCTCCCCCCCCTCTCTCTTCGTTCTGTTCTTCATCAATTTTTTCTTCGAATGAATCCCCAGTTTTCGGTTGATCTCCTCATCCTTTCTCTCTTCAAAAACACCACTCGTTCCCCCCTCCTCCTCCTCCTCCTCATTCTCCTCCGTTGCGCCCATCTTAACGTTCACTTGCCCACACCCACACTAGCACCGGCATCTCAGGCCTAAGTTAATACACATTGACACACTCAATCAGCCATATAGTCGATCAGTCTGAAAGCTCCCACGGCTACTGCAACGTTATAGGCAGCAGATGCAGCAGTCATAGTAGAGGTGCCAGCCTATAGCAGCCACTACCACCACCACCATCGCCACAGTAGCCGGTGCTAAACACCAGTCTTAGCTTTAATTCTCGCATGCAAAATACTCTACAACACGGAACGGTTTCTAATCACACAGACCGCACCCCCAACCAAACGCTTACATTTCTTCGTTCCTACCCACTCTTGAACTTTTTTTCTCTTTTCTTTTTCCTGCTTTTTCCCTTTCTGTGAGCTTAACTCTCTTTTTCATATATTCATTGTCTTCTTTGCTTTAACTTAACATTTTACTATTTGCTCTTTTTCTTCCTTTCATTCTCTTTTTCGGTTTTCTTCCTTCTGTTCTGTTTCTTCATTTCATCGATCTGTTCTTTGTTTTTCTTCTTTATTTGATTTTTCATTCATTCATTCTTTCGTTCATTCATTCTTCATATCCTTCTGTCTTTATTCATCACTTGCGTTCTTATAAGTATTCTTTTATTTTTTATATTCATCACTGTTTCCTCCTCCTTCTTTTTTCTTTCTTTCTTTCTTTCTCGTTTTCGTTCCTTTTCTTTCCTTTTTTCAGTATATCAATTCATTCATCCATTCTTTGTTTTCCTTCTTTATCTTCTTTTATTCTTTCTATCGTGCTTCCAGTCTTTCTTCATTTCTTTCTTTCTTTTTTTCACGTATATTTGCTTTCTTTCGAGTTTTCCTTTCATTTTTCGAATTCTATCTTTCTGCTTCCTTCTCTTTCTTTTTTCTTTCTTCCTTGTTTTCGTTCCTTATCTTCCTTTTGTTCCATTTATTTAGTTCATTGATTGATTTTTCTTCTTCTTTATTTTCTTTTTTTAATCATTCATTCACTTTTTTCCGTTCTTCCTTTTTGCCTTTCTTTCTTTCTGCATTCATCGCGTAATTTTGCTTTCCTTCAAGTTTTCCCTGAATATTTTCTTCCTGGTCCATTTTCATTCTTGTTCGACTCTATCTGCCTTCTGCCTATCCTGTCCATTTTCCTCTTCTACCTTGAAAATTTCCACCTCTTTCTCTTTCACAAAAACATCTTTCTTATTCTTATTGAGTACTTGTTCACAGACGAGAAGACAGACATGTGAACACATAACGTTTTCTCCTTCATCAACGTTTAGATATCAACTCCAGATTTCTCTTTCTTTCGTTATTTCTTTCTTTCTTTC
>OY735201.1:47527596-47535096 GCA_963457665.1 Thysanoteuthis rhombus | reverse complement strand
ATGTTATCGATGAATTTCAATAATATTTTGTGGAAGGGTGGGCAATAGACTATCGAATATCAGATTAGATTTTGGAGGGGATCTATGACAATGGTGTTGGTAGATGTATGCGCTCTCTGAGTGCTTTTCCAGTTTCACGTATGCAATCGAGGGCAATAACAAGTATCAGGAAAATAAGTATTCTGTAAAATAATTACATGTAACCAAGTTCAGGAAAATATACAGAATATTTACTTAGTGAACTAAGTACAGGCAAAAATAAAAGAGGGGAAATAGATATTTTTTTCAACTATTCACACCAAAATTATAATTATAACTTATTATAAAATCATCACTGTTCCTGGATAGTTGGCATAGGTAAAATATCAAATACTCTTCCAAACAATAGTAAATAATTATAAACTCAAGTAAACTCAAGTATATTTGTAAAAAAAAAGATACATAAATATGAATATTTAACCATATAAACCCACGTATAATACGTATACAGAAATATACATGTAAAATAAATTTTTGATTTGCTCACAAATGTAATATCTATAAGATATAATTATCATACAGATATATATATCATCATGTAAACATTTAGAAATATTTCTTTATACATTCGTACATATGCATACCTGCATATATGTGTATATAGTTATGTATGTATACAGGTGTGTACGTATACATAAATACAAAACTAAGACTTAAGGTTATTTTTGTAATTTGAAGGCAGAAAAAAATTCATGCATACGGGTATTACCCAACTAGAGTGTAATGCATACTTTTTCCTATACAAGCTTTCACAAAACTACATGCTTTTGTGTCCAAATATAATTTGTATAACACTTCCCCCCTGTGCCAATTTTATAAAGGCATTTTATAAATAATACGCAACGCGCTCGAGCAAATGCACATACATGTTAGCGTATGTAAATTCATATTACGTGTTAAACAGTATTTTTATATCTATGTATTAATACAGAGCCGGTAATTATACAATAATTTTATCTATCTATCTATCTATCTATCAATCTATCTATCTATCTATCGATCTATCTATCCATCTATCTATCTGCCCATTTGTCTGTTTGTCTGTCTGTCTATCTATCTATGTACTGGTCTGTCTGTATATAAACTATGTCTATAAGTGGATAAATATATTTATATGAATGAATGAATAAAAGGCTTGGCTTTGCGAACGAAGATATTGAGGAAGTTTTTCACAGCTATAGTACTTCATTACCTGTATGCAGAATAGCCCTCCGGTCTGCGCAGTGGAGTATTAGGGTGAAGAGCAATGTCGCACGGCCGACCCCACCCTTTAAACCAAAGGTTCGCATGCTATGGTCCACTGAAGTGACACGAATAGAAGCAAAGCCCCACGGTCATAGGTTTGACAGGAGTCTCCTTCTCCACACCCATGCAAAATAGATGATTTTACAGTCAATTATAGAAAAATCAACTGGGTTACATTTCAGGAATATCAGAAAATTATTTAGCTGTTTTATCTAATAGCAACAAGAAAAACATGAAATTATCTGCTAATTTTCATAATCTACAAAAATGAAATTTTATTTTCAGAAATGATCTTTTAATGTGTTGGGTCTTTAGACAAGTACTTGTTAACTTTTCATTCATTTATGACTCATTAATAAGACAGTTTGATTTTTAGTTTTTATTTTAGTAAGATAACATAAAAGTGTATATTCAATTTTTCAAATTCAGATTATTAAATCACCTACCTGACTGTTAGGTCTCCATGCCAGGCTCTCAAGTATTTAATTTTCAATAAACAGTTATTTTGATTAATATCTATTCTGATGTGTTATTGTTAACCTGATTGCCATTACTGTTTCTTTATCACAATAAATATCATTAGGTTTTAGAATAATGAGTACGGTATTAAAAGGTTTTTCTTATCATTGGGATGATGATATTACTTACCGATTTAATATCACAATAATGATTTCTGATCACTATACATAAAAACCAGTGTTGCAAACACAAAAAACACAATATAGCTATTTTCCTAATTTATTCAAAATTATCATTAGTTTTTATGCTAAGGCATATACACTAAAATCATCATCAAAATCGTCATCGTCTTCATCATCGTCATCATGACAGTCACCCAGCTGATTGATTGCATAAGTAATTTTATATCTCTGTGACGAAATCATTGAATTTGAAAAGTCATGGTATTATCACTGACTGAAGTTGTTGCTGTTGTTGTTGTTGTTGTTGTTGTAAGGTTGGTTACTTCAACTTAATATGTGAACTTTTATAATACTGATCCCCATGATTAACAACTACAATTGTTTTCATTGTTCCCGTTGTTAACGAATTCCTAACTTTGGAGAATGGCAGAGTTCAACGAAGTTGACATTGTTGTTGCTGTTGTTGCTGCTGCTGCTATTATTATTATTATTATTATTATTATTATTATTATTATTATTATCATCATCATCATCATCATCATCATCATCATCATCATCATCATTATTATTATTATTATTATTACTATTATTATTATTATTATTATTATTATTATTATTATTATTATTATTATTATTCAACAAATATTTCGCGTAATTTATACAGTAAAAATAGTGTTATGAAAGGTTAAATATAATGTAAAAATCACTCGTCCGTTGAAAATAAGTTTTAAATAAAACCCATTTAGCCAGTAGCTGAAATCAGTTTGGCTAAAATTGTGCAGACTGTAATTTTTTTTTTTTTTTCTGAATTTTGTTTCGATTTATATTTTATGCACTCTTAGGAAATTGTTTTCTAATCGACCAATATTCGTACTTTAAAGCACATTAAATTTATGTGAAAAGATTTTTGCATTAACTGAAAGATAGAAAAAGGACATAATTGGGAAACATTTTTCGGTCGTTGATAAAAAAACAACAACAACAAAACATGCAGTTTATTTGCAATATTCTATTCGTTAAAATGTAATTTCTTATTTTATAACACAAACCATTACAATTTGAAACGAGTTACTTATCTACCCATCTATCTATCTATCTATCTATCTATCTATCTATGTATCTCTACATATATATATATATATTTATATATCAATCTATTTACCTATCTATCAATATATCTATTTATCTAACTGTATTGCAGGAAGGAGTAAATCTCAACATTATCAACATACATGCACGGATATCTAGAAAAAATCTCATTACTTATGTTCACTGATATGAAATCAACTGCAACTGTATCTTATAATCCGTCTATTTCACAACTTTCCCCCTAATAAGTATTAATTGCTTCTGCAGTCGCGAGAGTATGTGTTTTTGATGAATATCGTATCAATTTACAGTCATATAAAACAAATTTATAGTTTTTTTCAAACAAATCGAAAGGAACTATCCTCGACATCCTAATTCCCTTCAGTTTTCTCATTTTCAATTTTGACCGGAACATCATCTTCGGAAAACTGTTGTTATTACTTCATAAAATTAGCCTCTTCGTAAATTTTGCTTCCATTACTCTCATCAGTTTGCTTTTCATTTATGTTTGCAGTTATGAAATATCATTTTTGTTGATATGGATATTTTTGTTTTGACGCAATCCCTGCTGTGTAGCTTTTAGCTGTTTGCAAGGTCTTGAATAAAAATTGAAAATTTGAATAGTAATTCGGTGTTAACATTCGCGATTTGTTTATTTGGGATGTTACGTTTTGATTAACATATTTTCAATCTAAACTGCGTTTCAGGGATATCATTAGTTGTACTCATTGAGTTTCTGCATCGACAGTGACTGGTGACTTTCACTATAGATCGAGAGAGCAAGTTCCCTCAATACTCCAGCACTGTCAGTGTTCTAATTGATTTCAGTAGTGCTGTCGTCTGGAGGGTTTTTTTCCACAGATTCTTAGTTCGTCTCTGCTACTTTTTTTCTTTTTTTTTAGGGGGGGGGGGGGTAGTTGGGGGTCCAAGGGCTTCGACCAGAACAGCGAAATCTCTATCTGACACTCTTCCCTCTCTGCTGTCTGTTACAAGTAGATCTATTTGGATCTAAAAGTCATCGAAGATTTCATGTGTTTAGATCTCAAGGAAAGATTCTGTTCTGTACATATACCATTGGTTTGCATGGTTAAAACGCTGTCCCTTGCACAGTTCCCAGTGGATCAACCCGCCTACACAGTCATGCCTGTTCGCATGCTAGTTTGCAGCATTCGCTTACTAGCTAGCTGTTTGTCTCATCTTCAGGGCCTCTTCAGGCTATTTTATAAGGCAGCAAAAAGTTGTGTCCAGGCCCTCCCCAACACACTGTGCAAACACCTTTGTCATTTAGCCTTCCTGTTTTCATCTGCAATAATATTAGCTCCCAATACTATATTCGCTCGCCGGTAAACATAGAGTAAACCTATTTTATTAATGGACATATCGTATTGACTTGGGAGTTCAACTCTTCGGACCCCTTTTGGTCCTCCGGGCCTCGGTCCGATGCACCGGCTGCAACCCCTCTAAAAGGCCCAGTTCATCTGTATCTCCGCATGTTCAACGTTTGTTGTTCTGTTGTGTATTGATTGTTTTATCCTTTACATAGTTGGTCTTTATAGCGCTGTTATTGTTACTATTGTTATTTAGTTGTTGTTACTATTGTCATTTTTATTACTAGTGTACTTCTCCTGGTTCCATCTTGTTGTTATTATTGTTGTTGTTGCGATCATTCTCTTCACTAATCAATGTGGCTCTAATTTACAAAACTTTGTTATGGACATCACAACCATTCATCAACACCATTGCATTATTATTTATTTATTATAGTATTGGAAGAGTCGATAGAGTTCGTAGTACTTATCGTAGAGTGGTTATTGATAAGATTGTCATGATATTGGTTTTCAGGATGAGGATACTGAGGACAAAGCAAGACAAAATAATCAAGATTAAGATTACACAACACCATCAACAACGACGGAAGCACATTAAAATCTTCTGGGATTTCGAGATTCAAATAGATCACCCAATCTAGGCCCGGAGACCAGATCTTTTGGTAGAGAACAAGGAGAAAAGAACTTTCCGGATAGTGGATTTCGCAGTTCAACAACCGGATGGAGCTGAATGAAAATGAAAAGTTGGATGAGTATCTGGACTTTTTCAGGGAGCTGGAGAAGTTGTAGCACATGGAGTTGACGGTAGTGCCAATAATGTTTGGACCTTTGGAAACCATCCTGAAGGACTTAGCAGAGAGGACTGCACTACTGAAGTCGGATAGAATGTTGAGGAGAATGCTAGAAGACTTGTTGCCACTTGATCTCCAGTAAAAGCCACCAGTCTGTGCTGGTGTGAAAACTCAAATGATAATCATCATAATAATATTATTGTATAATGGACTGTACAAATAGAGAATTAGGAAACTCCTATTCGATAGGACGAAATCGGGAAGCAAACAACGGACATTGCTTGAGACAAATTGAAGGCGTTTCTGATGGGACACTGTTGCAAAGAGGACATTTTCAGACTAAAGCGGGATCCCTGTTAATGTTGACCATAACAGTTCTACAAGAACCAAATATATTTGGGCCAAGGTAGACAAGACATAGCAAAATAGGAAGCGTAGACTTTACAATTATGGAGATGAGACAGTCAATCACATAATAAATGAATTCAGCTCAAAAAGAGTACAGATGCAGACACAAGTGGGCGAGAAAGTGACGCACTGGATACAGTGTGAACAAATTAGATTTAACAATACAAACCGATGGTATATGCATAAAAAAGCCAGACTGTAACTAACTGCAAAATATTAAGGAGACAGTTTTATCTATAATAACTGAAACACTAGGAGTTGTCCAAAAGACAATAGAGGTATGAGCCGAGTATTTGAGGGAGGGTTAAAACTGTCCAGACGACGGCAAAAGTACTAAGGAATGTGTTGAGGATTTGAGGGAACACACAGTCACTTGATTGGTAACCACCGAAAACCTGGTATGAATACAAAAGTGTGTAACAAATAACAATAAGACTATTCATTCGAGAGCATTTTTGAATACTCTTATAATCATCATCATTATCTACATTAATCATCAGCAGCAGACGTAAGCTCAATGAAAATCATGATCATATAAATAATCATGATAAAATTCATTGCACTTGAATGAAATAAACTGCTAAAACAGCAGAGGCTGCAACATCAAAAACTCACCTTCATCATCATCATAATTATTGCTGTCATCATAGAAGCGAGTGTTATGATAGGTCTTGTACGTGTCTATTTTATTGTTAATGATGGGTGATGTGGAAGGAAATCTGTCTGAAAAAAAGAATAATCTTATACTCGTTCCGGTTATAATGATAATCATAATTATCACCCTCTTTATCATCATCAGCGTCATCATCATCATCGTCCTAATTATCATGATGAAGATGATACTTGGAACAAACGGGTATTAATAATGCCATCAATCTACTCATTAACTTTGTATTGGTTATTTATGTTACAAATATGTTTTGAAAATAAACAAAACTTCTTTTTTCATAAATCTATTTTGATCTCCCACTATATATATATATATATATATATATATACCTTATATGTATATACCTTATATGTATGTATATATATATATATATATATATATATATATATATATATATATATATATATATATATCTTATATGTATATATTTACAACTATGAATATGATTATAAATTGTGTTATTTTATTTAGAAGCTCATTTGAGATGATCTCCCGTCGTTACTCGGTTAATACATCACTCGGCCAAGACAACATAAATAGAGTAAACGATTAAAGAAAATGGGGAATGCAGGAATCGAACTTTCCACCCATTGAGTAGCCGCTTCAACGTAGTGATGCTCTAATCATTGAGCTAAACAGCCGTCTTGTATGGTAAGAGCATCGCAATGTTGAAGCAGCTACCCTGTCGATGGCAGTTTCAATTCCTGCATCAGCCCTACGGACCACATACGTCCATTTATCAATATATATATATATATATATATATATATATATATATATATATATATATATATACAAAAAACATACACGCATAGACACATACGTATATACATAGATACATGCACATATATACACACACAGAAACACACACACACATGCACACATATATATGATAATTAATAATTGAGTCATCCACAGACACACACACACACACACACACACACACACACACATATATATATATATACATATATGTGTGTGTGTGTGTATATATATATGTATTCACATTTGTATATATATTTATTTGTATATATTTACACACATATTTCTCATAGCAAATTTTAATTTACTTAAGGTAATCTCCTTCCTTGTCAATGCACCTAACTCAATGGTGAATAACAATCAGATAGTTTAAACATCATGCAGCGCAAACTTCATTCCGAATTTCACTCAATTACTTAAGTGTCTGTCTACCCTCGTATACACAAGTTTACCCTGCTATATGAAAGTAGAGCATTCCTATAAAACATTTTTATGAGTTGAGATTGCGAAAAGCGAGAAAGCAATCG
>OY735201.1:47507596-47515096 GCA_963457665.1 Thysanoteuthis rhombus | reverse complement strand
GGAAATTATGTGCAATGTATTTGCACCGCTTGCTTCTAACATAAAAATGTAAAATAAGAAAATAAAATAAAAAATACCGATTGAACATTGTCAATTCAAAAATTTATTTATTTTTCATTCTGTTTTATTCTTTTATTTTTTATTCGCTGGTTTGTCAAGAATCATATGTGTAAATTTATGGACTTGGAAATGTGCAGGTTGAAATGGCGGGTTGAAAGGGCTCATATATACATAAACACTCACACAAAACGTGCACACATATCAAATCAATTTCCATAAGTTTTCTGAATTGACTTAAATCAATTGATAGACAAACAATATGCGTATGTATTAAACCAATATATATATATATATATATATATATATATATATATATATATATATATATATATATATATATATATATAGTTTTACACATACATGAACAATTCTAGATAGTTGTGTAAGTCTATAAGTGTGTACGTATGTATATGCTTCAACAATAAGTGAAAAGTATAGTCGCCCCGTATAGACGCCCGCTTCCAGCGAATCGCATGAATGCGTACGTAAATACGTATATATCTTTGAATTTATGTGAATATGTGCGTTCCTAATAGGAATTTGCGACTTCTATTTATGTGCACACGTGTATGCTTATATATATTTATATATATATATATATATATATATATATATATATATATATATATATATATATATATGTATGTATATATATATATATATATATATATATATATATATATATATATATATATATATATATATAATAGTGTATGCATGATAAATGAATTGATACCGATGCTTATTCTTACAAGTATTTACACCAGCTGCTAGTGAATGCAATCTATTTTGTCTGGCGATTCTTCTGTTTCTAAATCAGCACACGATGTTCGTTTCACAAAGAAGGCGAATATTTCAATACCGAAATCTATGGCAGCTTATTGTCCTAGTTACAAGCAAGTTAATGGATATCTCTTCTCTTGCAATAAGCATGGCCTTGTGCCAATCATTTTGTTCATGATGTTTGTTACTTCTGTCTGATATCTGAGGCAGGCTATGAAAAACTCGAAGAAGCCAAGTTTTGAATATCAATTTTAATACCAGGATCGTTTACATCCCATTGATAAATAGTTTTTAAAAAGAGGCTCCGTTGCGTAAACTTGTCTGAGATGATCAAATGATATACAGTACGAATGTTTGAGCTGCAGCAAATGTTTCTTCACACAAAGTGGTATCTTGCTCAATGAAAATGTGAATCGTGCAATAGTAGGGTATTTTGTATTATGCGAATAAAACGTTGTTTTCGACCTAGGGGACACATATTTCTCACAATGCAGATATTTTTCTTAAATGTACGTAGAAGACAGCTGCGCATGCGCACATATATACTACAAACGAATTCTCCTAATCATTTTGTATCAACGAAGATTTTATTTAAAAAAACAAAACATCATGAACAGGTTTTTGTGGTGGCTATGGTAGAATTATTAACGGCTGAGATGATTGCTCTTTGATTCTGTCTCGAAGTGGCTTAAATAAACAGAATCGTATCCACAAATGTCACAGTCTCACTCATTTTAGCCTTTATGTGTCTATATGTATTTATTGGTATCCGGTGCATGAGTATGTTTCTACATGCTGACATTCATGTGAGCCCCATGTTTTTTTTCCGTACAGATACGGTTGCTTGTGACACTTCATACGCATTTTTGCCATTAACAGCGAACTTTTTCTACATTAACGAAGAATGTCACCTCATCAATTATATTTTTTACGTGAATGATTATGAAGAAAAGCAGTATGTTTGCAGCTCAAATTGCTACAATATCCTATTCACATTAATATACAGATCTACACATACATACACACATACATACATAGAGGCGTACACACACATATACGCATATACATGATGGAGAAACATAATGGACTGCTCTTATTTCTATAGCTGACGTTTCTGTATTATACTCGACCTCATCTCAGAGTTAGATATGTGCTGGTTTAGCATTGGCACTGAAAATTGTTTCATAAAAAAAGTCACACACGTGAATATATATATATATATATATATATATATATATATATATATATATATATATATATATATATATATACACACACACACACATATCTATCTATCTATCTATCTACATATATATATATATATATATATATATATATATATATATATATATATATATATAAATATATATAGTATATGTGGTGCAAATCAGGCTAGCAGTATAACATAATATAATAATATATCAGTAATATAAAGCCACGTCTGAAATATAATGAATTTATTTCATAGAGTGCTCGATACATACAATTATTTATTCTTTTTTAAGTAAAAATGTTTTAGAGTGGAGCTGGAAATGAATGCTAGAATGTGGGTTTGCTACACAAACTAGCTCATGTTTCTGCCTCCTTCGTCTGATGAGGCCTGAAGAGGGCAGAATCATGAGCTAGTTTGTGTAGCGAATCCACATTCTACAATTTATCATGTATATATATATATATATATATATATATATATATATATATATATATATATGTGTGTGTGTGTGTGTGTGTGTGTGTGTATGTGTGTGTAAAGATATGTTTGTTGTCTTTCGGCAAGTGAGTGCTATTCCGAAAAAGATCTGAAAGAGTGGGTTGAGTGAGGTCTCAAGAGATAGCATTGATTCTTGTAGTTAACATTTATAGAAAGATATATGCAAACAAATTTGAATCAATTCAATCATTACTGTTGATATAAAGAAAATGAAATAATGCTTTTCCAATAATGTTACATATTTTGCCTCTATTCTATAATAAGCTCTTCGCCCCATAAGTAGCATAGGCCATCGGCAATCGTCTAATATTTCTGTAACGAACTACGTTTTCAAGTCTGGAGTTGTTAGCCGAACCACAAACACCTTGAACTCGAGGAGAGGTCTTATGGCACCTGGTATTCCCAGACTGTCACCTATCTGGGTAATGACCTGGTTCGACGTTGCTTAATTTCAGTGATCTTTCGGGAACCGGTGTGCCCAATGCAATTTGGCCGTACATTATGCGATAAATACGTTCTGATAAAGCTAAACTGCAATCTTTCAAGCTATTCATGGAACAAATTCGCGTTTGATAGTCGTCTATATTTGGTAGGAATCTGATCTGAACGACAACAAACCAACTAGGAAACAATTAAAAAATTTCTCCACTGATCCAAGAATAGACATTTTAGTCGCTTTGAGTAATCGATACTTCTGAAGGATCATTCATGTCAGATAATATGTTTGGACAATATACTAAGTAAAGTAGCCAAAACAATGATTGTTCCATGTTAAGTAAAGGGATAAAAGAAGGAACATACGCACATATTCCTGCAAATGGCTACTTCCATGATATGTTACTGGCGGATCTGCTTGAGTAGCCAATATTCTAAGTTTGAATTCGTATTATAAACAAGTTTCTAATTCCAGATTCTACAAATGAATTCCGCCCCGACACAGGTAAAATAAAAAAAATACAGAATGCTACCAAAGATATTAGTCATGCGAATAACCGGACTTGTATTTATCAAAAAATTTTGTCCATCAAAAATAGCCCTATGTTTAAGAAAAGAAAAATTACAACGAATAAACCTGTAAAGGTTTTCAGAATTTCCATTTTCAAAAATTATAAAACTCTTATGAAATATGAAGATATACTTTTGTTCACGCTAGACTTTTGTAATATAAGCAATCGTAATAAATTGTGAGTGTTTTGTTTTTCTTTGTGTATGTACAATGTATCCTACCGATAGTCACCTATGGAGCTGGAGCATGGAATCTAACCAAAAGATTGACCCTCAATCTGAGAACCATGCAACGTGCACATGAGAGAATCACACGGAGAGATCATAAGACCACACTGTATATTTGAGGAAAGACAAGAGTCCGAGATATCATAAAAACAGTCAGAAAACTCAAATGGCAATTGGCTGGGCATGTTGCAAGAATGTCGGTTAATTGCAGTATTCCACGACTTACAACGTGAATCCCTGGAGATCATATGCTAAATTGGGCCCAACAGAAAGTAAGATGGCGTAACGAGCAAGATAAATTCAGAAAATACTGGCTCCGTGATACCCATGATAGAGAGGTCTGGTGAATCTTGAGGAAGGTCTATGCCCAACGACGGATGCTAAAAGGCTGCTGCTGCTGCTGCTGATGATGATGATATGTACGTATGCGTATGTGTCTGCCAGTATATTTATTTTCTCCTATGTGCTCGTATTGAAGCACAAACGCACATATATTCACGCATACATTCACGCACAAACACTGAAACACACACACACGCTCACAGACATGTACACACTCACACAGGTGCTTACATATAGACCGAGAAAGAGAGCAATAATACATGCAATTTTTTTTACCTCAGTGAATATGTACATATATGTATATGTGTGTGTGTGTGTGTATGTACAAGTTTGTGCGTGCGTGTGCGTATTGTGCGTGTGTGCTGTACATGCCTACATTTGTGTATACCTATACATTCATGCATGTACACACGCAGGAATATAGATAATGATAAAAAAAAAACAACCTACAATCATGAAAGAGAATGCTTCAAAGACAGGCACGTTCTTTAAGAATTTGGTCATAGGATATTCATCGAATCAGGCTTGGTGCCTGGCGCAATACTGTCTTTGAGACTTCGATTCAGATATATTTTACTTGTGTGTGTGTGTGTGTGTGTGTTTGGAGGAGCGTGTACACGAAGTTGAATCAGTAGTAAATGTGCACGTAAATCAATGTGATGCATACAGAACCTGCATCTCTTAAACACTTTTATGCATAAAGCACACAGAAAAATGCAGGTGTGTACAAAACATGTATATGTCTATGCAAAAGCATTCGAACGAACGGCGACACAGATACGCATCAATTAAGGTTTATGTGCCAACAAGCATAGGAACCAAAACACACACACACAACACACATACACACACACACACACACACACTGAGCAACTTACATTCACACATGTAAATAAAGAAGCTTACAATTACATGAATTCACACTATGGACGAAATACTATAAATTTTTAAAAGCTGATTAATTTTTAATAAAAGGAATGTATAAGACGGGACAGTAATTTATTTTTAAGCCACATAACATCAAACAAAGACTCTTATCTGCTTAATAAATTGAAACATGAAAATATACCATACAAAAATAATATTCTGTGATAGAGAAAAATCCTGAATTCTGAACAGAATGATAAATGGTAAAGTGACATTTAAAAAAAGAGAAAAATAAACAACCAGAACAATTTTTCTCCCATCTTACAAAAAAGTAAATTCATAAAGCATTGAAGGAATTAAAGGAATAAAAATACATGAAATAACTTTTTTTTTCTTTCTCTTGTCCAGAGTAGAGAAAATACATTAAATTATAAGAAAAACGAATCTAGAATAAACACAGAATTTCCGAAAGGATACCACCAAGATGAAGGAATTTCCACAATTAGACAGCTTTAAAATAGAATGTTGGCTCCAAGCGGGTCACAATGTTTGACCCTTGAGTTTGTTGTGGGGCTGAAAATATATCCCTCTCACATACACACACACACACACACACACACACACACACACACATATATACATATATATATATATATATATATATATATATATATATATATATATATATATATATATATACGTGTATTGCATCTGAAGATAAGGGAAAAAAAGGAGAGAATATCGGAATTTTCCGCTATCTATCTATCTATTTATCTATCTATCTATCAATATATAGATAAATATATTCTTCAATTCATTTCTGTTTTTCTGTAAATAAATCCATCGCTTTCAATCATGATTCATCAATTTATCTGTCAATCGCTGGGCGCATTTGAGAGTAGATAAGATCTACATATAAAGGCACCTGTATTCGACGGTAACACCAATGGAAAATATGAAAACGTTCAATTAAAATTATATATATATATATATATATATATATATATATATATATATATATATATATATATATATATATATATATGTATATACATATATATATATGTATATATATATATATATGTGTGTATGTATATATATATATATGTATATATATATGTATATATATATATGTATATATGTATATATATATATATATATTTATATATATATATATATATATATATATATATATATATATATATACATATATATATATATATATATGTGTGTACATAGTAAAATCAGGATACTATGTAATATAATATAATTATAACAACCAGATGATGAAATATATCCAATACGTTGTACAGAAAAAAAAGCATTACAAGCAGTGACCAACAAATAAACTCGGAAAAGAAAAAAGGAAAAGAATAAATATACATAAATAAGATATGAGGAAAGTTCTCCAACCAAGAAAAAATAAATAACCCGCCAAGAAAAACGTCCTGAATAGGGATCTAAAATAAATTGAATTATTCGCCAGAGGAAACAGGAACGTGTTTGTGTAGCGAATCCTTTATTTCATCGTATATATCTATATATATATATATATATATATATATATATAAGTGTGTGTGCGTGTGTGTGTGTGTGCATGTGTATGTCTGTACATATGATCCTCTTATCATATCAGTTTTACAATTAACTGATGTTAAGACCAAATAGTGTGACAATTTATGTACAAGTACGATAATCTTCATTAACATACTCTTCTTAAACAAAATTTGAATTTAGGATAATAAAATGTAGGACATGAAAGATTTACAAAAAAGTTGAATGTCTTCAAAAAATGGAAAGTGTTAAATGAGAATCTGAAATTACCACAAATATGCACGTGTGTATGAAATGCCGCTTAATGGTTCAGTTAAGTCTGAGATTCATTCTGCTCTGGGATCAAAACGATGGGAAAGGAACATCATTATCCAAAAGTAAAATGAACACACATATACATACACATGCTCGGATATATATATATATATATATATATATATATATATATATATATATATATATATATATATATATATAAGATGGACTGGGGCTGGTTGATACATTTTCTTTGATGGCACTTACTTAATATGACCAACATTTATGGTGGAAAAGATACTTCCTTTGGATGGGTCGTTCAAATCTGAAACATTTGTCAAGTTTATAATATCGTACTTAAGACACTCGGAAAAAATTAACCAACCTCGTCACCAGTGAGGGTAGTTGGTATTATCAGATTGGGTAAGTTAGATATCTTGCTAGAAAGTACAGATGTTATTAATATATTCTTATCATTAAGATATATAAAAAGTTAAACCAGACAGAATAACGTATTTGAGTAAAAAGTAAGATTTTAGGAATGTAATGACCTCCTGGTTGGACAAATGGAATCATGTGGGAGTGAACCTCAATGATATATTTTAACACGATGGAAGATGGAAAACAAAAAACAATTCGAAAAGATAGACAACACCAATGACTTTATTTTACTGGAATGTTTCTTCTCCTTTGAC
>OY735201.1:47490096-47505096 GCA_963457665.1 Thysanoteuthis rhombus | reverse complement strand
AATAGCATTCCTACCGAGCGGCTGAGCCTATGCACATGCACATATGACTTTATTCTGATTGTGAACTGAAGCATTGAAGCTCATCTTGTTCCCAAACAGCCACAGCTGCAGGGAAGCGCTGTAACCAGCTGCCGGGGCCAAAACTCTCTTTAACCTTGTGTATTTTTTCATTACATTTTATCGAACACTTCCTTGGGCCTTGGCCTTTGCAGAATGTAACAGCCGCGTCGAGCTCTTCATTCTGACTCGCCGGTCGTTCGACTTGGGCGCCGGACGCAACATTCTCAGGTCACTCCACGGAGCAAGCGATTGGTCGACGGTTCACCGTTTGGTGTCATAGCTGTCTCCTCACAGCCTGGTGTTCCAACCAACAAATCATATTGGGGTGGCCACGACGAGAGAAATAACTAACTGGCTCAAGTATGTGATATGGCAAGAGAGTACAGATTATGAATAAAGATAAAAAAGAATGTAAAAAATTACGTATGACTCTAGTGCAAAGAGAACTATGATATATTTTCAACTTGTTCTGTAGTAACCATGGGTAAGGATATCTGGAAACATTACACAATATTTCAGAAGAAAAGAATTGTATTCGTGAGTAGAATCGACTTAAACATATAAGGTTTTTCGGGGGCGTAGTTGTTTTGTCATTAAATCATTATCAAGTCGGATGTTCACTTTCAGTTTTCAACTCAATGTAGAACCACTTCTCCCGATAAATGACATCGGGTCATCGATGAGAATGAACGGAAGAGTTGATCAAAATGTTATCATGATGCATCGGTTAGAGCCAGGCTGCTCATTTAAATAGCATTCAAGTTGTTTTTATATTGGCAATTATTTATAAGCGCGGGATCTCATATTTCTTTGGGAATTGTCAGAGAAATTTACTAAGCTCTGAATTCTGCATTTCCAACTTGACAGTAAATCTAAGATATTTAGTGCTAAAGACAAATTTTCAAACGTGAGAGACATTGATTCAGTGGGCAAGCCACTAATTGTTATCATTATCGTCATTATTATACTAATAGAGTGTTAGATGTTTAAATTGACTTTAATGAGATAAGCAGTTATGAATTTCATTGCCTCCCCTGGGATCTGAATGTTAAGATGCGATGTCGACTCTGAGGCTCGAATTCAAGCAACCCGATTCCTCCTATGGAAAAAAAAAGTATTTTCTCTGTGTACATATAACATTTCGATTAACTGCGTTTGATAATTAGGGAGGAAAATTGTACGTCTCATTTCAGAAGTTTTGACATTCTATTAATTAGGATTGCTTTTAACCTATTAAATAAAAGTAAATCGGATGACCTCGAAAGAAAAAAGCGCTTGATGAATCAGTAGTTAATCGCAGACAACAAAGTGAATCTCTCAGTTCAAATAACCTCATATAATAACAATAACATATTGGCGCCTTTTCAAAATATTCTCAGTCTAGGGATATGTCGAAGGATGCATAATGCGTTATGCTATTTCAGCAGATTATACTACTCAATCTAGTATCTAAGTTTGAATGTATGTTAAACATCTGATGGTTGGCCTTACCCAAGTCACGAAAACGAGCAACGGAAGTAAACTTGTGAGTGATGTTTTTAAAAGCTAATCAAGACTTAAAAACTTTACTTTCATAAGAAGTTCAAGGAAATCATGCACGTAGCTAGTAAATCTGTATGTGAGATAGCATTCCCGCCTGTAGCCATTTCAAATACAGGAAGATGTCAGAGACTCATTTTTATTTTTTTGATTATAGAAACAGATGGGTAAATGACGGTTTAAATTAAAAACACAACATTCAAAATGAGGTTAAAATGCAACCAGTTTTTTTTCCCCATTTGAAAACAAATTTTAGTTAGAGGCCAAATTTGAAGCAAACACATCAAGCAGAGGAGTTGCTAATGAAGGTAGGCTATTAGAGAACGTTCCCAGACCCCCAATGGGCCTTTTAAATAGTAGTTCACATACTGCATTTCGACTGTAAAATCTCCCTAAATGTTGGAGGGACCCCTCAAGGAGCCAAGCATCCCCCCGACCCCCGAATCTCTAGTTACACCTTTGACGCAAAAAAAAACAAAAAAAAAACAAACAAATAAAGAAAAGTATCTTACCAAACGGGAGTGAAATGGGCTTATACGTACTAGAGTTAGTTTATCAAAGATGATTAAACATAGTAACAAACTAGATATTTTGTTCATCAAATCTTGAATAATTCGACTCAAGATATAACGTATAATACAAGACTCTTATAATCTAAGGAGCAGTAAAAAGAAATAGGATATCATGATTTATATACTTTTGTTTGTATTGATGAAAACGTCTACGGAACTCATTATGTGAAGCCTTTTAGTGAAGTTTAAAACGCGGAACGAAAACGCATATTTCATTTCAAAAGGTATGTGCAGCTAAATTGTAAGAATCGCTCAAATTCTTAAATTTCAAGCCATACAATATATAGTAAGAAAAGTAGATGAAATGATCTTAAGGAAGCAAAAAAATCAGAATATAGATATCGTGGAAATTCAGAACGTTATAGCTATACATTTATTTTACACGGGGGAGAGAGAGGGAGAGAGAGAGAGAGAGAGAGAGAGAGAGAGAGAGAGAGAGAGAGAGTGGGGGCGGAAAACATGAATTCTTGGTGAGAGGGAAGAAACATAAAGTTGACACAGATTGTGAAAGAAATGATGAAAGAGAACAATGAGTGAAAACTCCAAAGAGGAACAACAAGCCTGATTGCTACAAGGTCAGACTCCACTCCTACTTTGATTCCAGCTGAAGATGATTACTACAACTTTTGTATTGTATAAAAATTATAAACATATATCTTTTTAGTATAAATGTATTCATCAGAATGAAATAAACCCTTGCATATTGATAAGATAGATTTCGTTGATATCGACTGAACCAAACTGAGAACATAAGAGAGCTAATTAACAATTGTTTGATCGCGATTTCAAATCAAGGTTAGGAAATTTCAATTTTATTGAATGTATTTATTTAGAATGAAATGAACCCGAATAGATTTGTAACATAGATTTTTTCATGCAAGTAAGACTTGACATTTTATCTCAGTCGTGAAGACACTGGCGTTTCAATCAAATCGATGTGATTTCAATTCACGATTGGAGAATATCAATTTTTACCCCCGTACATTTGATGAAGATCATTCTTGTTATTCTCGTTACGGTAGAGAAAAAAAAAACAAACAAATCAACTCCAGACTTCCAGAATCCAAAAAATGACTACCCAAGAGAAAGGGGGAAAAATCAAGAAGCGTAAATACGAATGTAAGTATGTATCGCCGTTCTCCACTTACGTAGATGATGTCGTAAGCTTAGGTACACACGGGATATTGTTGTTAAGATCTGCTTCCGGCTTGCCAGGACTATCGAACTTTCATGCAGCTCGCGTCATCTACGTACTAACCCAGCTCGACGTTGTTTAACTCCAGCGATCTTATAAGAACCGGTGTATCCAACAGGATTTGGTCGTAATCCCATAGCTTCTGGGTTACGTTCCTCAATCCTAGTCCTTGTGCTGAGCTTATCATGGAGAGGAATTGTTTACCATCTTAAAAATCTTTGGTATTATTTAATGGTTGATTAAACCTCAACCCATCGAACCGGAGGTGAGCAATCTACCACTAGGCCACTGTGACCGATATAGCAAAATAATGTAATTGAATATATATATATATATATATTTAAATATATATATATATATATATATATATATATATATATATATATATATAGAGAGAGAGAGAGAGAGAGAGAGAGAGAGAGAGAGAGAGAAAGAGAAACCTAAGAGCGACTGACCAAGATGAAGAAAGGAAAAAGAAAGTCAAGTATATATATATATATATATATATATATATATATATATATATATATATATATATATATATATATATATATACACAGTATATGTGGTACAAATCAGGCTAGCAGTATAACATAATATAGTAATATATCAATGATATAAAGCCACTTCTGAAATGTAATGGATTTATTTCATAGAGTGCTCGATACATACAACATTTTACTCATGAAGTTGAGTTGTTTTATAGTAGAGCTAGATATAAATAGTAGAGTGTGGATTTGCTACCCAAATTAGCTTGCCTGATGAGGCCTGAAGAGGGCAGGAACATGAGCTAGTTTCGGTAGCGAATCCACATTCTACTATATATATATATATATATATATATATATATATATATATATATATATATAGCACTAAACTCATCTACCTCGGGTACGATCTGTCTAAATGAATAAGCCCTTTTCCCCACCTAGCACCGTTTCCAGTATGGATAAAGTTTACGTTCTTTTTACTCCCAATGAACGCACGAATTTCCTTTTCTACTCAGTCTGCAAAGAAGATGATCGGAGAAATAGGAGTATTGATTCATAACAACCTGGCCGGAAATTTCATATTTCTATTGATATGTTTTAGTTCATTAATTTTGATTTTAATTTTTGTTCGATATTTCCTAGACACACGACGACCAAAAGATCGATATTAACGAAAGATGCATTTCGAATTATTTTTGTGCGATTTAAAAGCTTATATCTTTTCATGTAAAACACATCCGTAACATCTAACAATTCTGTTTGATTAACGAAAAATGAATGAATATATGGGGAAATCATATCTTCATTATTCTAAAGAATTATTGGCTTTAACAACGTATCTCAGTCATCAGACTAACGTTACGCACCATCTTGAAGGCGTTTTTATAGTGAAGTGGTCAACCTTGCATAAATTGTAACTTTCCAGATTAATTTTGAGAATTCAGTGTTATGAGATGGATTATGCTTCCTTTATATCTGAGGAGCCAATTTTCGAATGTATAAATGATAAAGTACATTGACTATTTATAAAGCTAAGTGGGATTCCGAAATTAAACCATCAACATTAAAATATATTTTCCAGATATTTGGATAAATATGTAGATATTTACAAAGCTAAGCAAAACCAAAGAGCAAGAAAAAACCTCCTTTGAAAATCAACATTTAGAATCCAGACATATATATATATATACATATATGTATATATTTATATTTATATATAAAAAAAAATAATAACTAAATAATTGTCATCCACAGACAGCTGTTTCGTTGTATTAAAACTCTTCAGTGTGGCTATAGACTATCCATTACCCCATCCAGTACCACAAGGTAGGATCGAAACCTTCGCTTCAGACCAAGACTTCTAACTCAGCCCTACGCAGAACTGGAGGGTCAGTTAGGTTGAATTTAAGCGATATATATATATATATATATATATATATATATATATATATA
Organism: Thysanoteuthis rhombus; assembly: GCA_963457665.1. NCBI lineage: Eukaryota > Metazoa > Mollusca > Cephalopoda > Oegopsida > Thysanoteuthidae > Thysanoteuthis > Thysanoteuthis major. Next base: position 47,499,787 of record OY735201.1, on the reverse strand, counting down.
TATATATATATATATATATATGTGTGTGTGTGTGTGTGTGTGTGTGTGTGCATGTGAGTCTTTGGCGACAGTGATAGATTCTGTTTCGTAGGAACTACCTATGTTAGAATCAGTAATATGTAAGCAGGTACAGCGACCTCAAGTAATCCCATCTGAAATGTTGAATGCCGCAGTTATGGCCAAGAACCTTTTGAGTATCTTTGACAAAGGTCAAATTTTTATTGCTAGAAACTAGGTCAGAGCATTACAGTACCGGTACGGCTGGTGGAGTGCTCACGTCCAACCGTGGTAAGAACCCATCGGCAGTGCCCCGAAAAGGAAAAAAAAATCACCAACTGCCGACAAATCATTTGGTGGCCGAGGCTTATCAATGCGAGAGGTGAACAGATGTTTACGCGACAAATACAGGAAATCAACAGAAGGGCTCCTATAGCACAGATAGTTTTAATAAAGGTGAAGGAAGGAATATGTCACATAGATCCTTGTGGTGTATTGAGCTTCATAGCCACAGGCAATACAGACTATCCAAGCTAACCAATGTCAATCAGTATTCATTATCCTGGAAGGGCGCTGGCACTAAGATATACTTTGGGAAAACAACAAGCCGGTGAATGCAATGATGCTTTGGGCATACATCTGCTGGGAAACACTGGGCCTTATAATCCATGCTGAAGGCACTTTGTCGCGTACAATCCACCTCAACATCATTAAAGAACATGTACCCATCTTCATGAGAGTCTGCTATGATGGTGGTGCCATCTTTTAACGGTACAATGCGCCCTGCATGAATTCTACTAGAAAAGTTTCAAAAAAATATGGAGAAGACTTTATTGTGTTCTCGTGGCAACCAAAACACCAAGCTTGTTTCGCAAAATATTTAACACGTTTTTCCGATTAGCTGCAGTTAAAAGATCCGCTGTTAATACCTTATCACCAGATCCCAAAGTAAAACTTTAAAGGCCTTGTAGATTCCATACGTGTTCGGATAAAAACAGTTTTTTTTATTTTCTGGAACAGGAAGGATCAACAACTCATTACGTAGGTGGTCGAAGAGTTTGGTTTCTCAGTATATATATATATATATATATATATATATATATATATATATGCGTTTGTATTTTTGGAATTGTGAAATACCCTTTCTATGGCAACCTCTTGAGTGACTTCATGGATTGAAATCGATTATAGATAATAATTTCATGATATATTTGAATATATTTCAAATCCAGCGATTAATTTGTATTTTACCACTACATGGGTAATCATTCTTGGATCCAAGTCTGGGGCTAGAATTCAAACACTAAAAGATGCTCCTGTGTAGCAACTGAGAAGATAGAATAAGTTTATAAAGCTAAACAAAGCACAAAAGTATTACTAAATACGTAGGTGTTTCAACTCACCCCATCTCTCTATCTTCTACAGCAAGACCCCTTTTTGGTTTCTAAGGGCTCTGTCGGAACGTCCCCATCATTTTTCTTATAACATATTTTGATTGTTGTAATTGACTCATTCACTTGTGTAAATGCATTATGTTCAGTTCAAGTTGAAAATTTCTCACCTAAAGACATTTTCTGTCAATTTTTTTTAGTGTATTTTACTTCACAAATAATGAATTACCTTTATGTAACCTTGCGCAGAATGCGCGTATGTTAATTATCAAATGGGTCTATAATAAATAGCTAAAACCGATGACCAAGATAGTATATTTATGTGGGGTATCAACGTAACTGTGTGTATGCTCTTTTGGATATGTAGTGTATGTGTAGATGAATGTGTGCTTTGTGTGTACGCGTGCGGGAACTATAAGTGGAAGGTTTGTATGGATGCGGGTATGTGAAATTGCGCGAGGTGTTTGCCTGCGGGCAATTTGATAATGAATCTTTCCCCAGATTATCAAAAAGAAAAAAAAAAAAAAAGGAAAAGTGAAACAACAAATAAATGGAATGAAAATAAAGGAAAAACTTGAAGAAAAAAAAAAGAAAAAAGAAAAATGAAGGAGATCTAATGAATAGAAAAGATCGAATGAAGATTATACTGATCAACTAAAAAATGCCTCAAGCTTCCTGAATCTGGCACTCACTACCTTGCAGCAATCGCTGATAAATTATTAATAAAATCTTGGATGAGGAAAAATAAGAAGTAAGATAATACTTTAACTACTATTACCAATACTACTTTTCAAGACTACCTTGATAAGAACAGGTCTGGTTAGTCACTTTATAAAAACCGTCATTTGACCAATGTCTTTTGGCAGCTTGTTGTGTTAGTTGATTAAAATTGGAAAAAAAGGGTGATTAATGATAAAGTTACTTCTTTTGCATTTTGTTGGGTAGTAATCACCGAAAAAAGTCTAAATAAAAAAGAAGAAGAAAAAGAGCCGTTTGTGCCCTTTTCTCAAAGTTGGTAAACTTTGAACCACCCCCTCTGAAATCCTATCTTGGAAGGGAATTTGAAAACAAGCAAAAACGTTTATTTTCGATACAAAAAGGAGTAAATATTTAAATTTCCAGCTTCCATTAGTGTGACTTGAACGTGTAATACGCACATATATATAGCCAGCCAGCCAGCCAGCCACACCAACTTGTAAACTGAAGAAACCCTAGTTGACAGATTTGGTTGACAGTTTCTGATACTTCTTTTCACGGCAACATCAATATGAATAATTTTCTCTTTCTCTCTCATTCAGATCTAAAATACAGATATCTTAAAATTCGACGTCTAACTAATAGCAACAATAAAGTTAACTCTCCGGGAGTTTGACAACAAAACTATTATAAAAACAGTTATATTGCATCAAATCCTCTTGGCTCACACCCGATGGATTGAGAAACAAGCATAATCACATTTGTGCCTAAAATCAAATTCCAAGTTGAATATGAATCTTTACGACAGTTAATATCCTGCAGGATTTGTCTGTTAACTTTGCAGTCCATGGTTATAATAAGTTCGTAATAATAAATGAATGATAAATGAATGATAATAAAACATATATATATATATATATATATATATATATATATATATATATATATATATATATATATATATATATATATATATATATATATATAAAATGGGGAATTGTGCGTAAGTAAATATATCGCTTAATTAATAATGACCGTCCAATTCTGCATAGGGTTTGGGGTAGTGTATCTGCCTCTTGTCTGAAGTGAAGGTTTCGATTCTTCCTAACAGTACTGGAAGGGATATGGGTTTGTCTATAGCCATACTGAAGAGTTGTAATACAACGAAATAGCTGTCTGTGGATGACACAATTAAAAATCATTATATGATTAACGCTCCCTTCTTTAGGGTTTGAGCACTCTGAGGTAGGGCACTCGTCTACTATAAGCTACTATAGCAACGCTTTTCCAACTCTGGTGGCGAATTATTAAATATATCGCTTAATTCGACCCTACTGACTGTCCAATTCCGAATATATGTAGTAAAACGTTTGTCAGTCTCTATACGTCTTAGATAAGTGTAACACTTTCAGAATCCTTATAAGATAATTTTCTTCATTGACATCAATGCGTTTCCCAAGTTCTTTGAATCTCGGGTCAAACTATCCATAGAACCGGTGATGTTCCCAATGGGATGTAGGAAACTTCAATTCAATTTCATTTGATAAGGACCATGGACAAACTTTCACCCAGGTTGTTATATGTTTGCTAGGGTGACTCTGTAAATACGAACACCCTCTTTAAAAATCATTTTTCACGTTGACAAGGTTTTGTTCAACTTAATTCAGAATGGATTTGGGCAAATCGGGCGGAAATGAAGATAATTCTTGGCGTAGATGAGATTAAACGTTATAAGATTATCAAGATAGACTCAATACATGATTAGGTACTGCTAATTTATCGTAGAACAGATTTTTGAATTGGACATTTTGAAGGGCTGGAAGTGGATGGATTTTTACCGTTGATCAAACTATGTTATTTCCGACTTGAAAACACCGTTTACTTTAGAGACAATGCGACGTGTAGTTAGAGTTAGTATTAGGGTTGTTGCGTAGGGTAAGTGTTACGGTTAGTAGAAAAGTTTGGGGCTAGTACTCGTTGGTAGGTTGGGATTATTTAGGCAGGGTACGGTTAGTTGGTAGATCTAGGGTTACTGTTGGTGGGAATTTCTGAAGAGAGAGTTTGTTGGTAGATTTGGTGTGTGGATTAGTAGGTATGTTTGGGGTTACGATTAGTCGGTATGTCTGGGGTGACGGTTAGTAGGTAGATTTGGGGCTGGGGTTCGCAGGTAGTTTTTGGGGTAGGGTTAGTTGGTACGATTAAGGTTAGGGATATCAAATAAGTTTGGGGTCAGGGTTGGTATGTAACTTTAACCCATTCAAAGTGACAGTGACTTGTTTAATCTTACCTATTCCGAACAATCACCGAAATGAATAGCAAGATAATATCCCTTTATCAGTCCATCATCCGTCTAATTGTACATACTCGCTTACCGCCAAATCCACTCGACATAAACGCATGGAATTTTAGGTGGATTACATACCTGGAGGATGAGTATCTGGTTGAAGTTTTGGTGAAGGTGTGCCCTTGGCTCGTAAACTAAATGTTGAAGGGAACTTATTGCGCTGACTGACTAATGCAGCTGTTAATATTGATATTAACGTATTACAGAATGGACAAAAGCAGGAAAACATTTAAAACTATATTGCATTCAATCTAATTATGAAATATGTTATTCAGGTTTAGGGTTAGTTTTAAGATAACGGGTTACTTTTAATGTTAGCTGTACGGTTTTTGAAAATCACCCCCAAAATCTAAATCGAAGGGTCATTTTTATTTTACTTTTAGAAGTGAAGAATCAAAATAGATAATGTTTTTCACTGATAGAAGTCAAAATAAATAGGAATTTTTTTTTTCCAATTATTGGGACATAATTGAAAGCGAACTCTCTTTTTACTTTTTGGTGTCAAAATCAAGAGGGAATTCTTTTCACTTTCACTTTGATCAAAGTCGAAGGGGAGCTTTTTTTCACTTTTTGCCTTTAGTCGAGAAATCTTCTTTTTTTTTTTAAACTGAGGGTGTCTTTATTTTCATCTTTGTGAGTTAAAATCGAGTAGGAGATTATTTCCAATTTTAGGAGACAAAAATCGAGGGGTACTTATATGTTTCACTTCTAGGGGTCAAAATCGAAGGGGACGTTCTTCACTTTTGAAAGGCAAAATCGAAGAAAATTTGTTATTCAATTTCAAGTGTCAGAATCAAGAGAGTGTCTTCATTTTCATTTTTGAGGATTTTTTTCTTAACATCACGGAACCCACACTTTAAACATTATACCTCTCCTTTTAAACTTTTTGTACCACTCTTAATATCACCCCCATCCTTTTTACACTTTTGGAGAATAGCTCTTATTCCTTTTTAACATTAGCTTCCTTTTTTACATTTGCCCCCAACCGTTTTACAGTATTTACTGCCATCTGATTCCTATCCACCTATCTTCCAATTTCTTTTTTGAACTGTATTTCATTCGCCTGTTGGAGCAGGTGATTAGTCTAGTAATCTAACCATTTAATGAGCTTATACGCAAATTGTCTCTTTATTTGTTTGCTTATATTTTTGTTTGTTTGTTTGCGCTCAAATGGGATGATATCTTTGGTAGATTTAACTCTCTACTATTTCACAAAGCAGTAACATTACGCCATAGAAACTCTTAAAACTTCATGTCTGATCACACACCTGAACAGCTTGAGATATGTTGAGACTTCGAAAGAAATTAAATAGAATATTTGAATCATTGAAAACTAATCAACAAATAAAATAGCTTTAGGCTCCTTAGTTCTGATCCATAAATAAGTAACCCCGTCATTTTGGACGGGCATTGTCTAGCATGAGCAATCCATTTGTGAATTTACATAGGCATATCAAAGAAGACTTTCTTTTAATTTCTTACAACTTGGGGAATATTTTCTGATTTTCTGTTTTGGTAACTACTCACATTTCAAAAGCTTTCCTGAGAAATGTTTACTTTAAATATTATGTTTTACGATGCCCAAGTCCCCAAAATATTTTCTCCTTCTGGAATGTTCTGACTGATCTGGTAATATAATAATTGATGATCTAAAAGTGAGTAAGATGACTTCTGACAGTTGATCCAATGTATTTGAGGTCATGAAATAAGTGTTACGCACACAGTTGCTTCATAACTGCATTAAATTGAAATTAGGCGATTACGTGGATGATGATGATGATGATGATGATGATGATTTTTGTTTCTTTGTAATACTAGTTGATGTTTTCCCTGTATGTTATTTTTTGCAATCATGGCTGAAAAATACCAGCTATTCGATTGAAACATTTATCGACAAGAAGAGGTGCCTGTGAAATTGAACAATTAGGAAAACAGTCTTAGATATGATTATACCAAATAGATTGATGGAAAATATCGAATGAGTCGTTTAGAAAGATCATATATGAATGTATATTTTAAGAAAAGCCCGGTTCATTATGCTTTGAATAGTTTTATTTTATGTAATCCTTCAAGCGAGCGAATGATGTAATCCTTTCAGCTTTTCACGATCACAGATTACGAATACTGGCAATTTGCATACTCTGGAATGATCTTCTTGTTCATTCTGAGGGTTAGGTAGAATTATTCCATGGTCTACTAGACAAATACATAGAAAGATAGCCACTGCAATGACGAAACCCAAAGCAATCATGAACCAATATGCTGCCTTTGGATTAATCCCCAATAATGGACTACAAGGGACGATGATTATTAGTAGAACACTGAGGATACAATAAAGTAGTATAATCCAGTAGGGCTCCTTTCTGTTTTGTTCTGCGATCTCTGGTTGTTCTTCATTAGGGAATTTAAGGATCGCGTCATTCTTTTCATCAATCGTATCATTTTTCTTTTTTTTCGTATTTATCTCTTTTGTCAACCTTGGGCTTGATGGGTAACGAGTGACATTAGGTTCTTTCAGCCTGTCCCTTGTAACTTGGCCAAGTGAGGCATCATGTGTAACATGTTCACTTCCTTTGCTCGTAAGAGCTACTAAAGAAGGATGTTGTGTTATCGGTGGGCTCTCTGTAGACATTCGTGTTTTTATAATTCGGTAGGAATTCAAAATTCTAAAACTACCATCTAGTTAGATTATTTGGTCAATCAGAAGACACTGAAATTTTGACGTCTTCGAAGGGCTGTTATCGATGGGAGAGAAGACCATTTGGTTGACTAGAGAGGTTTTTGCTGCAGATTATATTTCCTCTTCTTGGTATATCTGAGCTATATGACCAGCTCAGTTGTGTGCAAATGAAAAAAAAACAAACAAAAAACAAAACAAAATGAAAATAAAACTATATTTTGTTGTCACTGGTCATTTCCACGATATAATAGATGACGTCATATACATATATTTACGACGAAGGAAGCTAACGCCATATTGTTGAAATATTTTCAATTCTATGAATAATCTTAGTTTCCTGCTATATCACTCAAAACATTGATGTTTCTCTACTGATTCAAGTCAACCTACTCAGCTTGCAGGACAGTTAAAAAGTAAAGAGCTAATTAGGAATTATTTGGTATGAAATAGCTACCAAAGTAGAAAACTATAACTGCTGAGGCCCCGTTTTTTTACTTTCATTTTATGGCATATTGTCAGGTGCACGCCTACAATTATATCATCGGAAATTTACGAAATTACTACTAATAGGCACCAAGTTAACAGTCATTAAATATTATCACATTTTAAGTGTTTTTATTGTTGGGATTCACTCCCTGTATTTTGAAATTCCAAATAGAATGGCCAGAAATGGATGGGGGTCAAGGCATCACTTTGATTTTCGTATTAAAAGGAATAAATTCTAGTGCAACTGACTAAGTGAATAGTTGAGACACCTAACGTAGAAGCATGACCATTCAAAGAAGACCCAAACTTTATGTTATTTGAATATAAAAAAAAGAGCTATGGACTTATCGAACCGGGAATAGAAATTGTTAGTTCCGATGCTACAACAGGGACGTAAGATCCTTCGCAAGTCAACCGAATGAGAGAATAATTGACCTGGTCAAGTACTCAAACGTAGTAGTTTTTCTTAAGCTCTCACCATTATGGTCGGAGAATTTAGCAATAAATTGAAAGCTTCAAGACATAGGTTTGCGAGTAATAGATGGAAGGCAGTCATTCTGTTATCTTTTACAATACTGTGCACACCCATATGCTACCTCATCCTGAGAAAATACCATCGGGGCTATGAGTAGGTGAAACTCTTGGTTCAATTTGAAATCAGTTCTAACCAAAACCCCGACTTGTGTTTCCTTCATGGTATTCGGGAGGTAAACTGTTGGCCCAGACTCCGGCTCCTGCATCCTTAATGGCCTTCAGGACGGACAGAGTCATTACAGAACGACTTTTGACCGGCTTGTGTTCTCTAAATGATCTACAGGAGGGACGCAGTCTTGATTGAGCGATTGTTGGTCAAAATAATTAGAAAAATGGACGAAAGAGTGCAGCGAATTAGTTTTGTATTGAATAGATAACTCAAAAGCTAACCATAAAACAGATGTCATAGAGAACGCACGATCACAATATGGCGAGAAACGCCTTGATTGATTGATAATATCAAGGAGAAGAAGTAAAACAAGACTGTTTCAAGTATATTTTATGAAACTAAAAAAATTACTAAAATTCAAAAAACGTCACGTTGTTAAAACCAAAGGATATGACGTTTGAAATGATTTTTAATTATCATGTTAGACGTTTAAATCTAGTCGGAGTTTAGAAAACTTTCATTCCGTTTAACGACTGATTAAGATTTACAGAATATCGAAAATTTTCATAATTCCATAAACGTTTCCAAAGAACAAACTTGTTTCACCCCTCTCTAATAACGGTCAGAATAAAACAATAAATACGACCTTATAAGTACATTTTTTTACAGCTTTTGTATACATGTGTGTCATTGATAAAACTATATGTTCCCCATTGAGTTATCAAGTTAATTCCTGTCAAAACATCCGAATGTCTCTACAACTATCTTTACCAACGTCATTAACTGATTTAAAAAAGAACACAGTCAGTCCGTCTTTAACCACACCCACTCCGAGTCTCTTAATTCCACACGAACGCAGTAAACCGATTTGAAAATTGGTCTTCACATATTTTCCCCGCTTTGAGAACTGTCAACTTTCGTCGCAGACAGCAACAACAACAACAACAACAACAACAATAATAATAATAATAATAATAATAATAATAATAATAATAATAATATCAAGAAATGAAATCATATATATATCAATGAAACGGATGACGAAAAATTCAACAAATGGTGTAAGAACCCATCCCATTTTTGCGGTCTTCCTTAAATTTTCCACCAATTTGTTGTGGATTTGAATTCTGTATTGCCAAAATGTCAGGATGGATTGATAGTCATCTAAAATCAAAAGCAAAACGAGCCCTTTCCTACATAACAAATTTTGTCAAACACCCTATCAATATAGACACTTTTATTTTCATTCAAGAATTTTTTATTTTATTTTTATTTAATTACCATGTTGTTTGTTCTTTATACCCGAACATTGACCTCAAAGAAGCCCTGAATAATCGTATTGATAATTCAATACCATCGGACTACATTTCTAATACAATTTTGTTTATTCACGTGACCAATACCCTCGATTTCGAAGGGGAATTTCATCAACAAATAAAAGGAATGTCTATGGG
>OY735201.1:47377596-47485096 GCA_963457665.1 Thysanoteuthis rhombus | reverse complement strand
TTTCAAACGATCGCAATAACTTTACCATAACGTATTTTGATGCTTCGTTGGGCATCATCTACATTTCTCCGCTGTTTATTACATAAAACCCATTTCAAATTACTAGTTAATACAAAATGGGGTCAGTTTTAGGTAATTGAACATTAATAATACATGCTTTAGATATTGTGTTCATCATCTAATTAGGATAGGATCTATTTTATCGAGTACTTCTCTAGAGGATCGATCTTGAATTATTTAAAATGGTTCCAATTGGTACACTGGAGTTACTGCTGTAATTTTTTCGTACATTTTCTACTAAAGCCTTCAAATCTTTATCATACACTTATAGCTGACATCTCATCCGCTTTTTTCTAATCAGAATTCTCCACTTTTTGGAAACTAGTATCTGAATGTTTATTTTGAGTAATGGAATTGTGTCCGAAATTTGAAAACTGAACTTATACTATTCAAGAAAACAAATCTCATAGACTGAAAGGTTTTCCATTTTCGTAATCAATGTAAAAAATGATCGAATGAAATGAATTTCAACATATCTACCGATAGAGCAGTTCCTTCATCGGGCTATGTAAAGACTAAGAGGCCTTTCAATTAGAAAACAGGTGTGACACAAGTTGATACTAGCTCACCCAAACTCTTCACAGCCTGCTTTGAGATGACCTTCCGAAACCAACGATGGGAACACAAAGGAATCTGAATAGACGGCGAATACTGAAGTAACCTCAGATTTGCTGACGACATCGTCCTATTTGCTGAGAACCTCCAAGATCTTCAAATGATACTAGTCAAACTGATCAAAGAAAGCAAGAAAGTTGGCCTCTTCATGATTAACAAACATACTGAGGATAAAGACACAACGATCAAAATCGGAAACGCAGAGCTGGAGAAAGTAGATCACTACATCCACCCAGGACAACGAATTCCCAGAAAATCCTCAGAAAAAGGGAAAAAAATCAACGAAGAATCACACTTGGTAGATAAACTTTTTTCGTTAGGGCAAGCTCGACTTTCAAGAACACGAACAAATCATAGTTGTCCTGAAGACAGAAAAAAAAACTCAACCCATGCATCCTACCGGCTGTTACCTAATGAGCTGAAACATGGAATATTGATAAAAGATTGATCCTCAAACTGAGAACCATGCAATGTACACATGAAAGAATCATGCTCAACCTCACATGAAGAGACCAGGAGACAGCACAGTATATCAGAGAAAATATAGGAGTCCGATATATCATAGAAACCATTGGAAAACTCAAATGGCAATGGGCTAGATATGTTGCAAGAATGTCAGACGACTGCTGGACATCATATCTCACAATGTTAATCTCCTGAGGTCATATGCGAAATTATTGCCGACAGAGAGTAAGGTGATGTGACGAACTAGATAAACTCAGTACTGGCTCTGCAATGCCCATGATAGTGAGGTCAAGCGAATCTTGTGGAAGGTCTGTACCCAACAACGTTCGCTAAAAGGCTGATGATGAAGATGATGATGATAATGATGATGATGATGAAATGAAATTCTGACTGAATAATCGATGAATAATATATTAATAAAACATCAATGTAAATGAGGTTGTCGTTATCGTAAAAGATGGTGAAAATGTGAAGATTAGCGCAAAATCGGCAATTTCATTTTGAAAAGCATAATATAGTACTTCAACACATGCATGCACATACCACACACACACACACACATATATATATATATATATACATCTAAACTCTTTTACGCTTGACTTTGTTTAATTCCTAATAGTTCATCTATCTATCTATCTATCTATATATATATATATATATATATATATATATATATATATATATATATATATATATATGTATGTATATAATGTCTCCATATGCTTTTACTGTTGTCTTTGTCTCATTCCTAATAGTCTCTCCCCCACTCTCTGTCTCTGTCTCTGTCTCTCTCTCTGTCTCTGTCTCTCTCTCTCTATATATATATATATGTTCTTGCAAAATATATTGATGAGACTGTTTCATCCAGTGGCCCTGAGGTTAACAAGAACACAGGATGTGTGTGACGCCCGACGACGTCCGGGCACAACGGAAGTTTCCTATAATAGAGATGCGAATCAGGATGATGGCTTTGCTGGCGCCAAACAATGTTTACAATTTTCCTTAGTATACCACTATCGATAGAAGAATCAGATCGACACCGATAACCTTTTTTTCACTACTTACACGGTACCCGCATACATAGATTTGCACATTTTCAGCATACGTACTGCCGTAATTCCATAGAATTATACATGTACAGTTATATCTTGATATTCGCGGGAATCTATCCGCGGTTTCGATAATTCGTGGTTCAGCCTTGAGTAATTTATTGGGAATTTTTCGTGGAGTTCTGAGGCAGACAGTTAAAAAAACAGTATCACAGAAAATGTAGTAATAACAAAACATAAAAAGTTTAGGAAATAATAGATTCATCGGAATAATATTAGTGTTTAAAATTTATTCATGTTCACAATATACACCCATTTTATTTTATTTATATTTATTTTATTATATCACGAACGGTATTTTAGATATTACATTTTCCCAGAGCTGCAAACAGTTTTTTCGTATAGTTTTTTAATAGAAGAAGTATCATAAATAATCGTAAACAATTTGTTTCGTTTTTATTCTACTGTTAATTTTATCTTCATTTTGTTGCTTCTTAGTTTTTTCAGACGGGATGAATCTTTAAACATAAACAACAGAAATGTGAAGATGAATGTAAATAGTCGAATGAAAAGGAAATAATTATTAATAATATCTGCCCATTAGTTTTATGTAATTTATGGATTCTGACAATTCAACTGTAATTCTTTTTTTCATTAGGATCTACTTTTTAACGATTGTTAAAAATGTATTACAATAATCGAATTTTGAAAATTTAGTTTTAGTCATAAATGCGAGAAAATAGCATGATGATAGTCGTAAGAAAGAGAAAAGGAATATTTTTAGGTTCTCACAAAGGATTTGCGATCAGATTAAGGCTTTTTGACTAAAAACATATTAATTCCGCCATTATTGTCGGATACAACTAGAAAAAATGATTCTAAGTTTTTAAATTACTTTTTCTATCGGATTACTCACTACATTCCTTTATTCATTGGTGCATTTACAATTTTGGGGTGATAAAGTGTTCCCTTATTATTCTCACTGCTTTTGGCGACCGAGTGGGTTCGAGGTGGGGGTCAGCAAAAAATATTCAAAGATTTTCGTATTCACTGCCCTGTGCTGCCCCTAAACACCACGAATATCAAGAGATAACTGTATAAATGTATATTCATGTTCGTATATTTGTGTGTGCATGTGTGTCTTTGTTTTCAGTTTTTTGATTTGCGTAAACACAATTGAAGCTCACTAAAATGCAGGCATGTCCATGCTCGTATACATACGAACAGGCACAGGTACGCAGCTACATACCTTCTATATTCTATTGTGCGTGCATATACAGATATGTAATATCCCTAATTTATCATACGTGCTATATATTCATTTATCAATATTTCTATTTTTATTAATGCACATATGTGTATTTTTATATTCAAGGATCACTAAACCAACCAAAACCACTCAAAAGGAACGAAGAAAATACACAACGGTCGTCATCGAAACAATTCTCGAAAAAGTAGGAGTTTCTAAGTTATTAATAAAGCTCTCAAGAGAAGGAGACGAATAACCAGTGCGTTAGAAGATAATATGGATCTAACTACGGACAGGGATCAGATTGTCGAACGCACCTAAAAATTCTACAAAGCCTCTATTCCTCCAAACAAGTGAACAGAAAAACGGAACAAAATATACAAATCATGAGCAACCAGTTCGAATATTCCGCAGAAGTTACACTGTGGGAGGTGAAGGAAGATATCAAACAGAAAAACGAAAGGCCTCTTGACTAGATAACATTGCCATCGACATACTCAAAAAAGCTGGTGAAGTCATCACTAGGAAGCTAGCTATCCTATTCAACTTATACCTCAAATAAAGTCCCAAAAAGACTCGAAACAATAATGCTTTTATATAAAAAAAAAGGAGCCTGAGAGATCTCAACAACTCCTTGCTAATAAGCCTACTCAACTGCTTCTATAAAATTTCTTGCTAAATAATCACCAGCCGAGTCAGCAAAGCAATAGATGTAAAATCATCAACGGTTGCAAGCTGGCTTCAAAAGAGCTACTCAACGATTGACCATCCCCGTTTGGTAAATCGACTAAAAGAGAAAGCGACAGAATATAAAATGCCACTCGTTATAGCATTTGTTGACTTCAATGAAGTCTTTGATTCAGTGTAAACCGCCGAGGTTATTGATGCTATCACTCAAAAATGCGTTGACATTTATGTCTGAGTATTACAATATATCTACCAACACAATGGATCCTTCATCATACACAAAAAAGGGTAAAACAAGGTCATACCAACTCGCCCAAACTCTTCACAGCCTGCCTATCAAAATAGAAAACACAGAACTGGAGAAATTTGACCTGTACATTTACCAAGGACTACGAATCCCCACGAACTTCTCAAAAAATGGCAAACTTCCGGCTGGGGAAGTTCAACCTTCAAGAATAATTAAATCCTGCTACTGCTGAAAAAAAGGACATACAATCAATGCATTCTCCAAATAGTCACCTATGGAGTTGAAAAATGGAACCTAATCAAAAGATTGAACCTCAAACTGGGAACTATGCAACAGATAATGCCCATCATAGCATGAAGAGATTAGAAGAGAGCAAAATACATTAGAGAAAAAATGGGAGTCTGAGATACCATAGGATCCATTAGAAAACTCCAATGGCAATGGGCTGGTCATGTTGTGAGAATGGCAGACAGCCACTGGACATCATGACTTACAACCTCACCAAAAGGAGATTACATGCAAAACTGAGGCCGATAAAAAATTGCATGGCATGACGAATAAGACAAGTTCAAAAAGTACTGGTTCTGGGACGTCCATGCTAAAGAGGCCTGGTAAATCTTGCAGAAAGTCTATGTCCAACGACGGACGTTAAAAGGCTGATGATGATGAAGATGATGATGATGATGATAAATTCTGTGGTTATGTGTGGGATTATAAATTGTTATACACACATGCCTTAACACATACTTTGTATTTGTATGCATGAGTGTAATCATGACAATGTAAAGTCGATAGTTTATGTTTCCTTTGTCAAATGTATTTTTCGTGGATGCAATATCAGATAAAAAGCTAGAATCGGTTTCAGAATACGAAACTATAACACGATTCTGGCCACATTTGCCAATACCAGTTATTATTATGATTACCCAACAAACATAGAAAAAACAGCAATTCCTCCTCCAAATCAGTTATGTTTCATAAAAAAATGAAATAAAGAACACAGAATAATAATTCAAATTTCCCATTCCCAGAAATGCATTTAATAGTATGTTGCTTTTTTAATGTATTTAATTCCCTTTTCAATTGTAAACTCAATTTATGATATTAAATGGAGAGATCTCTTTTTATCTACATCATGAGTCTTTTAGGCGTTGTCTGCTTGCTCCGTAGATATATCCGAGTAGGCCAATACCTCAAATTTTCAACCTTTTGTCAGATGTCTAGCAAGCATTTTAGAGCCTGGATAGGGCTTGGCACGTTGGAAAGTACCCTCCAACATTTAATGTTTGATTTTTCAGTAGTATTGTAGGTGAATTACTATTTATAAAGCCTTGGGGACCGGGGCTGTTTACACCTCTGCCTTTTGTACCATGCATGCAACGCTAGTTATCTACTTGTTATCTTCAAGAAGGAAAGTTTATTTTCGAAATCTACCGAAAATGGATTTAATTAAATAAGGATAGTTGAATCCAATCTCTACACACCGATAAAAACTATCTATACTGTAGTTGTTGAAAATCATCAAATTTTGCGTAGGATTGGGGCTTTTCACAGAATGAAAAATGTGCCTAAGTCAAAGTATTGATTTATTTACTGCATACATTCAGCAATCTCTTCATCTAAGTATCAATCTCTTAGAGCCGAGGATAATTTTCATCACAGAATGATTAGTTAAAAGCTTGTTGATGATTTCTAGCCCCCCATTTTGAAGTCATGAAAGGGAAACAATATCTTGAGTTCAGCTTAATAGATTCCTATCAGGATCCAGGTAAGAAAAGCTAAGATTTTGAACGTTAGTTATATGGTGTTCCTGTAACAAAGAAAATTCCCAAGCAGCCCGTACACTTGTGTGCTAATAAAATCTTCAAAAATACACGTGATCTATCTATCTGTCTATCATATCGGATAACGACGCCATAAAAGAAAAATACTACTAATCTCCTGTTGCGAAAGGAACACGCACACGTTGGCCCATCATAAATATGCATAAACACGCATATATCTCTACCCGCTTGCATATCATCGCCAGTCGTACGTGCGCGAACCAATGTTTATGCAATAGGAGAAGTAGGTTCACTGAGGTTCAACCCGCTGTCTCGTAATAAAATTCCAGCTATCTTCACATCTACAGTTATGAGTTGAGTGACAGAAAGACAAAATGATTTACCTTGGATAAAAATGGGGAACAAATCAGTATTGTAGATAAGGAAATGTGGACATCAAACGGACATATCTTCTTTTCTCTCTCTCTCTCTCATATATATATATATATATATATATATATATATATATATATATATATATTGTGCTTGCGTGCGCTAGCGTATACGTGTACACGTCAAAGACAGGGTACTTGTGATTCTATAGGTAGTTTTTGTGAGTAACAATGATAGACAAGAAGCGGGGAAAAAAAAACAAGCAAATAAAACGACTTTAGATACTTGCATAAGATCGCTTTGGCCGAATTGATACGAAGATTGAATGAACAAGATATAGTTAAAAAACTACATCATGTACTATCCGTGTGTTTGAGTTACTGTGTGTGCGTGTGCGTGCGTATGTGCATGTGTTTGTCTGTGCTTGTGTGTTTTTCCTGTACGTGTGTTTGAGTGTGTGTGCATACATTTACATAGATATAATAGAGTTTATTCGTATACATCCGAGTATCACGCTGGTTTGAAGCGCATGTAAAAATAAGTAGCAAAATTTGTCTTTGTGTAGGTACTCATGCACATTTATACATGCATCCATATACACACGCAAATACACACACACACACTCACATATATATGCATATATATGTATATATATATGTATACATATATATATATATATATATATATATATATATATATATATATATATATATATATATATATATGAATGCGTTTTATTATATTAAGATACGAAGAGAAAAATGAAAAAAAAATACAAGGCATTCATGAATATTTTGTCGGAGTTTATAATATTCCTTGATAATATAATAATTATCCACGTTCAAAACAACAGTGTTAATGTAGATAGTGATTAAACAAACGAGAGGAGTACGAATAAAGCGGTTATTCGGACGTTTGCTTTTTCGTCGGGCTGTTTGGTACAATGGTTAAGAGGGATGCAACGTTAATATATATATATATATATATATATATATATATATATATATATATATATATATATATATATATATGTAACCAAACTTTGTTCGGGTACACATAGAAACATATACGTAAGCTCAATGATAAGACTGCAGATAAAAAAAAAAGTATCTATATTATTTCACAAAAAATAGTTACTTTTCAACACAAGCTCTTTCCTTATCAGTGCACTTATACACAGTTGAATATTGATAGCATAGACTGAACATTCTACTATTGGTATATATATATATATATATATATATATATATATATATATATATATATATATATATATATATATATATATATATTATAAGATCTTTTTTGGAACGATCTCCCATCGTTACACGATTAAAAATCACTTAGCCTAGACAACGTAAGAAAAATAAACAGTTGAAGAAAATGGAACTGTTGTAGGAATTGAACCCTTCGACCAGTAGGGTAGCCACTTCATCGTAGAGAATTTCTTACGATCAAGCTAAACAGCCGTCTTCAATATCAAAGGCCAAGATAACTGTTTTCACCCCATATTGCATTATCATATCGATGTGCGTACGTATACGGCCGTATGTGTATATAAACAAACCGTATTTATTCTCTAAAATTAAATGAACACACGCCAACAATGAGATGATAGAAACCCAAGTAGCATTTCGTGGATATTTTAGATTTCAAATGAAAATTCATATAGTATCCATATTTCATTCTGCAAGTCCCTGGTTTGTTAGGCTGTGGTTCAAGTCACACCAAAGACTTCAAAAAGGATATTCAAAGCCTCTGCGCTAAGCTCTCAGTATTAGGACTAAGATTAATGCACCTCTCCTAGAGGCTTAGAGTCTACGACCAAGTCAGTAAGGATACACTGGCTACAAGTTAACTAACGTTAAGTATCTATAAACGTGACGATAGGAGGATTCTAGGGAACTATGTAAAGCCAGGATTTTGTTTTGTCAACAATGAATCAGGCCGTTTGAGTGCTCTGATCTTAGATAAAACAGTGAAATCAAGAACTAATAATCAGATAGTCATCAGATATCAACGTAATAATATCATTAAAATCTTTATTCATTCAAATTTGCAGAAAAAGAAAATTAATGGCGGCAAAATCTGCTAAAGACATAATTGTAGCTTTCAATCAAAAATTATACTTTTAGAGATTTTGAATGATTTCAGGGCCACGCATAAGCAAAAAAAACAAAACAAAAAAACAGACATTACTTATTTTAGTTCTGAAAAGTTGTTTTCAAATATCATTTATTTCATTTAAAAGTATTATCAAGTATTATTAAAAGTATTTATTACTTTGAATTAGAAAAAAATATCACATCGTCCTCCTATACCATACAAAAGAAAACTCAAAATAAAATCACAATAAAACCTTTATTCAATCAATTCTACAAACATGCTAAATCAAATTAACTAATTAGTACAGATTCTGTCAAAATATTCCTTCTACAGTGTTGACATCCTCGACTGATGCTTTTTGTATGAACATCTTCGTTAAGTCCGAGCTGCACTGCTTGCATTTTGACTGCTGCCTTTTTGTCCTGATGTTTTTTGGACGGTTCCCTAAAATTTGAAAAAAAAAAGAAAGAAGTGGAACCGTAAGAACAATCAAGGAGTTGCATTCGTTTCCGTGTTTGAGCAAAATAAATGAGAGACAGAGAAACAGAGAGAGAATGCGGGAGGAAGAGGGCGATAAAAGAGGTAGCCAATCCTCAAAAAGAGACGAAAGAAGGAAAAGAAGGTAAGACAAGATTTCCGATAGTGGAAAGCATAGTGAAGAAAGGAAAGACAGAGAGAGAGAGAGAGAGAGAGAGGGAGGGAGAGGGAGAGGGAGAGAGAGAGAGAGATTCCACGAATATAAAGAGACAGAACAGAAAGGGTCGTTAACACATGGATTATCTGTCAGAAATAGGAGTGGAAAAAAAAGAAGTGATCGTAGATCGAAGAAGTAAAGTTGGCGGAGGTTGGTTACTCTGTAGCGTCCATCGAGGACAAAGTCCGTGCCTGTGTCTTAATATTTTGATCCAAAACCGTTGTCATCTCTTATAAGCAGGTCTCGTTCATAACCCTTGCTGCTTGTCAGCCTAGATAAAGCTCGGCCCTGCCTCATCGTGCGTGATTTGCAATCTGGTTCGACGTAACTATTTCGTCGATTTTTCTTCGCGGTTCGCAAAACTGCCCAAAGCCCACGAATCTTTCGTCATCACTGAGCATTCCCTTCTTCTTCCCTGTCGTTTCGGCCATTACAGATTCCTGTATATTTATTGCGTGCGCATTCATATTCATGTGTGTCATAACGCTGTTTGGACTTACCATTGAAACCTGACCCAAACACTACTCCCAACCAAGTAGGATCAGAGAAGAAATGTTTTGTTTTATCAATCAGGAATCACGAATAAAGGGAAACAGAACTGCTGGAAAACCGGCATCAGATAAGAGAGTTAAGCCAATGGTCGTACTATTAACCTCACGCATTCATATGGTATCAGGTTGGTACATAATGTGCACTTCAAAATTTGCTGACCCCCTTCTTTATTATGTTCGTCTTTATACCTTTGTGAATCACGTTAATACACACAGAGACGTACAGAAGTGGACATGCACACACACGTATGTGTAAGCTATTATTGATATGAAATCAGAATATCTGAAATAAATGTTGCATTTGTAAATGCATGACTCGTTTGTGAACTTGGTAATGCGTAAATTTATAAATAGTTAAACAACAATATATAAGGATGGACCAATGAACCTGAATTCTGACACAATTATGAGCTGAATTTTTTTACTGAAATCTTTGTCGTACAATATTCAGTCGGGGTAGTTGATAGAGAAGTATTTGGGAGTATTAGTTGCATTTAGTGCATTGTAAAGAAAGGAAATTATGCAGAAAAATATCTGTTATGCAAATAGGAATGCGTTTTTCTTTACTAAGTAGCAGACTTATTGTATATTCGTATATAACACAATATATTTTCAATATTGTAGATATGAATTCTGTATATTTCTTTTGTTTTTATACATGTAGCAGTCAACTTTCATACACTTTCATAATGTAATACTATTCATAAACCTGCACAGACGGCTATACACGATTCATGGCATTAGATACATGATTTTATTACATTCTTCTGATTATGGTATAGCTTTAGGTGCATACTTACAACAGTAGAAGCATAGGCAGTATTGTTAAAAAAAAAAGTATACACAGGAAAATTTCAAAATAAGCAAAATTGTGTCTGGGTTCGACTTGAGTTTCCGCCAACTAAAAAGCGGAACGATGTCATTGAAAATTTGTCTCATACGCTCATCATTAGACTATGCACCACGCTTGAGTTTGTGTCAATGCACAAAAATCTGTTCATCTGAGAGGACATACTGTTGACCACTCAATCTTCAAAGTTCTTTTGATATTTTTAGTTTCTACTGGAGCGCTATAACCAATTTTCAGGGCTGCTATAGGATGGCGTAATCTTACAACAATAGAGAAATGTTATACCCTGCTCCAGCGAGAGTAAGGGGCTTTTGTGATTCTTCTTGCGTAAGATATTGCAGTGCAAATAGGACAGTTTACGACCTGATAAAAGCTGAACAAATTTAGCACACCCGAGCGAGAAATCGATTCTGGAATTTCCTAAAACATGAGGTGATGAACAACCCTACCATTTCAGCGACTGTATTGAAGAGAAAGTTCAGCGATCTCCTGCAGAATGTTTCTTTGAGGACGATGCAACATAGTTTCAGGTCGGAAACTACCTTCCTTGGACTCTAGCGTCGCCTTTTCCTCCAGTTGGACCAAGACACAGGGTCGCTATAGTTATAGGCTTACGCCATCCCATGGTGGTACTCGGAAACAGGGTTATTGCATTCCAAAATCATTAAAAATGGGAAAAAAACTTATTGCCAATTGAGTGGTCCAGTGTATCCTCACGGACTGACAGTCTATGGTGCACTCACAAAGGTGTGGATGTCCGGGAAATGTACAGTGATTCCTTTCTGCCTTTTAGTTGGCAGGAAATCAAATCCAACGCAAACACACTTTTGATTGTTTAGTTTTATCTTGAGTTCTTTTCATGTATAGATTTCTTTTGCAGCCACCGTGGATGGAAACACTATCTTCTAAGGCTTATCAATATATTTTCCCCAGGTGACAAATAAGTAGATATTACCTATATGCATATGAATGCACACACACACACACACACACACAGATGTCACCAACATTTTCTATGTCACACATTTTGTCTGTCTGTGAAACTTTTCTGTACAAATAATTAGCGTTTTAGTAAAGGGTAGATAGTCGTGCTATTGATAACTAATAGTCCCCGTGAAAAAGTTCACAGATATACATGTTTACCATGCCATCCAAAAGTAGAACATTCCAATAAAAGATTTTCAAGAGCTGAATCGTCGTGAGGCAAAATAAATAAATAAATGAATAAATGAATAAATGAATAAAAAAGAAAGAGAAAAGAAAATAGAAGAAAAAAAAAGCTGTTACCATAAATTCATATCTGGATCATCCCCAGGCCCCCAAAATGGTTAGTACAATGTGTCAGACTGAGTCATCGCAGGTCGTGATGGTGGGCAGTACGAGCGATTAAGGCGTAGAAGAAAGAAGAAAAAGTGACGCGAAACGAACTTTCGATAAATAGAGACTACAGGTAAAGAAACAAGAAAATCACACATATAATCATATAAGCGAATATGTACACGTAAATATGAATACAAATAGATCCAAAGTTCAGAGCACTCAGTGCACTTACTTGTTGAATATCTAAACACTTTTCTTCTCGGTATTATTCACATATCATCATGTACATCGGTGTTTAGCTCACCCATACTCTTCAAAGCTTGCCTCAAGATGATTTCCCGAAAACTAGACTGAGAAAATAAAGGAATCGGAATAGACGGTAAGTACCTAAGAAACCTCAGATATGTTGACGACACGATTCTTCTTCTTTTTTTTTTTTTTTGCTAAAAACTTTCATGATCTCAAAAAATGCCCGACGAACTGAATGGAAAAAGCGAGAGAGTTGGTCTCCGTATGAAGTACAGTAAAACAGATGTCATGTCCAACAAACATACAGAGGACAAAGACACATCAATAAAGATTGAAAAAGCAGACCTTGAGAAAGTAGACCACTACAACTATCCTAGGACAACGGATTTCCATTAAATCCTCAAGAGAATAAAAAGTCAAGCGATGAATCACTCAAGGTTGGCAAGCTCTCAGTAGAGCAAGCTCAACTTTCGAGAACATGGAAATATCATTTATCCTAAAAACGAAGGATTAGAGAAAAAACAGAAGTCAGGGATATCATAGAATCCATCAGAAAACCCAAATGGCAATGGGCTGATTATGTTGTGAGAATTTCAGACAACCATTAGACATCGAGATTCACAACGTGGATCCCCAGGGATCATTATCAGAACTTTGGTCGGCAAAATATAAGCTGGCCTGACAAGTCCAGAAAATATTTGCTCCGCAAGGCCCATGATCGAGAGGTCTGGCAAATCCGTCGGAGGGTTTATTACCAACGACACACGCTAAAAGGCTACTATGGATTAAACTGTAGACTGCTCAGTTGCTTTAGATTGCAAGTGAATAATAGGCTCGGGATATGGGGCCAAACCATTACAACAAAACATCATCATCATCAACCATTATAACTCCATTGTATCTTGGCCTAAGGCTTTTCCCATCTCCTTAAGTTCAAGAAACACCTTTTGTTTTCATTGTTTACGAACGTATTAAACGGACGTTTATTTTTTCGAATCATTCTCTTTTGTACGGGTCACTGTCACGTCTCTCTCTAATCTTAACTAGCATTTCCTAAAAAATTCATCAATCGTAATTTTAGGTTAGGATGACTTTCAGAACTACGGGCGATAGAGGAAATTGCAATAGGATTATCCGAGAAAAAATTTGTTTAATTCGTTGGCGTTCACTTGAAACGTAAAGACATTGAAAAAATTAGTCAAACTGTTGCGAGTTTAATAATAAATACATATTGTAGTTACATTATTGTTTCTCTGATGGAAGCAGTAATAAGGAGCTTTATGATAGCAAGAGTATTACCATTCTGCGCGGAGCTATGGATTTTCATTCTGTATGGACCTCCATAGATTCTCCATTAGTCGGAAATCTCGCAATTTCTCGGAACGGGTGAGATTTCTTCGGTCAGTAAACATACGTCCAGTCATAAAGAGCATCCTATATAGTTCGGCTCTATAAATGTATTAAAGGTGGTCGGGGTCTATCCTGATTAAGCGAACCGTCCTTTCAAGAAACAATAAGAAAAAACAAAAAACAACAAAAAAAAAAACGTCTATTTGAGATTAGAGAGTATTTTTAGAAATTGACTTTTACAGGTTGTCAAAAGAAACTCTATATTGTTATTCACTGTATTGACTACTGGCAGATTGTAAACAAACTAGCAATTCTTTGGACAATTCTTGATAGAATTTCTCCCTCTGTAAAGACCAAAATAAAATTGTTCCGTGAAAAAAGAACAATATTTGCAAAAAAGTTACATATGATTTCAAATAGGGAATTAATTCTCACCCATCCCGTACTAAACACTTTTTACATGATTAAACAACGGCTTTCATTGAACAAAATTAATGATATAAACGACACTAGTATACGCACATAGATGTCATAATTTATATTTGTATACATAGGTGTATATGTATGCGCACAAATAGCAAATACATATGTACGTAAATATGTATATACACATTCATGCATCTGGTGTGCTATAGTAAGTATGTGTAATTGCATTTATACGTTCGATTGTGTGGGGAAACGATACCGATCTAAAAACAATTGGACGAAAATTGGTGTTAAGATGACAAGTGCATTCGACAGCGGAAATAATTGATACGTTTTGATTTCCTGATTTAGTATCTTGTTGTTTGATTGTGTTCTGAAACGACCCAGTTCTGAATTTTTTTTTTATTGATAGCATGTAAACTTCCCAAAGGGTTTCACCCACAAGGCGAAAAGCCATACTTTGACTCTCCGATCGATATATATATATATATGGTGAAATAATGGACTTGTGTGTGTGTATGTGTGTTTGATTTTGTGTCTGTTTGTGCGTGTTTCTCTGTACGCATTGTATTGAAAAAAAAACCCAATCGAAACACATCCAAGTTCACAATAAGTAAAAATCAATACCTTTTTACTCAGTGATATTTTTTCTATTTTTGCAAGAGAAAATGATTTCAAAATTAGCCCTTTGTGATAGTATCAGTATGATTTATGGGGTATTTGAAAATGCGATGTGAAAGTGTAGTTACTTTTCTCCCTTGGAGAAAGATGGAAAAGTTTGCTTGGTCCGCAAAATGGGCAATGAGTGGACTCGGGCCACTGCAGTCTAAATGGTTTGTCTAATGCCTTTCAAGTCCGTATATTACTGTTTTACTTTTTTGCTCTCGTTTGTTTCAATGACCTCCTAACATTTTTTCGTATTATGTGGGGATAAAATCAACTATAAAAACTTTCAGCAAATTATGGGTGCAGAGAACTGAAAGGGAAAAGCAAGTAGGAGCTCTAGAGAAAAAGGAGAGTGACCCCGAAGATGATGAAGAAATTGGCAATGATCGTGATTTGAAGGTGAAAGCCATATAATTGTAGACATTTTGTCGGCTGGAATAAAGCAAATGGATAAAATGAATGGAAATTTTGATTCTGAACAATGAGAATTACAATGATGATGATAACAATCCCAAACACAAGAAGTAGTTGATCATATAGTAGAAGAATACATTTATCTGACCCAGAAGGAGTATAAACTAGACATGATTGAGTAGGAGTAGTTATCAACTAGACATTGTGCAAGTAACATAGTTCTGCAATGTAGTTGAATGAACACACAGAAACTATCTGCGAGAGCAAAATACGTTTCAGACACTCTCAGATTGATCACACAATCCAAGCCAAAATGTAAAGAAATTTAACCATACGAAACAGTAGATAAAGTTGTTTCAAATGATCACAGACTAAGACCGGAAAAAAACAAAACAAAACAAAACAAAACAGAACAAAACATATTAAATGGTTGAATGGATACTGTTCTTTGCTATTACAGTGTGAGCTTCTGTCCCATTTCTTTGGCTGAGGGCCAGGGTGTCACAGCAGTTGAAAGTTCTGTGACTTCTCAACCGCCTCAAGTGTGATGAATCGTTAGTGCTCGATTTTGGTGAGTAATGTCCCCTCGATTGTTAGAATAACTCAGATCAGTTCCAAAGACTCTCTAGAGGAGTCTCCAGTAACTACAATTTAGTGTGTGTGTGTATGTGTGTGTGTGTGAGAGAGAGAGAGAGAGAGAGAGAGAGAGAGAGAGAGAGAGAGAGAGAGAGAGAGAGAGAGAGAGAGAGAGAGAGTTGAGAAAACACAAGCAATAGCACTTCTAAAATGCCTGATAATACTGGGGACATTGGTGGTGCTTTGAGAAGACTTGCAGATTCATAAGACTGTCAGCTGAAAGAGTAGATAAGCGGTGAAGAGATTGAATTATTAGAAAAAGCAGATTAAAATAGTTGTATAAAAAACAATTCATTCGGATATTAAGTTGACTAAAATAAACAAAATAGAAAACTCACCATCACAGTCAGTAAATGAACGACTGTAGCGTCAAATTTTGAAGTCATGCAAGGGAATTCAATTGAAAAATAAATATGGTCTGTATGAATTCAATTTATGATAGCACTGGCGTTTTCCATGGGAACGCATCTAAAGAGAAGAGTTAAAAAAAAACTATTGAAGTATCTTGACTCTGGAGAAACCCGTCAAAATAAAGACCTCAGAGCGTCAAACAAACCTTTTCCCCAAAATAAAACATAACATTTTCAGAAGGGGTTCGAGGAATTAGAATTGAAGATGAATACCTAAGCAACCTCAGATTTGCAACATCGTTCTTTTTGAAGAGAACCTTTACCACTTCCAACAAATGCTGGATGAACTGAACGAAGGAAGCGAAAAAGTCAGCTGTCACATGAACTTCAGCAAAACACAGGTCATATACAACAATCGCATCGGAAAGAAGCACACAAAACTGAAGAAAGTAGACCAGTACTTCTACCAAAGACAAAAAAACTTCATGAAATTCTCAAAAGAAGGAGTCAAGCGAAAATCACTGAGGGATGGCAAGCCTTCGGCAGAGCAAGCTCAACTTTTGAGAACAAGAAAATCCCAATCGTCCAAAAAAAAGAAGGGTATACAATCAATGCATCCTCTCGATAGTCACCTCTGGATCTAAAACATGGAATCTAGCCAAAAGACTGGCACTCGAAATGAGAACCATGCAACATGCACCTGATAGAATCATACCCAGCATCAGATGTACAGATCATCAGACAGAGCAATATATTAGGGAACTCATAGAATCCACTAGAAAACCCACGGGAGCTGGTCATATTGCAAGAAAGGCATACAACCGATTTACATCACGACTCATTACGCAGATCCTCGGGAGTCACATTACATGCAAAACCGACTTCAAGATGGAGAGACAAACTAGATAAGTTAGGAGAATATAGGCTCTGCAACGCCCATGATAGAGAGATCTGGCTAATGCAATGACGGACAATAAAAGACTGATGATAAGGTGAGTACTGGAGCCAATTTTCAAGTCTATAAACAAGACGCTGTGGCCAGAGGCGTTGAAACACATAAGCGAACAAATGGTTATGTAAGAAAGAAATAGAAACTTTCGCCATCTTTGATGGCTACAGATGTTTAATGAGTATAGGTGGTTAGTAAGTGTGAAATCCTGTGGAACAGCGGATAATGAGCTATTATTGTACGACATTGTTGTGAGTTCGATTCTCAGTCGGGTACCCACTTTGTGGGCTCGTGCCAGACGAAGCTGACCTCAGTAAATGCCGATATAATTAATGAATGCCACAAATCAACGCAGAGAGTCCATGAAACGCGCAAGTGACCCCAGGAATCAGCTGTCCGAATTATGCGAATTCTGTTATTCCAAAACTGCATAAACACTCAATATAGAATGAGAACTACATTATTTGAATTTTAACGGACGATTATTTTTCAAGGAGAAAAATAAGGGAAGAGCGAATTCGTCAGAGAAAGGATGCGAACGTAGGAAAATGAAAATACCATCGATAAGTCGTAGAATGTGAGAATTAATTTGCAGTCGTACAGTTAGAGGTAGCGCGACCTTCCTGGTATCCCCTTCGAGAAGACTTAATTGGAAAATCTATACGAACCGTATGTCAAGAAAAAGCTGTTTAAATTATTTGTAAAATGCAGAGCATCGCGATGACATTAAGACATTGTTTTCCTGCAGTATTGATAGAAAAAACTGTTGAATTCTCTCTAAACCAATGCTAAATTAAACATTTCAGAATAACATTTTTAATTCCTCCATGAAGTTTTGTTTTTCAAAAATATCTTTCCTCTCTTTTCTCTGTTCTAATTTTCCCTCCATGGTCTTCTCTCTCATTTTTCTGTCGATTTACGACGCACCATACTCTCTTCCCGACTCTCCCTGATTCGCTCACAACACGTCAACTGCATCAAGCGAAAAGGTTATATAATAATGTCATTGGTGTATTGGCTCGATGCACTATCCCTGCTCCCAAATGTCAGATGTTTTATGCGTGTCAGAATCTCAAAGCGCGCTAAGCAGGCTCCACCCTCGCCGGGTGACCTGGTCCCAGGGTGACCAGCAAAAAGGTTTCGATTCATTTTTGCGGACGGAAAAGAGCTTCACGAGTAGGAGCTGACATTTCAACCAACACTGTTGGCGTCAACAATTTTTTTTCTCAGAACAGCAAAGTGGGGATAGGTGCGCATATATATATATATATATATATATATATATATATATAGGACGTGGATATAGAGGAATTTTCTGTTTTTCTGTTCATGTGCAAATGAGGACGGATGTAATTATAAATATTCGTTTCTGAACGCGCTGACTGATGTCCAAGCTTTTATAATTATATCATTATCGTAAATGTCTCTTTGCCCTCTCAATTCCCCTTGTCTCCCTTTCACCTCTCTCTCTCCCTCATTATATATATATATATATATATATATATATATATATATATATATATATATATATATGAAGTATTATACTTATAAAGTTATTTATCTGCGTGTGTGTTCATATAGTTTTCAGACAAATAGAGATTTGTGTATGTACCTTTGTATACTCATAAGTATTTTCCTGTAAACTAATAACTTATTCTCACTAAAGGTGAAGATAAATGCCGTCTTGCTTACAATGTGAACACATTTTTCTAATACGATGTAGTTGTGGTTCAGTAAATAAATACACAAAAAACTTTTCTTCTTATTTTTACATGAAAGGAAAAAGAATGAAAAAGTAGCTCTCAGTCACATTTTCATGGATCCGCCCCCAAATTTGATCATTAACTTCCGTTGTAAATTATTCTGGCTTCCCTAAAATCCAATGGAAATTTATTGATGACGTTTGGAGATATTGTGTGGCGTGGATATACAGCTACGTCCCAAGGGATAAAAAAATCCATGTGATCTCGTAAATAATTTTTCATATTTGTATCTTGAAAAACCATAGAGTAGAATTTTTTTTTCGTATTAAGGCTACTAGTTTTGGAGTACTCTGATCCCAAAATTGTCCTCCGCATTTGTTCAACGCCAACATTGTGGTGTCATGATCAGTTTTTTTTATCTACATTCTTTCCAGTTTAGTCCTCAAATTCTTTGGCAGTAAATTCGTCACGACCCTCATTCAGCTGACTTGACTTCCCCCCCCCCCCATATTTCACTTTCATTTACAATCTATCAACATCATCTCTTGGGTATGATTTCCCCGTTCAGCGATCCGAATTTCTCATTTTTTTCTTTTGTCCAGTTTAGGAAGAGCTCCAAATATCTTCTTATGAATAATACTCTGGTAATTATCTCTCAAGTCATGTTTTTCCTTTGCGTCTAGTCTCCAGAATTCGGTTATTATTTTAAAAAAATCTTCTCTTCCATTTTCTATCATTTAATTTCTGGATGATTGAATCTGTTGTTCAGAATCAGGAATTGTTCTCTGCTGTTGATGCACTGCAGAAAACAATGATGCAACAAAATGGAATGAACTACTCACCATGAAATTGTCAGGATACTAAACGGGAAAAAAGTCGACAAGTATTTTCTTAGATCAGTGTGCTTAAGTTAACATGGCTATTATTGTATTCCTATTTGAGCCAGCATGCTGTATTCACTTTTGTGGTGTACAGACTCAGCCTTCTCTCCACAAATTCAGCATTTGCTGATTTACTGGGTTTTGTCTTTATTTTACTTTGATGTGATGGATCCTGATGCATTTATTTTTGGATACTCTTATAAGGGGTGCTATTTCCCTTTTCAGGTGTTCTCTGCGTAACTGTGTCCACAACTGCTATATACTTTTCCTTCGTTTGCCCTCTTTCATTTTTTCTACTGTTGCTATGTTCTGAGACATCTTTATCATATTTCCCTGCTTGTATTTTTTCAATATTGTCTTGGTCGATAAAACGCAGTTCTTGATTCTGATGAGTCTTATTCTCCCTTTCACTTTTTTTTTTGCACATAGAAAACTGTTGTCATCCCTGGGGTTTAGAACCTTGTACATGGCCTTACAATAATAGGAATAATAGAAATAGATTAACAAACAGTACAAAGAAACACTTACAATTGTTCTCGGCAATGTTTTGATGAATATTTGGAACAATTAGTGGAAACATGGTGTAAGAAAGTCTTGGGAGGGAATAAAGAAAAAAATAGAGGGATTTAGATTAACTCTTGTGGAAATGAAAAGCTAAAAGAGTCAAGAGAATAATATGCGCCTTTTTTTCACATCTAAGCTCGCATTGTTTTATCAATAGATACAGTAGGATTCTGTCAAAAGAGGTGAAATGTATATTTCTTTCCATATGAATGCAAAAATTATCAGCAGCGTGTAGCTGTTTTAATTCTAATTTGTCAAGCCTTTTGTCAAGCTATCTCTGGTCCTCTCACTTGGAAAAGATTTGCACACCTATCAGCTGTTTTTGATAAATATTTTTCATGTATCGAGCTCTGAACCTTTCCGCAAAATAATGACACTTCATGACATAAGATTTCACTGGCGGCAAATAGCAAAATCAATCTACAATCTAATATTAATATCACAGTGCGAGTAATTCTAGTCTTTGAGAAATATAATTAAGAAAAAAACATTGACAGGATGGAACGAATTCGATGGCTAGATCTGGGGTGATCAATTGAAAAATTGGAATAATAATCAGAGATCAACAAATAAGTCACATTTTGTTGGGCAGTATTCACTAAAAAAGTCTGAATTAGGAAACAAAAAAGTTTGAATGCAGCAAGGGACATACTAAAGAACCAATTCAGCATAAACATACATTGTGAATTGAGCTCCTGCTCGGAGGATATTTCACAAAACGTTTTTTCCAAATGTAATAAAGTGTAAATGTTTATATTTTCCACTCTCTAAGCTACAATGTAACAGCCTGTAAGGGTATACATAAATACATAAATAGCAAGCCAGATTTACTTAGAAAATTAGATTCTTATGTTGACAGTTTTGGAGGCAGTTTAGGCTGAAGGTTTCCAAAATAATAAAGATGTTGTAAATGAGCAGCAGCAGAATTCTGCTCATACTAATGTCACTCTGTAGACATTTGATACCACTATGATTACTTTTGCTACTGATGTATATGTAATTAGTTTTTTAGCAACCGAGATAATTTGGTCTAGGTTTAACTGAATATAAACCTTACCACTACTTTCGTGAACAAAACATTTTAAGTGTATACAAGTCATCTGGTGAAGGATGACAATGGTAAACAAATAAAAGCTACAAGAAATATTATAACGGTGTCGATACTATTGATGATGATGAGGAACGACGACGATGATGACAATGTTGCCAATGACGAAGATGCTGCCAATGACGAAGACGGTGAAAAGGAAATTGAAACAATTGAATTTTGTGAAGTGTTAGAAGGAACAAAAAATCTAGTTGCAAATTAAATGATCGTCATGGTTGATACAAGAAATCGAACTAACCGCAAAAATAGTGGGATTCGTAGGGGGTGGGATACACTTCATTTCCTGTCCACCAAATTAAAAAAATGATTTGCGTGCGTGTTTAAACGTGTGAAAATGACGCCTAGTTTTTAATTATGCTTAAAAATTCTTTGCGTTGAGAATAAAGAATAAATAATGTATAAAGCGTTTGTTGAAAAAGAAAAAAAGAAGAAGTTCGGACTGATGGAAGGGGGGAAGGAGAAAAGAAAACGTAAAACAAAAACGTGCAGGGAAATGATAGTAAAGATGGTGTTGTGGGAAGAGGCAAGGGTGACTTCCTCTGCATACTGTTTTCTATAATAAGCAAATAATGGTGAAAAATTAAGAAAAGATTGATGATAAACGAATGAGAATCGATACTTTGTTGCCAAACTGTTATTCTTCTCGAAGAATAAAATTGGTTCTCAACTTTAATATAATTAGTTTGCTATCATTAAACAGTCTTAAAAATGAATTGCATAAATATTTTGTATGACTGCTCTGAACGCTCGGTTATTGAAGGAGAAGGTTATAAAAAGTACGCAAACATTTCACTTTCTTTGTTTGAATGAATGGTATAATCATGGACAGATTACTTAGAAGTGGAAGTCTCGAACCCTACATCATTGGTCGAGAAATACTTGACCAGATAATTAATCATCGATGATGTGTTATACAAATCTTCCAAAAATGAATACCTTTTTTAAAGATCAGGCTGCACCATTTTTTCTTTCCCCAAGACAAATATTAGTTCAGGAGCTGGTTGTTGAATAGTGATTAACTTGGATTTGACTGGTCAGGCAAATAGCAATTTTTATAAGGTAGTATGATCCAATCTTCAAAAAGAATTGGTCATGTATGCCTGGGTCTATGAAACACAAAAATCGAAACGAATTCTTTTTTTTATCGAAGTTCAAGCCGATTATGGATGGTGGGGTCAACTCGTAAATAAAATGTTTGTGAAAACACTTGCTTTTCATGCCTAGATACACACCTGTGAGAGTAAATGCATTGATTATAGAGGATGAGCGATTATCTTCAGAAAGAATGTAAGATTTTTCGAATTAATCCTCGTTTTCGTGTGATCAGATAGCACAAAAACCCAATAGTAGGCAAAAAAAAATGATTTAAATAACTCTACAGCTGAATAAAAAGACAAAAATAAAACACAAATGAATTTACTTTATTCTTTCAATACGTAATTATTTTTTATATGAACAAGCATTCAACTAAATGATACTGAACGAGGGCCGAACGCCTCACATAAGATTAATTTAAGTATGTCTGGAAATTAGGTTTGAAAAACGAAAAGTGTATAGTGGTTTGAGACTGAGTCGTATCAAAAAGAAGATAGCAACTTGATGTCACAAAACGAAGAGATTTACGACTGAAGCTAACTAAAATAGAGCCAGAAATCAAGACCATTTGTAGTGAACTTCTGGCCCGAAGGTCTCACTTGATTACCAAACTTTGAAATTTGAATTCATAATTTTTTTCCAGAGGATATTATAAATCAAAAGTGGTTGTATAAAACCATGTTATATTTAGCAAGTGGAAAATGGAAATTATTCCTACTTGATTTGTTTCTTTACTTCTTGATTTGAAAATTCTTGATTTTCGCAAATTTCTAATTTTGATATTATACTATCGTATCTTTTCAGCAACTATTTGCTTTATCCTAGTAAAAGGTCATCACCTTTGGTGGAGGGCATGGATGAAAAAAAATTTGAATAATCTCTAAATTGACCAGGAAGCAACATATCTTTTAGTTCCAGAGATGAAAGCGGAGTTTGTCTAGCGGGTTCGAAAATTGCTGAAAGAAAATTATCTGAATTATGACTTTTGTACTGCTTCAAGATGTGGGAATTATTTCTTGCTTAAAACCTTGTCAGTCAAAATTTGTAAAGTTTGTTTCATTTCATCGAAATTTTTAAAATTTCAATCAAATAATTTCTAGGCACACACACACACACACACACACACACACACACACACACACACACACACACACACTCACATAATATATATATATATATATATATATATATATATATATATATATATATATATATATATATATATATATATATTTCATTTCGAAAGATTCACTGGTTCGTAAATTCAAATTGGAGCGAAGCCGATTTTTTTGTTGGGGTTTATTTACGTAATTAAACATGCATGGAAAATAATACCCTTTTCATAAGAGAAAGTGATTTGAAACATTTTCCCTCTGATTTGTTTAAATTTTCATTTCTTCTGTTGGATAGAAAAAGTAAAACATGATAAATAAAGTCTGGACACAGAAATGTAATATCTATGTTAGTGTTCTTATTATATTTTCTTTAACTAAAACTTGAAACTAAATCTGGGTTTTGTAAATTCAATATTTTTTTCGACTCACTTAAGAGTAATTCAAATTATAAAGAAGGTTTGTTCCTTCATAGATTTCATTTTTTCAGTTTTGATTTAAGTATTTGTGGAATGTCCGACAAAATTTGCTGAAAAATTGCTGCTGCTGAAAATGATGTTGATTAGGAGGCGGAGGAAGAAAGTGAGAGCTGTGGCACACCAAACAAAATTCACCCTTTTCGCTCTTTAATTCAAGATCAAAGTGTAGCATCTCTTCTTATTGCGTGAATGAAATATAGTATGTTCAATGTTTCAAATCCATGAGTCAAGGCAGGTATTTTGCATTCATTGTATACTTTATACACATTAGCAAGGTTCTTTTCTATGTGTGTCTGTTCATATGAAAGGATTTACAGCTGATTGGTCTTCCTCTTACTTCATTACTTGTCCTAGGTAAACTATTATTTTCTTGTAGAGCCTGGCCCCCAATTCTTATGGTTTGGGGGGACTCTATCGTTGAACATTACTTTTGTCTCTGTTCTGTTCATGCTTAGGCCTCCTTTATCTTTTTTATTTTAGATCAGTCAAGATGTTTTGCAATTGTCCGATGCTTCTGACGCCATCGGCAAATCTCAAAAGCAGCAAAATGGTTTAAATATTCTCCGTTAAATATTCTCTTCATTGCCATTCCTTCGTGGTAAGTTCTCTGAAGAATACTTTCAAGGTTCGTTTTAACAATTTTATTTATTTGTTAATTTGATTCTCAACCAGAACTTTATACCAATCTTTTCAGTTCATTTAGTCACTAACTACCTAAGGGAAACCAGCCTGCATTTAGTTGGGATAGGAAGCAACAAAAATTAGGATGTACGTAAATAATGGCAAAAGACTATTCATAATGATTGACAATACTGGGATTCTCTTATTGCCAAAAGGAAACTGAACTAGGTCTAGTTGCAATGAAAAGCAACAGAAATCGAAATGAAGGTAACAGGAGCAAAAAAATGTTGATGATTTACAATACCATATCTGAAAAAAATAATAAATGAATTAGATCACTAATACTGAACTACCAATTAACAAAAAACATGACGCAAAAGGGTTCGGGATAGGGGATGAGTTCAAGTCTTCTATTTGGACTCCCACTGGCTACTGATACCAGTAAGTTAGTGGCATGAGCAGCCAAGCATTAATCAAGCCATCCCCAGCATACATGATCGTAATTTTGATCATCACCCAGAAATTATTTTTTATTGCAATCTACGGTGTGATTTTATTCAATATAATAACAAACATTGAGATGAAGTTGAATTGTTGCAAAAAATATTGATAATAATTGGAAATACTTATATAAACAATGAATGAATAAATAAATAAACTCGATTAGGGATATTGAACTACCAGTTGATACGAAATATGGTATAGATGTCAGGGTGGAGGATAAGTGTAAATACTTGATTTAGACTCGGGATTGCCACAGATCCTGTAAGAGCGGTTGAGCGTTAACTAAGCCATCCTCCAGCATAGAGCATCGTAATTTTCATTCTTTCCAAGAACTTATTCTTCATTGCGATTCGAGCAGTTAATCTCTTCATATTCAAGATGAAAATTTTGCGAAAGAAATCTGAGGAAAGATTCGATTTAGTGTAACTGGAATTGTTTCATGGAAACGAACTATTATTATTATTATTATTATTATTATTATTATTATTATTATTATTATTATTATTATTATTATTATTATTATTATTATTATTATTATTATCTTCATAATGAATTGAATAAGGTAAAAAGAGGGGGAGAAAGATTGTTAGGTAGGTTACTAAAGGGGCAGGAAGAGAGATGGTAAAGGGGGAGTTAGTTAGCAGATAAGAAAAGGATGAGGAAAAGATAGGTACATGGTTTACGGAGGAGAGAGAAAGAGAGTTGGGAAAGGAGATAAAGTCAGTTTAAGAAGAGGGAGAAAAGTGAGA
The DNA here is from genome assembly GCA_963457665.1 of Thysanoteuthis rhombus. NCBI lineage: Eukaryota > Metazoa > Mollusca > Cephalopoda > Oegopsida > Thysanoteuthidae > Thysanoteuthis > Thysanoteuthis major. The sequence goes on along the minus strand of OY735201.1, from coordinate 47,459,188 downwards.
GAAGGATAGGGAAGTAGTTAATACGAGTGAAGGGAGTTAGGCCATTTTGATAAGAGGGTTGAAAGAGACAAGGGAAAAAATTCGTAGTGGCTGGATGGGTGGGAAGAGTATGAAGGATAAAAAGAAAAGTCAGTCAGAAAACTGAGAGGGTACGAAAGGGGGAGCAGAAATAATTTTCGTAGTTGAAAAAGAGGGGAGGGGTGAAGAGGAGAGGAGAGAGAGAGGGAGCAGGAAAAAGAGTTATGCATTTTATTGAAGGGTATGTAAATTTTAGCATACGAAACTAATCCCCATATGTATCATCATCAGTCTTTCAACGTCTGTCGATGGACATAGACCTTCCCCAGGATTTGCCATACTTCTCTATCATGGGTGTCGCGGAGCCAGTACTTTCTGAATTTGTCTAGCACGTCTCTCCATCTAATATTCTGCCGGCCTCGGTTGCACATGTGATCTCGGGGGGATCCATGTCGTGAGTCGTGATGTCCATTGGTTGTCCACCATTCTTGCAACATGGCCAGATTTTTAATGGATTCTATGATCTCCCTGACATGGGTAGACAACGAAATTTGGAAGGGACGAAGTGAGAGAATGAGAATATTATCTTAGTTGTTAACACCCGTGGTATTTCCACGAGTCTTGCTAATGAATTGCTTCATATAAAATATAATTTTTCGCATAGTAGAAGGAATTACTCAAAGATTTGCAATGAAATAGCATCTCTTTTGCAGACTCGATGTAAATGGAGACATAGTTCATTATCATAGAAAGTTTTCAGCCTTAAACAACAACGCTATACACCCAAGAAGTTATACTAAAATTCAAATTTAGACATAATACTTCTCAAGCTGTTGATAGCGTCGACAAAGAATTTGGGGCAAACTCTGCAGTGCACACTGATCTGGCCGATACTTAAGCCAGGAAAGATGGATACCAACAACAAACTTGAATGCCTAAACTGTTTTTATTGATCAAAAGCAACATTTCACAAACAGCTATTCGAGGATTTTTGGAGATTCTAGAACTTCAACAGCGACTATATTCTATCGTCTCAGGGGAATAGGAAAGGTTATAAAAAATGTAAAATAGGTCCTGTATGAACTGAATAAATGCCCCGGGCTCTACACATATCAGCTGATTATCTGAAATTTGAGAATTGGCGTATGAACTCTCTCAGCAACCCCCATATCAACTTGGCAGGCACATACTATCATCTTTTCAAACATTTTAAACTTCATATCCGAAATAAAAGGTTCTATGACAGGGGCGCCATAATTTGTGCTTCTACTGATGTATACATATTTTTTTTTAAAGAGATAGCATATTATCATTTGAGGATCGTTAGAAAAGGTTACTGCTTCAAATTAGTCATATTTTGATTAAATATTTGCCGTTTTGGTTATGGATATCATATTTCATCTTGGTTTTCAGAACACGACAGTTCATACGTGTTTGAGGAAAGTAAATCACTTACATGTTTACATTTAGAGGATCATGTGTATAATATGTACACACATGTATGTGTGCATATCTTATAAGTGAGTATGTTCGTACCTCAGTGTTGCCTTGTTCGTGTTGTCATCTCCTCGTGTTCGCAGTGGTGGTGAGAGGACCAAAAATTTCTGGACGAAATGAAGGTTACGGGATTTCCTCTTCCAGGTTAAATTCTTTTCCAGATCACAGACGAAAACTGTCGACACTTAATGCATCATGCCGACGCTAGCATGAGATCCCTTCAATGTATATATATATATATATATATATATATATATATATATATATATATATATATATATATATATATACATATATATATATATATATATATATATATATATATATATATATATATATATATATTGCTAAATAAATAAGTCCATTGCCTGAAACATAGTTATTACGCAAATCCTCTATCTGAATTGTATACAGTTCGATTTGTGCAATTAACATTTGCTATTGAATTAAGTGTGTTGACATTGAAAAATATTTCTTTTGTAAAATAAATGATTTTTCATCATTAGACAGCAGACGTATTAATTAAAACCCCCCATATATATATATATATATATATATATATATATATATATATATATATGTATATATATATATATATATATATATATATAAAGATACGTGAGCAGATACCCTATCAGTCACTGCTCCGATTCCTGCAGAAGTCTTGTTTTCTTTAATTGGTCATTCTGTTTATGCTATCAAGGCCATATGATACATTCACTGTGTAATAATGGGAAACCATTTCATATATATATATATATATATATATATATATATATATATATATATAGATATAAACCTTTGGCTGTTAATTCGCGTCCCTTCTCTGATAAAGCTACGAGGCCTTTATTTTTCATGTAAAATTTGGGAATTTCATCTTTCCTCACGAACTCACAGAGGTTATGCCAGCTCACTAGAGTTTATTTGTTGATTATTTCTAGTCAATTTCCAGAGCTGTAGGTCACAATCTTTGCATTAAAGATACTGAAATTGAGCATATACACTCGTCTCCTCACGACGAAGATTGCAATTGATATGATCTGACTTTGGGGTCATCTAACGCTATCAGAACTAACTTCTGATAATTTACGATATATTACCGAGTTTTGGGCCAAAATTTGACGCCTATGAAACTGAAATTGGGCATTGGGGTAAATCTTTCCATAGCAAAGGTCATATGCAATGCAAAGTTGACCTCTTAGGTCATTTGAAGTACCTACAGGTAATTTCTAGCCAATCTTGTTGTGGGCCACAATTTTGCACCAAACATGTAGAAGATAGGTACATGGGTATATCACACCAAAGATAACAGGCTAAGCAAGGTCAGGTAACTGAAATTTTATGTCGAAGTAAATTTCTCATGGCGAAGGTCGTAAGCAAGGCAAGATTAACATCAGAAGTCATTTGATTCCACAGTTTTTGATTTACTAAGCACAGAAATTTCGCATAGTGAAAGATCTTTTCAGGGTGAAGGTTATAAACAACATGAGGTTGACGCTGAAAGTCACTAGAGGTCACCTGAAGTCATTTATGGAAATATCAACAAGGCATAAGGACATTCACTCAGGATAACTGACCTGAAATCTCCATGCTTTTCCCATGGACAACTCTAGTAGAAGATCTTTCCTTGGTGGAAATTACCGGCAACATGAGGTCGATGCTGAAGTGTGCATATGCTAGTCGTGATTATCCTAGTGTTGGATCCCCAACCAACTTTTTCATACTGGCAACCAATGAGAGAAACACTTGTGCAGTGTATCCAGAAACCCTGTCGAGCTAAATGACATTATTCTTTCTGCATCAGAATATTCTTCAGTTACAGCTACTTTTTTCATCTCTATTATTATTATTATGTAAATAATCGTTTTTTTTTTCATTGACTGTCTCATGGAAGAAGAAATATATCAAAGAAGATATTTTACTTGTTCGGTTATATTTCACCTTATTTTTCCACGGGCAACATCAGATATCCTTGCTAATATATATATATATATATATATATATATATATATATATATATATATATATATATATATATATATATATATACATATATATATATATATATATATAGAGAGAGAGAGAGAGAGAGAGAGAGAGACGGAGAGACAGAGGGACAGCGAGAGAGAGAGAGAGGGGGGGGGCAGGACCACATTTCGTCAAAAAGAGGCGAAAGAAAAGGTTACCTTGCATTTTGACACGAATAGAGGCAATCTCAGCATGACAACCGAAAATTGGCAATGAATACTGAATTTATTTATTGCCATGGCATCAAAAAAGTTTATATGATCAGAGAGAGGGAGAGAGAGAGAAACAGACAGAGAAAGACAGAGAGAGAGAGAGACAGAAATGCATATATGCGTTTTTCTCCCCACCTCTCTCTCTCTCTCTCTATATATATATATATATATATATACATATATATATACTTTAAATATATATATATATATATATATATATATATATATACTTTAAAAGTATGTATGTGCAAATATGCACACACACACACACACATATACATTTCTATTTATACATACATTGCACCTTGTCAATTTGTGATAGAGCACCCGTTTAACTGCTGTCAGCTGAACTTGTGTCTTCTGTGCCACCTGCAACCACCCTTTCTTTCCCTTTTCAGATCACAGGCAGAGGTGATAGTGCAGAACAGGGTATCTTCCGTGCACTGCGGTTGAGCTCCTGGCTTCCAACGACGCACCAACTCTATCTGAGCAGACTGACTTGGCATTAACTCAGCCGAAATACTTCACAAGATCCCGTCTTGCACCGCAAAAGATGCTCCAAGAAATTGAAAATGGAAGACGGAAACGAGGAAGAGCAAAAGAAAAGAAGAAAAAAAAAAAAAAAAAAGAGAAAATACAAAAGGAAATCAAATATAAGAAAGGGAAACAGTGTTCCTTCTTCGCTGGCACATGAAACGGAGCAAGTTCAATAAAGAACGCACGCATTCTAACTCACACAACTGAAAGTTATGGAGCTCCACTGGCTGGAACCTGAAAACATATACATACACGAATACACGTGCACAATTTCACTCGTCAGGTGGCGACGTGTGCATAAACATGAAATATCCTCCTGTGCAAACATAGACCTAAAATATAAATGCACAGCAGTATTTATTCTTATATTTGCGTTAATGGTTAAAAAGGTTTGTCTATGTTTGCATATAATTGCTACATGATGTATAGTCCTGTTTGTCTTTGTCCATGTCTTTGTCCTTTGTATATATATATATATATATATATATATATATATATATATATATATATATATATATATATATATATATATGTAAGCATTTGTGCGTATGTGTTTATGTGAAGTATTCTGAAGGTCTTTATGTTAATAGGAAAAGTCGGGATAAAAATGATACTAAAGTATTATACATAAGGATTGTGTGTATTTGCACCGGTTTGAGTGAATACTGAGAATAAACAATAAGAGAATATCTAAAAAAAAAAAAAAACAAGAAAAATGACAGAGGGGGAAAAAAAGGGAAACTTTGAGAACAACCGATAATAAAGATAGAATGATAAATGACATTGTGCAATGGGAATCAAGGTGAAATCAAAAGAAGCAAAGGTAGAAGGGAAAATGACAAAAAAGAAAAGGAAAAAGTTATGTGCCAAACAATTAAAAGCAAAGCAAATGAAGAAACAAGAACAGAATCAGATATGGACGAAGATAAACACATTTTGTAGACACAAAGTAGTCTAATATTCACACACACACACACACACACACACACAAGGGAATATATGTATGTGTGTGTGTGTGTGTGTGTGTGTCACAATGTTGTGTGTGTGTGTGTGTGTCACAATGTTTGCAATTTAAGAAGTCTAAATGGAGGGAAGATTTTTCGTATCGAGCAAAATGAAAGTGTAAAAATCCGAGAGATTTTTTCAATTTTCCGGAGTTGAGATCTTATTCCAATTTTTGAGATCAATACTGGGGGGTAATTTTCTCCCTTTTAGGGGTCGGAATCGAAGGGATTCTTTCCACTTTTAGTGGTCAAAATCGAACAGGGATTTTTTTCTTCCCTATTAAAGATAAAAATCGAAGTGAAGATATTTTCTTTTCATTTTTATGATGCAAAATCGGGGATGGGTATTTTTTCCACTCGTAACAAAATGGACGCTGAACTTTGTTTTTTTCACTTTTAAGTGAGACTTTCTTTCATCTTTGAGGATGAAGATAGAGCAGGGTGATTTTGGGGGGTTTAACAGGGATCTACAATTTTGTTGTTGTTGATGAGTTTTACCAAGACATTGCTGTCAACTGAGAACTGCTGTTTTTATATTATTTTTCCGTTCAATTTCTTATTTTAATTTGTTTTATTGTTCTTTGTTCTTGTGTATATGAGTTGGGCCTGGGTTGTTGTGATTGGTCCCGTCAGTGTTTAATTGGGTTTCAGATGAGGTGTATAAAATTGTTAATTGGATTCTGTTGAGTTTGATGTCGGCGTCTAGCATGCTTGTATTATTTTGGGGACGATAGGGAGGTCTATAGGGGTCGTGGAATATTTTTTTTATTTTCAAGATTGCTATCTCAGAGTGGATGTATAGTTGTTTTATATAGTCTGGTATAGATGGAAATGTTATCATATTTCAAAATAATTCAAGTTTAAAAATCGTTAACGTTCAATCAGTTCATAATAGGACTCCTTTTAATGATAAAGTTGAACAAAGTGAGTAGAGCGCAGCATTTATTACTTAATCTGATATATTATAGGCTTGAATTTCTCTTCATACACATACACACACATACACACACACACACATATATACATAAAAAACACACTCGTATACATACATGCACACACACACACACACACACACATATATATATATATATATATATATGTACATATATATACTCATATATGAGCACATGCATGCATATATGCACACACAAATATATATGTGCGTGCGTACACACATACATATGTATAAAATAATCTTTTATTAATATGACTTTTACCCATTAAACTATCGATCTTAGAATCTGTAAGAAATACCTGTATTTCCAAAAGCTCGACATACATATATTGACATAATCTTTAAACTATTCAACTGTGAACATTTATTCAACTAGACGTAAGCAATAACATAGAGATGTATAGATACATAGATACATACTCACATACATGCACATATACAAACTTTATATGTTCATGGAGTTTCCTCAAAAAGCTCTCCTGTACGGCTCATTCAGAAAACTCTTTCCGGTATGAGAATTTCATTTTTCAAGCATTCCATCACTCGGTATATCACAGATTTTCAGGTTTCCGTAACGCAATTTTTGTCCGTTGACGACAGAAAAACAGTTTGCTGCATTTTAACTAAGTAGACCGTAAAATATATTGCAATGGTTTCGTTCTTTAACAAATATAATCAGCCCTGATTACTATTTCATTTTCCAAGAAAAACATGTAGCATGACCCACCTAACTAAGGCAGCAAAGGTTAATATCAGTTGGAGAGCAGGTTTTGCACCTTCCTTTGGGTTTTTGTCTCCCGGAAAAAGTCCAACAAAATTTACCTTTTCGCAAGAAACAAAAGCGTAAATTTTACAGAACTAGATTTGATCAAAAATAAAAGCAAAATGCTTTTTGACTGATTTAGACAGCCTGGGTATCTGGGGGAAAAGACTCATCTGATATATGAATAAGAACTTTGTATAACGAAAAGATCTTGTAGATGTTATAAGAAATGTAAGAGGATTGTTTAGAGTTTGCAGGGTTGTTTCAAATGAAGCTGTTTATGAAATAATCTGAGAATATTCAAACACAATGTTTGCTTCCACTTTTGTGTTTTTATGTTATGTTTCCCGTAAAGACAGTTTGGTATTTTGTAAAACGAAAATCAAAGAAAGAACACATGGATTTTGCTGCTTCATATTTTTTTTTCTCAGAGGCTTTGATTTTAAAATTGAAATGGCAACAGCACATATTTCTATATAAAAGTCTTGCATATGATGTCTGAATCACCTACCATTGTCACTTCGTTCCTTTTGAAAACGTATCCTTTTATAAGACTCCCTCTCTAGATTGTGCCAGCAGTAAAAGATACATTCCTTCGTAAATAAATGAAAAAGTGATCAAAAATCAGGGAAAAGAATTTGACGACGAAAATCCTTGAGGTTCTTTCCTTGATTACTGATATACATGTTATTCTAGGGCCACTTGTATAGTATAAGGGCGTAGGGAAATGTAGGAACAGGGTATATGACAATTTACAATAAACAGAAACAAACGCTTTTTTTATTATTAAATTAAAATATTGAAAAAAGTGCACAGAAAGTGTATCAAGTTTCTTTAAATATTACATGACAGCTTGAACAAATACGTTCTAAATTATGAAGAAGAAATAAGTATAAAAACACGACGAAAAATATTGTGGAAGGCATTGAAAACTAAGAAGCCTGAAAATATGAAAAAGAAAAATGGCCGCTCCAAAACAAAACAATGCTTATCAGGAACATAATACGTTCTCGGGAAGCTTTAAAAAGAAATTTAATAGAAAAATATAAACCAAGATGAAAATGGAAATCGAAGCTGTGGTATAATATGATGGATAACATACTATATGGTAATTGAAAACACAAGATGGAAAACGTAGAAGAACAACGGAAGGAGAAATAGAAAAAAGAAAAAAAAAGGAAAGAAACAACGGGTTGGAACCACAACAGCAGAAGTAGAAAAGAGAGTTGGAACCGAAGAAGAGGAATTTTTATGAAAGGAAACTAAGCATTAAATCACAAAATACCCTAAAGTAAAAAGCAGAATATCAAAGCAATCGAGAGTAAACTCCAAGCGAAACGGTCCCATAGAACGCTGATGACACGCTATTTAATAATTCAAACCTGAATGTTGAATCATCTTTTCTTGAACGTGGGCCTCCCAGTTGGCTTTACTGATCTTAGTAGCGACCGAATGAGAATTCCCAAGTCAACATCATTATTATATAAAGATGGCATGAAATGCAATTTTGAAAGTCGTCGAATAAGATTAAGAAAGGCTGTGAATACCGAAGTAGTTGCTATGGAGGCGCCATGCCTTTCACTAAGACCAGTAGTAGTAGTAGTAGTTGTAGTAGTAGTAATAATAATAATAACAATTATAATCCTCATTATTAATAATACTAATTTTTATTATGATTAACGTCATTATTATTATTATTATCATTATTACTAATAATAATGATAAATCTTAAAACTACAACTACAACTAATAAAAATAATTGTTATTATCGTCCATGATAATTCTATTATTATTATTATTATTATTATTATTATTATTATTATTATAATTATTATTTGTTAACAAGTAGTAGTTTATTATCGGCACTCTTTTCATTCGTTTATTTCGTTACCGCCTCTAAATCCATATTTCGATTAGGCTTTTTTTAATACTGTAACCTCGAAATTCCCGGTTCTTATTTCATTTCAATATGGCATATTTGAAAAGGTCTTATCTTGATGCGTTGCTGGTGACTGAGTGCGTACATCACTTTCTATGATCTTTTTGAATAAATGTATGCAGGTCCAATGAGAAGAATCTTTTGATTCCTCCTGATTAGTTTACCAATGTTTCAAAAACTACAACTTCAAAAATTTTAATACCATCATTGTCACTCCTGCAATTTCTATAACCGTCAATCTTCTCAATACACTCAGGATGATACCGTTTTAGAGTAAGTGTCACTAAGTATTGTAGGTCTGATAACTGGTGGTCGCTTGAGATCAAGGGACAAGAAATCTCTTGAAACCTCTAGCCGTCTCTTCAGTACTCTTGTCTATTTTGACGATGCCTTTCTAATGGCGTTAATTCTTTTGATTTCTATTTTTTCAGTATTTTCGAAGGAGTGCACTGTATTGTTCCAAGCGATTCGGCTACTATTAGTACGATTTCTACTTTAATATTTCACAATCTGTTCTCTTCTTAATATTCTGATGCGTTCCTATTTTTCAACTCATGTTGAGTTAGATAGAACGGGTGATATAAACTATAACAATATTTCAGCCTTTTTTACGATAACTAAATGTAGTCTCTTGGCTTCAATAAGTAAAGCAATTCGAATTGTCAACCCATGGAAGTGTATTTTTCCTGTTTGCGTGAACAGTCTCAAGCTTGCACTTTTGCTCACCAGGTCAAATACAAGTGGCTTGACAATTTCTAGTTCCTAACCACCTCACCGTTCCTATCCCCTTCGTCTACTTTTGTATTACTTCTGAGACAGGTAATTTACGTATATAGTTTTCAGTTTCATCTCAGTCTCTGACAAGGAGAAGTGTATTGAAAGGTCTAAATATGACTGACATCGATCCTTTTCTTCTTGGGAAATCGTAACACTTTATTGGAACTCCTTTTCTCATAACTACATTCTTTACCTTCACTTCATGGTTATCTTAGGTTTCTCAATTGGTATGTTGTGGATTAAAGAAAAAACTTTCCTCTAATTTAGTAGATACAGGCATCATTCCCATGACATAGAATGTACCGAGTCACATGTACGAACGTTATGGTTTTTGTTATAGGCATCTCATTGCGTGGAACAATCACTAAATGCAGTAGAGAGAAACATATGTCGTCCTCACAGTTGTTTGTTTGTATTTTTTCATTTCTACATATGGAATTACAACTTCTTTGCACTGTTTTTAACATTCATGAATTAAAAGAAACAAAACAACAGAGGCTAATACATAAATTGTTTGGGGTATTTCACAGACTCCACAGATCCCCACATTCGATGTCAAAACTGGTGCACTCAAGTTGTGTGCCATTTTTAACATTGAATGACCGAGTGTGTGAAACTTCATAATTTACAATCAGGATGGCGATTTTATAGCTATTTACAATTGGTTTTAGTAATTTTATAGCCAGTAGAAAAACTCTCGATGGAGTAGTTAATTTCGATATTATTCTTTAATATTTTTCATGTTTAGAGACAATTAGAATAAGTCATGAAATGAACAATGAACTCTCTCTATTTTTAACTTTTGATTGGCAATAGTCATACTTTCATCGTAGTTATTATCATTAAAAAAGATACGGAATTATCCAAGGCACAGGGTCAATGGGAATATTCATTCAAACATACTCATTCGCATACATAGTCCTTGTAAATGATGAATGCCAAACGTATCCAATACGTATCAAAAAGTTGATCTCACATCCTCGTAAACTTCAGGAGTGGCAGAATTTTCACCGACGATTTCCGTTTTTTGAACATAATTTTTTGATGGTTTTTGATTTTCAAATTTGTTTGATATATGTTCCAAATTCTTCCGACGTTTAAGCTGTATAAAGATGTTAATATGGACTCTTTGAAACGCACTCGATACTTCTTGCACCCACCGTGCATTAAAGACAGATGAGAGTAACAAGGGGACGTAATGGCGAAGGAGTTATAATTTGAATGAGAATAGCGAAAATAGAGAGTTCATTGGATTCTCAATAAAAAGAAGGGTAGAGAATAGTTACTGAAAGGAGCAAAATAGTGAGAGTAATACGGGAAAAAGTGATGGAAGAATGAGGGAGAAACTTTGAATAAAGTAGAGTTTAAAAGAAAAGAAAACCGACGGGAGTGGAAAAACAGGATAGGGAAAAGAGTAAAATGCGCCAAAAAAATTAAGTTACCCTCTAACAAAACAACAATTTAACGAATGAAAACTAATGAGATAGATATGCGTACCTCACATAAATGAATCACCGTAGTCCACACTTGTACCAAAACTAATCATTAAAAGAAAGTGTGTAAGAAAAAAGATCTTTTATCTAAAATAATCTAAACAATAAAAAAATGACGAAACCCCCGCAAAAAATTTTTCTGCGGGTGCCAAGTAGTGCACTCACGCAAATTCTCATTAAATGTGACCAGGGGCGCCTGGGGGACACGCACACACGCATGTGCGCAAACACACACACACACACACGCGCACACACACACGCACACACACACACACACATATGAGCAAAGGATGGAAATCTGCAGCATACTAGGCTGGTTGGTCGGACGGACCATTTGTTGGGCTATGGTGGTTCGATAGCTGATTGAATCCTTCATTTTTTGCATCTACGTTTTTGTATGGAAATAAACGTCTCTTTCTTACACAAGAGAAGCATAAAAATAAGATTTTTGAAAAGTTGCTATCTCTTGGAGAAGAAGATATTCCCATAGAGTGACTGCAGGGCTTTCATAAAGTGTGCTAACTAACAACTGAAGCGATATACCTTTTATGGTTTCCTCAACCGCCATCTTTCCACCAACTAAGATATTGCATTCTGCACTCGCTATATATCTACAAACGCACGCACACATGCATACATATACCCATACTGGAGGTGATATATATATATATATATATATATATATATATATATATATATATATATATATATATATATATATATATATATGCTCAACCATTACAAAACAGACCCAGTAGAAAAAGAAAGAGAATAAATATTACACACCTAAAGAGAAAATCAGAAGTGTCAGAAAACAATTGGTAGAACATAACAATAAATATCACAGAATGAGAGGGGAAGCCATGAACACCACATGTCTATGCAGACAGAGATTCTGAAATAAATACGAGGACAAGTGAGACAAGATGAGATCTGAATTCAATTTTTCATTAGCCTTGCAGTTAATCTTGTCGTTCCTATTCTCCAAAGCATTGCACTCAAACTAATGTCATTTGTTCTTGTCCCGTGATGCTCTTGTTTCCTTCACTTGCGCGCAGTTGCGATACTCGCTCGTACATTGGGCACCGATCGATGACGTTAAGGTGTGAATGTCACTTCCTATACGCGTACCATCGCACCCCGCCATAACACTGCACTATTTTATGAATTATTACTTACAGTTGTTCATCGTCGCTGGAATTATCTTTCTGTAGAGGAAGCTTTCTTGAATGGATATGTGTGATTGCGCATATGCGCAATCACACTGTTGTTCTTTTACACAATTTTATCCATTTTTTTTTCAAATTCCTATTTTGCTCATTTTTGGCGCCGCTTCTTCTCCTACATTTTTCCAGATATCAACTCCATTCAAATGCTGATTGATGCGTATTAATATCGTGCATTGTACTTAGATGAATTTAAAAAAAAGATTTTTTAAAAAGGTTTTAGTAGGTTGTTCTATTTACAATGTAATCATGATGCTAAACTTATCCTTATTCTCCACCATTCGTACATAACTGCAGTATTGTATTTATTTGGATATTTCCATTTTTTTGGTAGTAAAGTCTCGATGATTTCATATAGTCTTTTTCAGGTAAGGGGTTGTTCTTCGTTTTTTTTTCTATTTGGACACAACTCATAGCACTGCTATTTTGTTTTAGTTTGTATAACATCTTTCCTTGGGAATAAATCGCTCATTTTAAAAAGATGTCAGCATTTCAAACTCTACCTCATTTAAAAAAGTAAGAATATTTCCATATTTAGTCACTAGTTAAACAAAGTCATTTTTGGCTCAGGACAACAATTCTCGCACACCCTTGTGGTGATGGAGCTCATTATCAATTATCACATATCTATTAAAGATTAATTAGATGGGAAATGGGAAAATATCATCATCATCCTCATCATCAGTCTTTTATCATCTGTCCCACGGAGTCACCACATCTCTCTATTATGGGTATCGCGGAGCCATCTCATATTCTGTCGAACATAGAACCATCTCATATTCTGCCGGACATGGTTCCACTTTTGATCACTGAGGACCTATGTTGTGAGTAGTGATATTCATTATAGCAATGATCAGCCCATTGCTATTTGAGTTCCCTTATGGTTTCTACAATGTCTCCCAAATATACAGTGCTGTCTTGTGATCTCTCCATGTGATGTTGAGCATGATTCTCTCATGTGCACACTGCATGGCTCCCAGTTTTTAGATCATTCTCTATGGTTAGGCTCTATGTTTTAGCTCCATAGGTGACTCTCAAGAGGATGCATTTGTTGTATACCCTTCTTTTTGGGACAAAAGGGATTGTGTTGTGTTGCTCTACTGAAAACTTCCCATTCTAGAGTGATTCTTCGCTCAGTTTCTTCTCCGAAGGATGTAATAGAGACTAGACTCGTTGTCCCAGGTAGATGTAGTGGTCTACTTTGTCCAGTTTTGGGTTTTCGATTTTGATCGTTGTTCGTTTATTCTCGATTTGTTTGTTATTCATGATTTTTGTTTTGCTGAAGATCATGTGAAGGCCAAATTTCTTGCTTCTTCGTCCAGTTCACCCAGCATTAGTAAGAGGTCGTGGAGGTTCTATGCGAAAAAGACGATGTCATCTGCTAATCTGAGGTTACTCAGATATTCGCAGTCTATACTGATTCCTTTGTTTTCCCAGTCTGGGTTTCTGAAGGCTGTAGAAGTTTTTGGTGACTTGGTATCACCTAGTTTTATCTCATTTTCTTCTAAAGTAAGCTTTCTCCCGTGGTTGGTTTTCATCTAGTGTTCGTAGATGCAGTTGAGTAAACTTATTGGTCTGTAATTGTTGAGGTTTTCTGGGTTTCTCTTTTTTCTTATAAAATCATTTTACATGGTGACTCCCCCGGTTTTAGAACGTTAATTTGATAGGAAAATGTGTGATGATCCTTTCTGTATAGTAAAAAAAAGAATATATTTTGAAATTTGCATCTGTTGCAAATATATACAATTAAGTTTTGACAATTGCACGGATATGTGCATGTTTTAAAAAATCTTAGAATACATTAGTATCAAAATGAAAAATCCAGCTTTATGAAATTATGGAATGACATTTACTTTACGTTAAGATGTCCCCATTATGTGTAGATATGTGCTGGAAATAAGAGAAAAAGGGTGTGCCATGCAATTTGGCGTTTAGTATGTGATCTCTGACACCAGCAAGAATGAAGCATCCAACAGTATTCGCAAACCTCATGAAGATGCTTTAATGTCCCACAAGGTTATCTTAGAAATAGATACGACACTTGTTTATATTACAAGCGAATATATATATACATATATATATATATATATATGTGTGTGTGTGTGTGTTTGTGTGTGTGTGTGTGTGTTATCATTATTTGAAGCTTTAATACCCTGCATCATAATTCCTATGCATATAACAATGAATCCTGAATATTTACAGAGTTACAATGTATAAATGAGATTTTTTGGTTTTTGTTCATACAAGCATTAGAAGCTCCAACACAAGCTCCAACTTTTGCTTATTTCCGTTGTACATATTTCAAAGAACATAATCATTCATCTAAGAGTCTAAAACTTAGAATCAAAGTTCTTAAACAAAAAGCTGAAAGGAATCATAACAGTACAAAAAAATAACGCAAATATTGTGGGTAAAACTTGGTGAAAAAATGGCACGCTATTTCATACCAAAAATACGTGGTTATGATTCCTAAAACAAAACCAATGATTTTGATTAGATAATATCATAAATCCGATGCATTGTATTCTGCATCAGAATCGTGATGCTAAGTGTCCAAATATCAAAATAATAAACAATACGAAACAGAAGTAGCGAAAATATTGCTTACTTTTATAGCTATTCTTTTCAACCTTTTCAGCTTTTTTTAAAATGTCCTATTTCACACTTATTACGAACAAATATATATGTATATATATATATATATATATGTGTGTGTGTGTATATATATATATATATATATATATATAAATATATATATATATGTATATATATATAAATATATATATGTGTATGTGTGTGTGTATATATATATATATATATATATATATATATATATATATATATATATATATATATATATATATATATTTTAAAATACTGATAAAATGTTAAGTTTACTTCACTGACACCTCTTATCTCAGACCAACCTGATTCTCACCTATACGGATACAAACACACCCTCCCACTCCTACGAAGGAGCCCAAAGTACAAAAATCTCTTCATTTCATTCCGTAAATCTCAAACATATAGACAGCATACAGTTTTCTCTGCAACCGCTGCAAGAACATGCCCACGTGATGATATAAATTTTCAAGATGTAACACCTATTTTTTTTTTCTAAAATTTTCTCCTTCCTATTGTCATTTTACCAACACACACACACACACACACACACACACACACACACACACACACCTATATATATATGTATATAATCCAGTCAAAAATTCGTTCTAACTTACAACTTTCGCACTTATACGACTATCTGCAACACACACACACACCTATATATATATATATACATATATATATATATATATATATATATATATATATATATATATATATATATATATATATATATATATATATATATAATATCATAAACTGAATCCTCAATCAATAAACAGTGTACTTTGGATTAACACGTAATATGAAAAGGTTATGTGAATATATATATATATATATATATATATATATATATATATATATATATATATATATATATATATATATATATAGGTGTGTGTGTGTGTGTGTGTGTGTGTGTGTGTGTGTGCGTGTGTGTTGCAGATAGTCGTATAAGTGCGAAAGTTGTAAGTTAAAACGAATTTTTGACTGGATTAATTTGCTGCACATTGACTATTCTGTTCAGACATAGCCTTGCTCACTACGAGTATTACTTATAACCAAGCTAATCTCTGCTCATATTATATAAGTATATCAACTTATACGAAAAATTATACTCCGTAAAGAAAAAAAAGAAGTAGAAAAAAAGGCAAAAATGTTTGAAAATAATTCAAAGAAAAGGAAAAGGAAGATAACTGAACTACAGACGATTATTTCTGTACATCTGTACCTGTATGGTTTCAGTTAGAGCAATAAGGATTAATACAGTAGATACTATGTCATTTTAGATTACGGAAGAGTCGTAACAGCAAAAATGAATGAGACAGAGGAAATAATCTGTATTACTTGGGGAATTCTTTTTACATTCATTGTTTATGTACTTGCTAAATGATATTTGTATCTACAAAAGTATAACTTCTTGCAAAGATATAAAATAAAGGTGCTGATAAATTTATAGACCAAAAACATTGTATGAGATCGAAAATTTCAATAATATGAAAGATTTCATACATAACAATGTACAAAGCATATAAATACGCCATCACAACTTATAACGGATTAAATATATACGAAGTCATTTATACATTTTTCTTTCTCTCTCTCTATATTTATACGTACACATGTACATAAATATATATATATATATATATATATATATATATATATATATATATATATATATATATATAACCGAGATCTGTACATAAAGAAACCGAACATTTGAAATAGCACGCCAATGGGACGCCTTTGCTTTTGCTGACTGAAATGCTATGCGGCAGTGAACTGAGCCTTTTATATAAGACGAACTGCATCAATCCACGTCTATTAGTTTTTGAACTGCACGTGTGAGAATAAATGTGTGTACAGTGTGCGTGTTTTTTTTTTTCCTTCACGTTGGACAATGGAGGTTCTAAGTGGAAAATTTCAAGTTAGAAGAAAACATCTGGGGAGGCTCTTCGGAGCTATACCTGATGTCACTAGGGGTATCATCTTATCAAATTAAGAAGGAGGAGAACATCCACCAAAGATGCTTTACCTTGACGACCTTTCTCGTCGACGGAAGAAGATCACATCGAAAAAGTTCATACCGTGATTCATGGATATCGTCATTCGGTCACTAGTGAAATTTCCGAAGGGGTGAAAATCAGTAAATGGTAGAGCACCATGATTCGAAAACGAAAACTGAGGAGGCATCATATTGCCGAAAAATCTCCTTTTGAGATTGATAAAATGCAAAACGACGGATCATCAGCTGTTTTTTCCTTTTAAAATCATGTTACATCAACATTTTCTGATTCCAAGCTCTCCAGAAACTTCTGGGGCAGTAAAGCCACTGTAATCAATTTGATGTTCCACTGGATGAAAGAGACTCCCTACACTCACGTTCACCCTCACACGTGTAGTTTAAAAACTAACAAACGTGGCTTGATGCATTTTTCATACGAGAGGTCAACATTACTGCTATATGACGTATTAGTCAAAACACTTTAAAACATGCAATAAGCACGCTGTTTTTTTTTTACATGGGCTGACTTCGTGAATACTGGCTCTGCGACGCCCTCGATAGAGAATGAGTGGCGAATCCAAGGGAAGATCTATGTCCAACGACGGACGTTAAAAAAAAACTGATGATAATATATATGTAGAAAATGTCATTTCACCACTATACTTTTATAACTTTTTAAAAACTTAAATTTCTCTTCTCCCAATGGTCAAATCACTATATATATATATATATATATATATATATATATATATATATATATATATATATATATATCAATTCGGCAATTGGGAGAGGAAGAGAAATTCAAGATAAAAAATAAGTGTTACATTTCAGTTTTCTCGATATTATCTCCAATGTCGATCTTGTCACTGTCCTCGCACGATATTGCGTAAACGCTAGCGTCGAGTGTTGAAGATTTGTATTGTTGTTTATTTACCAAATCTTTGATAGTTGTTGAGATGTTAGCGGCAATGTGAATTTTCATCTTGCTCAGGTTGGAGCTGAGGTCGGTAGTGGTCGAGTTGGTGGGTAATATGATGCGTCATAGTGGTATTGTTATCCTTTTATTTTGTTTAGTTGTGTTAAAAGTGTACGCGGGCATTCTTGTTAGTGGCTTTGCAGAAGTCGTTTTTTTTGTGTTTTTGTCAAATTTGTATAATAGGGTGTAAAGGAGAGTTTATAGCATTTGGATTATATCCTTCTCGTGTAACTTTGATAGGGAGTTCTACTAGTTTAGTTACTAGGCCGCGTAGGTCTGTGTGTTGGGTATAGAATTAGGGTATCATCAATGTAGCAAATATTGGAGGCAGTTTCAAGTGATATGTGTGAAGGAGTCTGATTCTAGAAATTCTAGAAAAAGACAAGCTAACACTTCACTTTTTGGAGATCCCATCGGCAAGCGGAATTCTTGTTTGTAGAAATTATCGTTGAAGCTCCTTTTTTTTTACTGTGCATGTTTTGATTGTGATATACGTAATCTTTAATTCCAGTATTAAATATTGAAATATATATTTTGAGGCCAAAATCGTTGATTCGATCGTGTTAGACGTTACATTTCCCTTTCGTGGATGAATGAATAAACGCACCTCATATATGCAGAGACATTGCTCAGAGAACCATTGAAAGAGAAATGGTAGGGATATTTTGTGAGATAGAAAACAAAGATCAGAGGGAGAACTAGGGTGAAAGATATCATAAAAATAATTGAGCAACAAAAATGGAGATGAGCCGGATACTTAACAAGAAAGGATGACAACAGGTAGAGCAAACGACGAACGGATTGGTATTCATGGGACAGTAAACGCAATAGAAAAAGACGAGACATAAAATGGAGAAATGAAATAAAAGAAAGTTTACCGGTAAGACATAGTAAAAGCCAGCGTAATCATGTCGTCATGGAAGGAGATGAGGAAGACCTTTGTCAAGCCGTGGACATATAATGGTTGATGATAGAATAGAACTGTCAGATACAATGGACGAAAATAGACACATTATACCTTATTTATATCTAGGTAACTCATCCCGACCCTCCAACAGAAAAATAGAACAATTTGAAAAATAAAACAAAACCGTTATCCTAAAACAAAGATCCAATTAAAAAAAAAAACACTTTAGTAGTAAACAGAAAAGAAATTGTCCAATGATCACAATTGCGCTAAACTGATCAGTAAGGACAATTATTTAACTATCAGCGCTCTATTTTTGAATATTGAGCGCTTTGATCATAGACTAAGCAGCTCTTGAAAAATACTGCAACAATGAATATATTTTGATACGTATCTGTAATGTATGTAAAAACTTTTCTTGAAGTATCTTAAATAGGTATGCCACCATCCCCTCCAGCAATTTGATCCGATTTTTCCTTAGTTAATCTAATTTTCAGCATACAGGATTCAATAAGTTTTGCTTGAGGTTAAATCTATGTTTCCCAGTCTTTCTTATCTGTTATTTTGAAAATGAGAGATTATATGAAGCGGGAATACCTTTCACTCACAATAGATTGCAGCATGAATGATAAAAGTAATAATTCATATCGGCGATAGTAAAGAAAGAAATGGAATAAAATAATGATATCCCCTTTTCATTAAATATAAAACGATAATGATAACGAGGATGATTATGATGGTTAATATAGGAATTTTTATTATAAAGGAATCTTGTTTTGCCATTATCTCAGTGTAAATCTTCTTCTTACGTCCACAAAGGAGTGAACATATTGTTTACCTATAAAATTCTCTTACCAGGATTTAATGAAAAGTTACATTTTAGTTTAGAAATGTTTTGTTTCATGCTTTCTAAATCGGATTTTACTATCTGAAATGAAATGTAATATAAAGTGGAACTGATAGAAGAAGGCCTAAAGAGACGCACTTATAAATGCATGCAAGATTATGAGAGATTGGGATAAATAAGGAGAAAAATATGCACAGAAAGAGAGAAAAGATTTGCTTAGTGAATGGAGAGAGTGAAATGTAGATGAAAGGAAAGAGGAATGTTTCAAAAAGAGTGAGACACAGATCAATACATTAAACTGGTATCGAAAGTGAAAGACTTGTGTCTGTATGGCAAGATATATTCTAATTGAGAGAAAAATAGTAGAAGAGGTGTAATTAAGGAAAAACTAAAATAGAAAAAGTCAGAGAATGAAAGAAATATTCAGAGAAATCGAGAGAGAGGGAACTAAGCACCATGTAACGTGCACCGAAGAAGATCATACTTAACATTACGCAGAGGGATCACAAAAAAAACCACACTAAATTAGAGAACACAGGAATAAGAGATACCATAAAAAAAAACATTAGAAAACTCTAGTGGAAACAGACAGGCCATTCTGTGAGGATGCTAGACAACCTCTAGTCACCACGTCTCACAACATTCATCCCCAGATATCATATATGAAATTGTGACAAAAAAAAAAAAGTTTGAGTGGCTATTTAGAAAAGTTTATAGATATTGGCACCGTGACACCCATGATCAAGAGGTCTAGCGGATCTTGGGAATGGTCTATCCCTAGGAACGGATGATGATGATGATGATGATGATGATAATGATGATGATCACTACGACGACGACGACGATGATGATGATGATGATGATGATGATGATGCATAGAAAAGAACAATTGATAAAAGGAAAGGCCGGAAGAGTGTAACAAGAGAAACTAATGCCGAAAGAAACACGGGATTAATATTCAAATGAGGATATCGGAAATCGTGATTGGATTCTTTTATCAAAGAATGGTAGAAAAAAAGTTACAGAACGAAGCAAAAGAGAGAACTTAATATAGACAAAAATTGACGAAAGAAAGAAAGAAATGTCTAGAATAGAGGAGGAGAGATTTATGGAAAGAGAAACAGACCGAATTAGAAAACGTAAAAGAAAAAGAGCAAAACATGTCAAAAATAAACTTAGCACCCCCCTCCACCACCACAAAACAACAAATAAATGAATAAAAACGAAAGAGATAACTAATTGAATCCATTGTTCATTGCATCTATGCTTTTCCAAGAAAAATCAATGTCTGTATGTTACATGAAAATAAGGTTTTTGAAAAGTTGCTATCTCTTGAAGAGGATGTTGTTTCATTGAATGACTGCAGGGATTAGATAAAGTGGGCTTACCAACAAGCGAAGAGTATTACTTTTTATGGTTTCTTCAGCCATCACATTTTAACTAAAAGATGTCATTCACAGATTATGGCTTATCCATCGTTTCTGCCTTCAATGAGAAATAAATTCGATGAACACGCGTGCACAAGACCGAAACTTGGCTAAAAAAAATATTGCAAGAACTACACGATAAGTAACCAATATCAGTGTCAATATCAAAATAAGTGTTAAATTTCAGTTTATAACGCACCGGAGATATTTTCCTATTGCATTAGTTCAAGAAATCGTTTCTTCCAAATGACAAGATATTAAGATCTGAACGTTATTTCTACCATGTTTGAAACAGAGCTCTATAAAGAAAACCATAATGCAAAGAGAATGCTTTTATTTCTATGTTTCTGGCCAGATCTCGAGGACTGAGTTTAGAAGGGCAAAAGGAAATAATTAAATGGTTCAATTTCAACATTCTCATCTCGTTTATGCTTATCACGGTAAGTTTATAAAAAATCTATTTTATAAAATAATATCTACTTGTACTCTAGGATATCATGAAAAACAAAGACATATTCGAAATCAGCAAGTCTCGAATTACCTGCACCTCACATGTTTGGGTTGAATTTTAGAAAAAGAAAAATCGCCAATTCCTATGGAATCTGCCTCCGTGCTATAAGAAAAAAAATTATGCTGGAGGAAATTTTTTGTGTTTTTCCACCAGAAATTTTCATACAAAGTCTCTGAAAATATAATTTTTGGTTAACTGGAATAATTATGTTTTTAGCAGATTTTGTGGCCAGGATATCGTTGCAAGAATAAAAAGTTTTGATTTGATAATCAGACCAGAAGGTCAATATTGAAGTACGAAAATTCTGAATTTGTACGAATCGAGTAATTTGATTCAGAATTTCTTTTCGTAAATTTGAATGAATAAACGTTTTATTGCAGTTTGATTTTATTCTGCACCATATGTCTCAGAAAGATTTATCGATGACTTAAAAAAATTCAAATAGTAAATTAGGATATGCGTTTATATTAAATAATAGGTATATTTGGACTATCTCTCAAAAGTCATGCAAAGTCTTTAAAAAATATAATTTTTGATAAAAGGTATAAATATGTCTTTATCAGATTTCTTAACCATGTAATTGTAGAATGAATTAAAGGTTTTAATTTTTTCGTTAATATCCGATGAATATGTTGCTTGAATATACTTAATAATTAAAATCATTCTTTTTCAGTGCCTATGTAGGACGCAAACAATGAAATTGAAATATTTTATTCGTTCATTTTTAAAAAAAAAAAGAAGTGAAACTGAATCACAATGAAAATGGTTTCTCGAGATCAATTCATCCACAGTACACATTTTTTTGGTTGAATTTGACAAAAAAATCATCATGAGTCTGCGTTCGCGTTCACATGATTATCTTATCGCTAAAGAAATCATGGCCAATATGCCAGTGTTTAGAAGTGGGTTAAACACAATCTGCGAACCGAGTACATAACCCGATACAGAAAATATTACTCTTCTCTCAAATGAGTTTTAAATTCTTAATTTCATGTGCTTTCAATCTATTGGATGTTCAAACTTCCAGGAAGTTTCTCAGTTTGAGAAAGGGAATATTTAAAGGTTTTAAGACAGGTTTCTATTCACAATATCGATGTAATGCAACCATGGATGTAGATTTCACTTTCTTTCAGGGCTTATGCCACTTGAGCATTATTTTTTATGGAATCTAACCCTAACCTAAGAATAAAACAATTTTTTTTCCAAAAGGGAAACCGAAACCCTACCTTGATCCTAATCCAAGCCCAAAAGCAAAATAAAATATGGGCTCAATTTAAATCCGATCCCCCGCTTTGATGTGCGAAGTACTAACCCCTAAAGCAAGCTCGTGAATTCTCAGTTTGGAAAAAAAAATGTTTTTTAAGGTTTTATAAGGGGATATGCTGGCCTGCCTGAGGTTGTGTATTGGCTTGCATGGTTTTGCCTGGGGAGTATATGCTGGTCCAACCGTTGGGAGGGATGCACACCTTCTACCAACCCTTGTTTGATTTCATGAAATTTCTCATCCGTCTTTCAATTGGGTTAAATCTGTATTTTTCTCGCGGGCAACGCCGGGGAGCCCAGCGAGTAATATAATAAGATATGATATGATTAATTGACGTACAACTCTAAATACTTGATTTCAAAAACGCGATTTAAAACCAGTTGGATTAGACTTGTCTATCCATGTCACCCTCAACTTTCGACAAAAACTACAATTTTTTTTAAATTTTGAAGTCATGGAAACTAACAAAACAAAAGTCGTATCTTGATTTATTTTCCAGATGAAGCATTGTCAACATTTAAAAAAATTTTTCACTAGTATTTTTTCAACTTAATTTCAATTGTTTTTTTTTATCACAACTACGCTGCCCATCTACAGTAGTGAGTAAACCATTCAAGACTTAAAAAGAGTATATAGACATGAATGCATGAGTAAGTTAGTGGTCCAAAATTTACTTTTCAGCATAATTCTCCCCCTTGTCAATATACCCAATACAACGCTTTTCCATTAAACGCATGCATCAAACATTGCTTGGTGGAAATTTCAAATAAAGAATAGCCTTTGACAGTGTCAAGCTACAGATTCATTGGTTCGACGCCACCCTTTTCAGCATAATTTATGTAATATGCGTGGAATCAATTGATGTACGTATAAACACGGCGTACGCAAATTTAATGATGAGAAGTGGTTCAAATCGTATTTTAATGACGTTGATTAATTTGAAAAGAAAGTTGAAACGTTTCTTAGCACGAATAAGAAACCAGATGTAGATGCTTTGCTCACTCTGGTGACTTATTAAACGATTCATATATATATATATATATATATATATATATATATATATATATATACAATCTCTTCCTCTATCTGTCTCAGCGGCTCTTTGTGTGAGTGTATGCATATGTATAAGTTCATTTGATCATGCATATTTGAATATATGAGAGTATATATATATATATATATATATATATATATATATATATATATATATATATATATATATATATATATTCATATATATATATATATATATATATATATATATATGAATATAAATATATCTATATATGAATGAATATATGTGTATATATATATATATATATATATGTATATGTATACATATATATATATATATATATATATATATATATATATATATATATATATATATATATGCATACATATATATAATTTATCTCCCTCTGTATCTTACCGTTTCTTTCTCTCTTTATGTACAATATATATATATATATATATATATATATATATATATATATATATATATATATATATATATATTCTTTTGATAATGTCCTGATACATCTACAAAGAACACTTCCCAATCAGATAAGGGCATAGGTACACGTGTAATGCTGATAAACAGGACAGGACAGAGTAAACATCGGAAACCAGTGGTTGAGTGACATCCGATCAGAGGCGAATCTTTTCGCACCCATATCACACGGAGCGGAAGTCGTTGTTAAGTCTGCGCAGACGGACACAAAATCCTACCCACATAGGCAACCATAAATATACACAAGGGTTCCGGATGTAAAAATGAAAAAAAAAAGAAAAAAAGAAAAGAAGATTAAATAGATTGAAATTCAGTCGCAAGGTGCAGTGGAGATAGATGAAAAGAAGTCTATTAGAAACCGTCAAGCAAAACTGTCAACATCAACGTCGTCAATATGAATATAGTTTCCTTCCGTTTTCAGGCTGATCTGGCTAACTCGATAGTTTGGTATGTGTCATGCGTACAAGCCACACCAAGTAATATAGAAGATTGGGAATCAAAACGTTTACCTCTTGTCACGTCTAGTAAGAAGTTTTTTTTTAAATGGCGATTCAATAGGTTTATGCTAAATCATTCCCTAAGTTCGGGCTCCGAAATTGATTTTTTTTAAAAATTAGGACTTTAGTATCGACACCCAACAAAATGCTATGAAGTAACCTATCAATAGATCAGTCCTAATTCCCAATTATCCAAGATGTTCATCAAGAATCGGATCCCATTGAGTTAATAACCACACCTATAGATGAATAGATATATTGATAGATAGATAAATAGAATACAATATTAGCTTTGTATACAATATTATCCTTTATAAACGGAGACAGTTGCTGACAAAGGAGAAAGGCCAATTGAGGTCAGAACAGAGTGCTATTAATTAAGTAAATTGTACTGTCAAGTATCAATTTTCTCAAGAGTGCGTGATTACTAAGGAGTACACACACATATACACACATACACCGATACATACAGATATCTCTATCTATCTATCTATCTATCTATCTTTCTGAAAATCTACAACACAATGAACAAAATTTCCTGGCGCCTTAAATATAATTTTTAGTTGAAAATAATTCATCAAAACTGTAATATCCGTAAGTGCTTGATTGGGATCTCTAGAAAAAATACATAATTCTTTATAGCTTTGCAATTCATTTTATAAACTCAATAGTTTTTATAATTTGAATGGTGCAAGATTTTATAATAACGTTCCTAGGTTAGAAATATCTTTTAGTATTTAAAGATCCAATTTTATTTTTTCTGTATTAGGTATATTTTGAATGATTTCTGTTCAAATATAAAATGATTTATGCTTTGATAAGAAAAAATAACCCAAATAGATTTGTTTCGGACAAAAATCTTTAATGCAGTGTAGACGTGAACGGGTGGTCTTAAAAGAGGACCACACAATTAGCCCATTGAAATTCAGTGCAAGTAGAATGTGGTAAATTTCTGGATTTTTTATCACTGTAGCCTTAACGCTATCATTGAAATATCTTAGTTGAACCCCAGTTACCATATGATTGATTAGAAACCGAGATCTGCTCCACTCCTTACTTAGAGATTATTTCCTTCTACGAGCTCTTTTGCACAGAGAAGGGTTGGTCCTATGACGTACGTCTTCGCTCTGTCTTTATTGATGGTTAATTAAACTCTCACTTTGTTTCTCTGTTCAGTGCGCTTTGTTTGGCCGTGTGTTTTACCGAAGCTTCAGCAGAAGGACGAGACGATGAATATTTATACGTTCGTGAAAAAATACAATAGTATTTAAACATGAAAGGGAGAACGAATCTTTCTGGGTGCCAATGTATGGAGACAATGTGGCGTCGTTTGAGGGAGATAAGACGTGAAATGGAAAGAGGTTAAAACCTTTTTACATAGAAACAAAGCACTATGTATGTGTAAATATATCTGTTTACACATTTCTCTCACTATATTTATACATGAGTTTGAATGTACACATTCACATATACATGCACACAAACACACACAAACACACACACATGCATATATATATGTATATATATATATATACGCTTGCTTATTTTGCATTGACACTCAGATACAAAAGAATATATGTGTATGTAGAGAAATACACACATAAGAATTTCTGTCCCAGTCTACCTGCTTATCTAACTATATATATATGTGTATATATATATATATATATATATATATATATATATATATATATATATATATATATATATGGTAGATTGTGGATTCGCTATACAAACTAGCTCGTGTTTCTGCCCTCTTAGGGCCTCATCAGGCGAACCTGATGAGACCCTAAGAAACATGAGCTAGTTTGTGTAGCGATCCACAATCCTCTATTTATTTCCAGCTCTACTCTAAAATAACTTAACTCCATGAGTAAAATGTTGTATGTATCGAGCACTCTATGAAATAAATCTATTGCATTTCAGAAGTGGCTTTATTATTGATATATTATTATACTATGTTATACTGCTAGCCTGATTTGTACCACATATACTCTGTGTGTGTGTATATATATATATATATATATATATATATATATATATGGGGGGGACAGGGGGACATTGGATAGCGGGGCATTTGATCAATATGATTTGTTTATAGATGTGAACACACAACAGCACGGCTGCTAGGCCCTCTTTTCTAGTCTGCACGTATACCATCTCATTTTGTGAAATAATTGCCTGCTTTAGCAAAGTTGCAGAGTGTCCGAGCGAAGGGGTTTAATTTTAAGTTAAAAGTGATATTCAGGGGTATTCTTTTTTCCTCATTACTAACACGACATTCAAATTGCACTATATGAGGTGATATTTGGATATATTAGAATCATTCCCTGTCCATACTGCCATTGCTGTGCTCTCTCTCTCTCTCTCTCTCTCTCTCTCTCTATATATATATATATATATATATATGTAAATATATTGACGCTTATTTCTGTATATCATTTTTTTCATGCACAAAAACACTTGCATACATGCAAACTCCGACATATGCACATATACACACACACATGCATCTCTCTCTCCCTCCCCCTCTCTCTCTTTCTCTCTCTCTGTCTCTCTCTCTCTCTCTCTCTATATATATATATATATATATATATATATATATATATATGATATGGGCTCAGTCGATAAGGAAAATCTAATTGTAGGTAGAACTAATTTACCTCGGTCAACAAAGGTGGAGAGAGGTATTTGTATTTGATGGCGTCTGTTGGTCTGTTTATGTGTCCGTCCACATGATATCTACGAAAACAGAGAATGGAATCCAATGAAATCTTTTGGAAAATGGACAATTGGATAAGAAAGGGAGGTCAAAGTTTGATTGATATTTTTTTTTCATTGTATACGCTCTTGACTATCCATCTCTAAATATTCTCAATTAATATCTATGATATTTTGAAGGAGAATGGACAATAGGCCTAAGCTGTGAGTATCGTGTATCGCTAATCTCTGCGCACACTTATCGGTCCAAATTAGAAAAGACTGGTGGCAAAATGTTAAGTTTGTTATGGTGTTAGCAACAAATCATAGGTCAAGAAATGGGCCAAAATTAAACAAATAGACAGTGACACGGTATGGAATCTCATTTAATTTCTTCAAATGGTCAAGCTTTGTGGCTAAACTTATAAAATTTGTTTCATTTAGTTTTCATGTTAAATGTGAAACCCTGGGTTCAGATCTGTACTCAGACCTGGTCAAGACATGTACTTATGGACTTGTTCTTGAACTATTTAGGGGTTGGTCTCTGCAGCGTTGACTAAAGCATTGTCTTGTTGAAAAATAACATCCGATTTTTCCTCTTTAGCAAACAACTTTTTCAATAGTGGCAAGCCAGCATTTCTGCAATATTCTCCTGTAATTCAAGGCATTGATTAATCTTCTAGAAGGTAGCAGCATACATATGCCAGCAGCTGAAAAGGCTCTTTACATCATGACGGATTACCTTCCATGTTTAACGGTGGCTGAGATGCAGTCTAGATTGTATTTATAATTTGATCTTCGAATACACCTCTCCGTGACATCACCATGCACTGAAATTTTGATTCATCACACAATACAACTCTAGTGAACCATTCTAAATCAATTTTTCCATATTTTGCGAATACATTCATTCCATCTTTGATGTTTTTTTTCCCGAAAGAGCAGTACCTTTTTAATACATTATCGTTTTCTAAATATTCTTGATTTCTCGAGGTCTTCAAATCTACAGACAGTTTTTGCAGGTTTTATTTTCCTGACTTTGAGAAGTGTAAATTCAAGCAGGTTGTTATACCTTGAGGATTGAGGTTTGGACATTTCAGATCTTTTTTTTTTTTTTTTTGTCACCATTACCTGTTGTTTAGAAGCGTCTACCTATGCCCTTGATAGGTGATAGATAAACTGGGATTTCTCCTACTTTTACGATCTTGTGAATTTCCGAATAGCCAGATGAAGACCAGCTAAGTGGTCTCTGTCGGTAACCCAAACTTGATATTTTGCTTTACGGGGGACCCAGATCACTGTATGTTATATATATCTCCATGCTTTAAAAATCGAGGTGCCATTTACTAGTGTCAAAACTTGATATTTTTCCATTCGAGGTTTGGCACACTTTTTGCCATTTTGCATCAAACCCATTTAATATATATATATATATATATATATATATATATATATATATATATATATATATATATATATGTTTATTGAAGCATATCAGCACACAATTCATACTCACATTGATGAGTGATTATAAAATCTTCGTACATTCTTTGCGTGAATAAAACAATAGGATTCTTAATAAAACTCAAGAAAAATATTCACTTTCACGAATGCCAACACGCAAACAGGCATAGGTTCCTCTATATGTCTTTGACAAGACTGAGTGCGACAAAAATATATGTTGAATAATAATCAAAACCATGATAGCTTATTCACATATACAACACACAGACACGAACAACCTACACAAACATTTATAATTTGATGAAAACGGTGAATGTTTGTCTCTTTGTAATTTTGCTAGTAACTAAATTTGTTTGATACGTTCCTCAATAATTGCATTGTACAGGATGGAAATTTGGGTACGATGGTAACTTGACCCCATGATTAGCATAGGACAGGTAGCACTGACCTCTGGTGACTTCTAAAGGTTAATATATGGTCAGGCCAATTTCGGCATTCTCAAATCTCACTGAGACAGCTGTAACCTGAGGATTATAAATTTGTATACAAGGTTAATTTGTCCCTGGGATTAACATAGGATTGGTGACACCGGACTCAGAGGTGCTGGCCCCCGGTGATCTACGCCCAGAGTTACTGACCTGACCGTCTAAGGACTGTTGCAAAAGCGAGATTCTTATTTTCTATTTTATGAAATTTCAATTAAATATCATTTGCTTTCCTGTGTTGATACACTTGAAGTTTTGTTCACAGGCGTGAAAAAAAAAACTAATCGTAATACAGCTTCCTGTAAGGATCGAACTTGTACGATAAGATGACTCACCATTACCAAGGAGGAGGCGTTTCCCCAGACAGGCAAAGATGGAAACATGAAAGGTTTCTTACGTTAATAATTGTAAAACCAGATGGTAAAAATACAAAATTATTAGTACATACGGGATCCGTGTAAAATATCTCAAGAACTGTTTGTGCAGCGTTGTTATCGTTCGACAACCAATCAGAGAGAGCCTTGCTGCATGAGCGTGAATAGGTACTCTCCTGTGCAGTTATTCAATCGGCACTCAGCTAGCTTATGTACTGTGTGATCATCGCGTTCCAAAAGACGTAGAATGAATCTTTGATAAAGCATCACATCAACAAGATCTCTCAGCTCCGCCAAAATCCATATTCTGATCCCAGAAGCTTCTGGGCTTTCTAAGATTCCAAGCTGTGGATAAGATTCAGAAGAATGTAACCAGGCAGTTAGTGGGAAACCTGAAAGAAGTTGCTGACTAGCTGACTATATTGTGTGAAAAGAACGACTGGATGAGAGTGAAGTCCCGACGAGTTTAATTTGATTTTGGTAAGCTTTCCTTTCATTAATATTAAAAACTATTAGGGCAGACATCATATATATATATATGGGAACACACACAAACTTACACAGACATTGCCGTCCCATGAGAAGATATATCAACATTATGAAATAATCTAAGGGCATATTTTGAGCATACATATTTCTTCCTATGAATTTATGCCCCACACTGGCGTATGCCCCAGCCACACCGACGCACGTGCATGCATATAAGCATGTACATATGTGCATATTAATTCATGTTTGTAGGGTCATTTATATAAATCTGAGTACATAATTAAGCACAAATATATATTTTAAATGAATATGTAACGTTAAATATTTAAACAATAAATTCTCTTTTCTAAAAGATCGCATATATACATATATACTAAATTGAATCTATTCAATCACTTTTTCATACTATTTCTGTCTACCATAAGTTTCAGTTACATCATGTAAGCTTTTTAAGGGAGTTCTTTTGTTTCGATTTCACATTTTTCATATTTAAATTCAAATCTTATCTAATGCAGCTCTTGACATTAGCTCGATATTCTTTTCTCTTTTCCTTCCACTTGTCATTTATTCGTAATATCCTAATAAATCATTACCACATATATATATATACATATGTTATTTTGGTTTGTATATGATTACTTTAAGCTCACAAATACTCGTTATAACTGGGCATCCACTAATATAATCATATATAATGATATATACATATATACTTATGATTCTTTATTCATAAATGCTACAACATATTCGCATTCACTTTCATATACTCATAATGATAAATTATTTACTTGTTTTTTCATATGCCTGCGAGTTTTTGTGTGTATGTATACATGCGTGAGTATATGTGTTCATGTATACGTAAAGACATTTATTTGTCATATGGAGCAACAATCTAATACTACAAGATAAGCTTTCGTCTATGTACGTAACGCCCTATCATCCCTCCTCAAAGTAATAATGGATTAGTCCATCGTCATGGTAAAGTAAGAAAGTGGGGATTAGCGGGTTAGAATGAAATTGGCGACAAATGACGAGGCCTTACAAGATAATTCTGTTTATTGATCACAGCGTTAAAATGGAATACATATATATTGTATCATTCCCAGACAGCTGTTTCGTTGTACTACAGCTCTTCAGTGTGGCTATAGACTATCGATTACCACGCTGTAGGATTGAAACTTTTGCTTCAGACCCGGAAGGCAGTATCCTACATCTGCTCCACCGAACTGGACGGTTAGTAAAGTTGAATATAAGCGTATTATTTATTTAGCATATATTCCCCATTCACCAGAGTGCTGTATTCCTTTGACTTCATCAGAAAAAATTGTTTTTTTTTTTACTTTGAAATATTCCTCAATACCATCTTTCAAGTTACTCCATAATCTGAACACACTTTTCAAATGAATTTTGTTACCTGGCCTTATAATCTGATCAAGAAGACCTACCCCTTTTACAGGGGCCAAAACAGTGAGGGAACATTTTTTAGGGGGCAAAAAGTGATTTTTCTTCTCTCTTCAGAATTAAAAGTTTGGGAACATTTTTTTCTATTTCAGGGATCAAAACTTTCGAGAACATTTTACTTAAAACTTTTCATGGTTTGTTTTCCCTTTTAGTGTCAAGAGAGAGGTTATCTTTTTCCACTTTCAGAGCTCAAAAGTTGAGGGGAACCTCCCCCCCCCATTGGGGAAACATTCAAATCATAGAGTATTTTCCATGATTAATCTATTTGAAAATCATTACCATTTATCACCAAATATTCACCTGTGTTTGCCAAACTCAAGAACTGCCAGAACAAGTGCCACCAAACCCGAATGTATCAAGCCCGAGGACTGATTTACAATATATATCAATGCTTAGTTTGACCCTTATTTTGTGTCCACGCCCTCTTAAAAGATTGTAATCGCACAATAGTTCTCATTTATCATGGGGAAATATAAATATATATGTATCTCGAATTTTGTAGTCGATCAATACAGTTCCAACCCCCTTGCATTGTACTCATTTTCCTATAATTGATAAACCAGAAACTATCCAGTCGATTTCACCCGAAATTGGCAGGGGCCTCTATTATCACATAGAGATCTCAAATACAATTTCGAGGGTCGATCCATACAGTTATTCTCCCTACTTATAGCTATTCGTCCTAAATAAGGGATGAGACAAACCTAACTTTGTTGGTGACCGAATATTCTGCAAGAAGCTTGAATTCAAAGTCTCTATCCATGCACAGCTATCTTTCCTACACAGTGGCCTTTTTTCCCCAAATTAACCCCAATATCGAGAAGTTTTTCAATGAAATGAACTGATTCAGTTCTTGCAGCCGATTTAGGTACCTACATTATGGCCCAATTTCATCATCATCAATCTTTCAACGTCCTTCGTTGGACATAGATGTTCCCCAGGATTCGCTGCACTTCTCTATCGTGCGCGTTGCAGAGCCAGTACTTTCTGAATTTGTCTAGCTCGTCTCTCCATCTAATATTCTGCCAGCCTCTAATGCACATGTGATCTCGGGGAATCCATGTCGTGAATCTCGATGTTCATCGGTTGTCCGCCATTCTTGCAGCATGGCCAGCCCACTGCCATTTAAGCTCTTTAATGGATTCTATGGTGTCCCTGACTCCTGTCTTTTTCAGGATGTACTGTGCTGTCTTGTGGTCTCTCCATATAAGGCCCAACAAAATTCTTCCATGTGCACGTTGCATGGTTCTCAATTTGCCGATCTGCCTCTTGGTTAGGTTCCATATTTCAGCTCCATAAGTGACTATTGGGAGGATGCATGGTTATACACCCTTCTTTTTCGGAATAATGGGATCTTCTTATTTTCGAAGGTTGAGCTTGTTCTGCCAAAGGCTTGTCACCCTAGTGTGATTCTTCGCTTGATTTCTTCTTCTTTCGGAGGTCTCAAGGAGATTCGTTGTTCTAGGTAGATGTAGTGGTTCTGTGTCCTCGATTTTGATTTCAGTGTTTTCATCTCTGATATGGTTGTTGCACATGATCTTCGTTTCGCTGAAGTTCATGTGTTGGTTGACTTTCTTGCTCTCTTCATTTAGTTTATCTATCATTAGTTGGAGGTCGTGTAGGTTCTCTGTAAAAAGGGCAATGTCGACTGCAAATCTGAGGTTGCTCAGATACTCGCCGTCTATTCTAATTCCTTTACCTTCCCAGTACTAGTCTTCTGAGGATCATCTCGAGGCAGGCTGTGAAGAGTTTGGGTGAGCTAGTATCACCTTGTCTTACTCTTTTCTGGAGCCGAAAGGGGTACGTTTTAAATTTCCCTAAAAAATGGTTTGATCCTTGTTTGGAGCCAAAGGCCCCATTCAGCAGCCACCTCCAATGCACTAGCCGAAAACTCCAACCTTGTATACTGCGGCCTTCATGAGACCAACCTTAGCGAGGCGGGCCTTCAGTCAATAACTATTATTGTGCATAAAATATTTCAATACCTTTGTGTGTACACGTATATAGATACTTGACTTTTTATTTCCCTGTGTCCATCTGTATATACACGAATTTATGAAATTTCATAATAGCTTATTTCCAATTATATATGTGCATGTGATGTACATTTACAAGTACTTAAACAGAAAGAGAGGGAGAGAGAGAGAGAGAGAGAGAGAGAGCGTTCGAAATCTGGGAAAGAGCACATGCAAATAGGTATACATAGAAAATCCAGTTGTTCGTGGTAAATCGTCAGACTGTCTACTCCTGACAAGGCATATATATATATATATATATATAATCATGAATAGCGTTATATATATGTATAGAAACTCTTATTTGAAATGATCTCCCGTCATTACGTGGTTAATACATCAGTCGGACTAAACGAAAAAGATAGTATAAACAATTAAAGAAAAGTCTGGGACAAGTGATACTTTAATCGTGTATTGACGAGAGAGAATTCCCAATATATATATATATATATATATATATATATATATATATATATATATATATATATAGAGAGAGAGAGAGAGAGAGAGAGAGAGAGAGAGAGTGAGAGAGAGAGGGGGGGAGAAAGATAAATATAGATATACTTAGTACATATAGTACAAATCGGATTTGCAATATAGTATAATACAATGTAATATAAAGCAACGTCTGATATGTGTTGGGTTTATTTCGTAGAGGGCTCGATACTTTGAAATTTATACATTGACAGTTGAGTTGTTTTAGAGCACAGTTTGAAATATGCACAAATAAGTTTATGTTTCTGCCCTCTTTGGGCCCAGAAATGATTTGCGTCAGTCGACTCAAAATATCTAGATATAGAGGGTTTTTCTTAACCGCCATACTCTTAGGCTTTCATAAAAATATAAAAAGTAACGTGAACAATAATCTAATCGAATAACAAGGGCAGAAACATAAACTTGTTTGTGTAGCGAATCCACTTCCTATATATATATATATATATATATATATATATATATATATATATATATACATATATACATTGTGTCATCCACAGATAGCTGATTCGTTGTATTATGACTCTTCAGAGTGGGCTATAGACTACCCATTATCCCATTCGGTACCAGGAGGTAGGATCTAAATCTTAGCTTCAGACCCGGAGCCTGGTATCCTCTCTACTCCACTGAACAGGACGGCCAGTGACGTTGAATTTAAGCGATTTATTTATTTATTGTATATATTCCTCATCCACCAGAGTGCTCCATTCTATGTTGGAAGAGAATTGCATATATACATACATACATATATATTTATACGTGGGGTGCTTTTTCAAGAGTAGTAGACGATCTGACGATTGCACCACTGGCATGAAATTCATCCACTGCGAAGAACTGAATTTTCTATGTATTCCTATTCATATATACACATATATACATATAAGAAATGTTTTTGCCTGCTTGTGTTTCTAAGCCCACTCTATGTATTGTCCTTGTTTGTTTCTCTCTGCCCGTATGTATGCACGTGCACAAGTGTATGTATGCGGTTTTTTTTTTCCTTTTATGTAAGTATTTTTGCACTCCATTGCAATTTAATACTTCAGGACTAGGCCTCGCAAAAAAAAAAAAAAAAAAAAATTGGAGTGTAATTACCGGGTATGCAGAGCACCCGGTCTCCATAAGTTGTAATCGGGAGGTGACAGGTTGGACTTGAGTTCACTGATCGCCCTAAAATTCCCGAGGTGACGGGTGAGTATAGGCAAGCAAGTCCCTTGCAAACATGTGACGCCAGTACCACGATGCTGACATGAGGTGCTTCTCCGATTCCTCCTAGACTTTCAAATATCTTTCATTGCAGATAGCATAACTTCTTAGCATTTATATTCTTTAAAAAAACTTTCTTTCCAGTCAGTCATTGAGGCTGTGTGTTCAGGTAGGTTTTATGGTAAAATCATATTGCTATAAAAACGTTGTTCATATCTTTTTTTTTAAATTTCTGCCAACCTAATTGAAACCGACTTTTCGCTTTCTGCAGTCAGTTAGATTCAGGTGTAAATACTATCAATCTATCTATCTATCTATCTATCTATCTATCTATATATATATATATATATATATATATATATAGATAGATAGATAGATAGATAGATAGATAGCTGGCAAAATTTAAAGAAAGAGTGATTTAGCTGGAGGGAAAGTTAACTCGCCCAGAAATGATTTGCCTCAATCGATCACAAAAAAAATCTAGGTACTGAGTTTCAAGACCCACCATACTCCGAGGCTTTCATCAAAGTAAAGCAACGTCAACGAAAATCTAATCGAATAACAATTCTACGAAGTTTATCAAATGCACGATTCCTTTTCAAGTTAAATACAGTTTTGATATCTTAAATATTACTCTCCGGGTAAAGATATTTGAGCTTCACACCAAAATATCTAAAATATATCTAAATACAATTCCATATAGCTAAACGCAACAGGAATATCTAGATTTAGAAATGATATATCTTGGTTAGGATAGTAGACTGTGATGACTTTGATCTCTTTGGTTAACATTCCCTATCCTCTTTTGTACGACAATATATATATATATATATATATATATATATATATATATATATATATATATATATATATATATATGTGTGTGTGAATTAATGAATGGATATATGTATGATCCGACGGAATGATTATCAGTTGTGTTATACTATATAAAAACTTATCAGCAAAGTGTTTCCTTCAAGTGCAAGAGTTTATTGTCACAAACAGAGAAAAAACAGGAAAAAGTCACACTGGTCATTAAGTATTAACGGAAGAAGTTTTTTTTTCTCTCTTTCACTCCGTATCTTTCCATCTAAAAGTGTGTGTGTGTGTGTGTGTGGGTGTGTGTGTGGGTGTGTGTGTGTGAGTGTGCATACATGCATATATGAACAAAAGCGCAGGTATTTGCTAAGCTTGTCTTAGTCCGGTGCCGAGCAGAAACGAAAAATGGCTCAGTGGCCTGCCCGCGAAATCAGCATTCAAGATCCTGGCCCCCACCTCAACCCTGAACAGCGACCATTGATTCCAAGTATTTATATATACATCAAAGTTGCTACCAGAATATCCAAGGAAAATTGGCAGATTGATCAATGTGCGTATCTTTCAAACTATCCAGCTATTCACAAGTTTTGATGAATATTTTTATTCATATCTTGCAGTCACTCCACCAAGAAATGCAGAACCACATATTCTATTGATGTTCCCCATTCTTGAGGACACCATCTCGTGTCTCAAGTTGCTGAACTTTTGGATACACTAATGTCCAATCACGTTCGTACGTATAAACATGGTGATACATACTTGGACTTCATTATGGGTCGTTCATTATGCTAAAAAAATAAGCAGCTAGATCCCATACAGGCGATGTTTTTTTTAGGATCACGACATTGGACATGTCATGGAGTTTGTTGTAAATTACCGTGATTATTCATGGATGTATTTAAATTTCTATGGGATGCTTTAAAAAAAAAAGTATTTCGAATCGAGAAGAACATCCACTGAATATCGACGCCCTTTCGCTTCGATGGATGACGATTTCATTGAAGGAATGCGAGTTGTGATTCGTGGAAATCGTCCACTGACTGCCTGCGAAGTTCTTGAAGAGGTAGGAATCTCTAAAAAGTTTGTGCTACATGATTTTAAAAGTAAACCTCATGATTCATGGTGTAGCTGTAAAAATTGTGGTAGGTTCTCTGATGGATGAACACTATTTTTGACGAAATATGTGACAACTCTTGTCCCCGAGCTGCTCTTCTCTCCGGATTCGGACCCTGCAAATTCTTTTGTCTCCAAAGTTGAGACCCCCCTGAAATGCCTGATAGAAGAGATAGAACATAATGCTCTTCGATATCTTCTACCAACCAAAACGATTTCCAGAACGTATTGCAGAGCTGGGTAGAATGCTGGGAGATATGAATCGACAGTGAAGGAGATTATTTTGAAGGAGACCAGTCTCAGAATGGTGTTGATAAGGCTATGAATTTATTTTTTTTTAAAGTTCAGTTTTTTTGGGGGGACACACCATGCATATTTGATGATGTGAATTACGAGGCATAATCAACAATATTCAAATCCATGCTTCATGAAAGACCAGCTCACGCAGTGTTGGATGTAAACTGAAGTTTTGTCCGATCTCGCAATTTTATCTAATGGCCAAAAAAGAATGAACCAGCTTAACCGTTATAAAAAGCAACTGATAAAATGACTGTGTGTAATAAAGATAATTCAGCACAGAGTTGGAACAAAACTCTCCCCCCACCTCCCTTTCTCGTACACATTCATAATCATCCATTTATTACATTTACTCAACATATGTTACTTGATGCAGACGCGTACGCTCTGACATTATCATGCACATAAGTCAAAAAATGAGATCCTGTTATTATGGAAACTCTTCTCTATATGTTTGAAAATTATATGAAGCTACGTGCACTCACATACGCTGTTAGGCGCAGAAATGCTCAAACTAAACCCTGCACACATACACACATGTGCAAATGCATATAAAACGCCATTATTACTTACTCACAGAATCATTCCTCTACGAATCTAACAACACGCGTTCTTGCGAACACACAAACACTCAGAAGTCAAGCATGTATATGGAATAGAATCAGTGTTCAAACTTGTACCCAGCTACCCACTTGTGTCACGGGCTCCACCCTACCGAATCTAAAAGCTTGGGGCGCGTTAAGGATTAGTTGGAGTCAACCGGTACAAAACGATAGCAGAAATAAAAGAAGCAAAAAGAAAAACTGCAGTTTTGCATTTAGAATCCAGACTCCTCATTTGGCGCCAACATTAAAACAGTCCTGAGACAAATGCAGTTGGGATGAGTTTACGCATTCAAAAACCTCCATATTGAATCAGTTGAATAGTTACGTATATATTTTCCTTTTTATTTTGTCCTTTTCATTTATATATATATATATATATTAAGAAAAACAAACTTCGGTAATTAGAAATTCTTAATAGCACATAGTGTTGCGTTCACGCCAGCATGCTTACGCACGCACAAATAATATAGATAAATTTTCGTGCGTTCTGAAACATTAGCAACGTCTATAAGCAGAGGAAATTGGATGGATTCGAGAATATGCACATGGTTGTCGGGTTTTATAGTTTATAAAGATGGAGTATGTGCATATGTTTTACGGATGAGGGTTTATATTACTAAAGACTTTTTTCGGACATTTACCAGTATTTGAGTTTTTTTTCTTGTTTTCACAACGTTTCAGCTTAGTGTACAAACATTACAGTTGATGTGAAAAAATTATTTGCAACTAACTTTAATCTGGCACAACTGGGAAAAAGACATTTTCACATAATGATAGTACAACTGATAGAATACCGTAGAATGGATCGACTGAAACGCTGTAGGAACAGAACAACAAAAATGCGAACGGTTCAGTTGACGAGAACTCTCTAAATTTTTATGACTATTTTTAAACTGTATAGGGTATACATTACGAGATATAGATATCTATTTACCTTGGAGCTTACTGGACAGGAGAAGTGAATTTGCTCCTAATGACGTCGAATACTTTGAATCCAGGTGAAACCAGGATTTCAAATGTTGATTTCAAAGGCAGATGTGAATCTCATCAACGGAGGTACGTGATGAGACGTGATTTTTCATCTCTGTCTTCCATGCAGTAAATGCAATGATATGCTCATAAAATTGACGTATTTAGGGAGTAGATTTTAATTAGTACAGGTTTGATTAAAGTCGATAGACTTGGATTAAAAAAAAAAAGCTTTTATCTTTACGTAGAAGATAATGCGCTTTTGAATTCAAAGGATATAATTATTGTCCAATATATATATGTATACATCGTTTTCAGCTATACTTCTGGTCATCATTGTTATTCATCCTTCAAGAACAGAAAAAAATAGTGATATCTGCAGTTTTACCCGGATCTTGATGATAGGCAATAAGTATATTTGAAAATATTATATAACAAACAACTGGAAAGTACTGCACTCATAGAGACATGTCTTCACTTGAATGTAAACAAAAAAAGTCAAGCAAAAAATGTATTGTCTATCGTCTTTTATAAAAACCTGAATATATATATATTTATATATATACGTGTGTGTATATATATATATATATATATATATATATATATATATATATATATATTTAATGAAGTACACAAACACGTTTATGAAATATAAATTATTACTTCATCATATCTAAAGCTCTACCCTTGATCAATAATGTTAAATGTTCAATGTATCGACCAACCTATGGAATAAACCCATCACACATTGAATATTGTATCATATCATATTTCTGATTTGGAATATATATATATATATATATATATATATATATATATATATATATGCATACATATTATCCATGCACCATCCACACAGATGCACACTCATGATTGCCCACGTGCGTGCACCCCACCATATATATATATATATATATATATATATATATATATATATATATATATATATATATATGTATGTATTTAAGTTGATCTTATATATATATATATTAGTTGATCTTATTATTGATTGCCAAACAGATCAAAGCAACAGAAAGGACAAGGCTTCAATCAGAGATCATATAATGTAGAAATCTTACGAAAAACTGGGTAGAGAAAATAAATGTTTTTCGTATTCCATAAACAGAAAAGAAATATTTTCGTTGGTCGGTTGTGTGAATAAACTTTGTAGAACGGGGAAATAAAAGAAAAAAAAATCATTAGAACAAACACTATAAAAAAAGCCGGTTCGCATGCTTATATTTTGCAATCAAATAGATGTCAGTTAGATGGCGAAAAAAAAAAAGAGAAAGAGAAAGAGGAAAAGAAAGAAAAGAAGAACAAGGCCTTGACGAAGAGCGCACAGGCATACATGCAAATGTACGTCCATACACTCGTGTATACAAGTACACACAATCCACGCATGCACTCACACATACGTGCGAAAGGGTGAGCTAATAAAAGCAGACAGAGTCAAGCGAGAAGAAGAGAGACATTCGGAAGAGAATAGCAAAGAATTCTGCATATTATGGGTAGTTTTATGTATATCAATGCTCGTCTGGTGCAGGTCATTGCCTGTTCTTTTCCCGTTCCCATGCTTTTCAGTCAACGCTTTTGCATGTTTTTAACGTCAATATAATGAGGCGGCAATTCGTCAAGTCAAGTTGACGCGGAATCACTGAGTGATCCTTTTTGCCTTTGGTCGGGGCCTCTAATAGAGACAACAGCTGCTTTTAATTAATCCGTTCCCACTACCCACCTCCATGTTTAGCCCTTCATGGACCTGGACTCAATGCACCCCAGAAGCCCCCATCCACTTAAGACATCGCCTTACCCGTCTGGGTACCAGGTACTACTGATATTTGATTTGTATTTTTATTCTTTTTTTTTCCTGCTGGTTCTGATATTGCATAATTTGACTCTTGAGAAAGGAATGCAAAACTGTTGTACGAAATTGAGTTGCTCATTATGGCGATTTCTCTTTACTGGGACCTGTTGCTATACACTATTGATCTTCCTCTCTAAATGTTATATACATATATATATACACATAAGGTTATGATATATAACTCGACAGAAATAATTATTAATATATATATATATAAATACATTCAATCATTTTGAATAACCTCCTGTTGTTTTACGGAGAATGAGTCACTCGGCCTCGACAGTGCAAGAAGTATAAACAATTGAAGAAAATGGAGCTCTGCTGTTACGACCGATAGTATAGCCGCTTCAACGTAGTGTTGCTCTTAACCGTATACATATGTCAGGGAACATATTGAGCTAAACAGCCCAGCGGTTATTTGGACCTCCACGTTTCATTTCGGCCGTTTAGCTCAATATGTTCCCGGATACATATCTAGTTACACAACACATAGAAATGAGCGGAGTTGGTGCAAGCCCAAAATGTTTTTGGATGTAGTAGCTGGCAGGTTGAGCTAACGAATCTTGGTGTGGGTTTTACACACTCTAGGGCAAGTTCATGCAGGCCCGCACACCTTCGCACAGATCAATGAAGTCCACGCAGCTTTTCGTATTACTGTTTTTGGAATGTTTGGAAAGGAAAGTTTGGGTTGAAATCCCGATAACATGAAATTTACAAAAATAATTTTTTCAAACCTAAAGTGATATTCGGCAATCCTCTGTTTTGTAAAGGCAAAGCAGTCGGAATTGACTACAGATGTGTAACAGGGCAAAAACAAAGAGACCTAACTGAAAACGTACAAATTAATGATTGCATGAAATTGTAACTTTCAGCATAATCACTCACTCATTCACTTATAAAAAAACAGCCCACAACTCTTTAAAAAACGGAAGGTAATATAAATTTTATATTGATATAGCTTTGAATATTACCTGGAGTCACCGAATAGTTTTTGTCCTTTTGCGAATCCGTAACCGATTTTGATAGTGGTTGGAATTTTCGATTCCACAGAACGAAGGATTGCTGAGGTTATATTTCTATATGATTGACGGAATGTAACCGTTCAGTTAACTCTAATAGATATTACCTCCTCAAACTAATCCAGGTCAATGTCATTAAGGCAAAAGGCAACAGTCAAAAGGACGACGTTGTAGAACGGACTATTGCAAATTACAATCGCATTCCGTCAAAAAGCATCAGTCAAAAGGCCAACACCGTACTGTAAATATTTTGAACTGAATTTGTGCGAATTAGGCAATTCAATAAAATCACAATAACACTTTTATTCATTTATTTCTTTTAAAAGTCTTTTATAAAATAGATACTAAATCAAATTACGGCAAGACGGGAAAATGGGAAGTTCACATGCCTGGGGTTAGTTGATTATTTTTTGCACTCAACACAACGTGGGTAATCTTTCATCAGACTTTGTTTGAACAGAGCGTCAATATCTTGCCTAAATTTGTGATATCAATAAATGACGCGACTGATGTAACAGGACAGTTTTGCTCGTACAGACATAGAGACTAACTTGTCCTATGTCCGTATAGTTTTGCTTACGGTATAATGGTAATTTGGCCCCTCATTTTAAATAATCAGAAAACGATTAACAAGAATGATAAACAGGGTAGTTTTTTTAATCTCTTTTTTGATGTTTCCTTCCAAAAGAAATCACTCAGATGTGACAATAACAGTGTCAAGATCTTCGTACAGAGTATAGTAATATATGACACCCCTTTAGTAGGCACATTAAGAATATAAATGGAAATATATCCTTATAGTCATTTGAACCAGGGATTTTCAACCAATGCACTGCATTCCATTAGTGTATCGTGGAGCCTCCGTAAGTGTGCTGCAGGAGTTTTGAATAGTTTACTTTAATCTGTCCTTACAAGAACTTCAGTAAAACAAAAGTCATGTGCAACAATCACATCGAGAATAAAGACATAACTGTCAAAATCGAAGATGCAAAATTGGGTAAGTAGACCGCTATATCTACCTCGGACGACAAATCTCAATGAAACCCACAAAGGAGGAAGAAATCAAGCGGAGAATCACCCTAGAATGATAAACCTTTGGTGGAGCAAGCTGAACCTTCAAAAATAAGACGATACCAATAATCCTAAAAAGAAAAGTATACAGACAATGCATTCTCCCGATAGTCACGTATGGTGCTGAAACATGGAACCTAACCAAGAGACAGACCCTCAGACTGAAGAAGTATGCAGCGTGCACGTGAGAGAATCATGCTCAACCTTACATGGAGGGATCACAAAACAGCACAGTGCATCAGGGAGAAGACACGGGTCTGGAACATCATAGAATCTATTAGAAAACTTAAATGGCACAGGGCTGATCATGTTGCGAGAATGGCAGACAACTGATGGACATCACGACTCACAACAGGGATCCCCAGAGATCACATAAGAAACCAGGGCTGACAAAATACAAGATGGAGATATGAATTAGACAAATTCAGAAAGTAGTGGCTCCACGACGCCCATGATAGAGATATGCAGCGGATCCTGGGGAAGGTATGATGATGATGATAATGATGATGATGATGAGTGGCAATAAATAGTATATATACTTCATAAATAAACTACAACCGGCCTTTGTCTTGACCTTTTCTT
Source organism: Thysanoteuthis rhombus (assembly GCA_963457665.1). Classification (NCBI taxonomy): domain Eukaryota; kingdom Metazoa; phylum Mollusca; class Cephalopoda; order Oegopsida; family Thysanoteuthidae; genus Thysanoteuthis; species Thysanoteuthis major. The sequence continues at coordinate 47,415,130 of OY735201.1, read as the reverse complement.
GAAATAGAATGTAAGGAAAACCATCTTTTGTGGGCTGCTTAGTAGATAGTAAGCTGGGTTACATGGTACACCTTAATTGTATGCAATTGAGCCTGAAGAAAAACAAAAAGACTGCCAAATAAAACAAATTTCAAACGAGTCATTGGTGTCTTAATTGTTTCTTATTGTTCTTCTTTCCATTTTCCACCTCATTACAATGCATCATTGAGGTCCACTCACATATGATTCCACTTGTCCTACAAGGCAATCATCAAAATCTTACTTTTCACTCAGATAAATTTCTTAAATTAGATTGAATTTTATACATCACAATCATAACAATATCTTAATTACATCTGTTACTACTCGTAAGAGATCAGACGTGCCTAATCAGATTGTATCAACCATCAGATGGGGTAGGGTTTTGTATGTTTATAGGATGATAAAAGAAACTTGTCGAATGTTGCAAATTTAACCGACTCGTCATTATGTAATCTTTTTCCATAGAAACTTTTTGTCGTATTTGTGTCTTATTGATTCAATTTCACAGGAAACTACAGCTATCCAAGCGAAAAAATGAACCTAGTCTTCTCATAATGATCAAACCTATCTTTGATGAATGATGGTGTGCCTTAACCATGTTAGTGCTCACTGTGCCATGAGCTGAAAAAAAGGTTGTAAATCACTGCTTTTGAGGATGACTTTAGAATAATACATCTTCATTATTTCCTTGTGGATAGGATACTTGAACGAACACAACCAGAAAAGACTTTGACACTATATGGCTAGAGAAAAAGGAAGAAGACGTTTTTATTAAAGTTCATTAGAACAACTCTTTTAATAATTGGCAAATACATTGAATGATAAGCGCGCATTTGGCATTTCACATCAAGAAAAAAAAAAGGATCAACTTGTATCAGGACAAAAAGCTAAACTTACCCCAAGACAATCATATTAGATATGGGTTAGGAGTGACTGTGACCCCTGTCACCAGATCAAGCAAAATCGTCACGATACCTTTGATTCACAGGTGCATATGTGGCAGACACCATTCACTAGCGTTGAAACCTGGACCCCAAAAGTCTGTAACAAGTTTACTTATAACAATCAGTTTCAACCACTCATCTCACCGATTTGCAACAAGTAGGTGTAAGATTTTTGGTGCAAGAGAGAGTGAGAGAGAGAGAGAGAGAGAGAGAGAGAGGGGGGAGATAAATAGAGAGAAAGAAGACTAGAGAGGAAGGGAAAGGGATGTACAGCTGGGACAATATGAACTCGAGGTAATGATCCTTCGGCCCCTTATCTGTGCCTGACCCCAGGGACACCATCTTATTTAGCTTTCATTGGTGCTACTGCAGCTGTTTTTTTTTTGCAACTGTCAGTGGTATAAATCTATTTATTATGAACATAGACGCAGCGACACTCAAGATTACTGGTACCCCGAATTTTCCGTATAAGCTGCACAATATCTTCAGAAATATATATAGATAAACCAAATTTCTTTCATCAGACTATTTCAAAGGATATCCAGAGTAATTCAACAAAAGAACAATTTTTTCAACGTACAAGTATCATTTTCAAATAAGAATTTAAAAACTATGACCTAAACAATAGTATTGGCACCTTTCCTTCATATCTGGTTGCACAACCTTATCGGCCACAATGACTGTCTGCAAACGTTTACTGCTGTCATTAATAAGATTCTTGCACTTGTGAGTTGATGGTTCTTCTAACTCCTCCTTTGTAATTTGTTTTTTGGCATTACTTTAATGAATGGTATACACTGAGAATGCCAACTCCAAACTTCTGATTTCTCAAGATTTTCAAAGGGATAGAGATTAAGAATCATTACTGGTCAGTTTAAAACTACACAATTTTCCCTTTTTAGTCATTCATGTGTGCTTTCGGATGAATCTTTCAGTCTTTTTTATGTTTGGGAACTCGGACAAAACCAAATTTTCTCAGGCTATGTAGCATATTCCGCTCAAAAATCCATTATTTATCTTCTTTCATACTGTCAAGGCCTGCAGTATCAGCAGCCCAATAACGTTGTAAATCCTCCACCACGTTTAACTTCTGGTAAGGTTATCATTTCCTTTTAAGCAAAATCCAAGAAGTGCCTTAATGGTAAAAAAAAAATAAAAAAATCAAACACAAAAAAGCATGACTGATTTTTACCAAACAACAATCATTCTGGGCAAAGGTTTTGTCGGGTGATGCAATAAATAGAGCTTTTGGCGATACTCACAAACCATTTTGTTATTGACAACGATATGAATCCTATAAGGAGAAGGAGACCTAACCTAAAGTTAAACATGGTGGATCCATAATGTTATGGGTTGCTCTGTCACATCTGATATTGGAGACATTAAAAGTATTGCTAGATGGACTGTTCAAACAAATATAGAATAAAGGCTTCAATATTACTGTCCAGGTCATATTTTCGATTTCTACTTTGAAATTACATGTAAGTTGGTTGAAATTATTTTTGTTTGGTTGCTTTGGACATCTTTTTAAAAATATTTTGATGACAAAACTTCAGTTATTTTCCATTTATATTTCAAAGATATTGCGAAGTTCGCACAAAGAATCCAGGGGTTATTAATGTTCCAGGGATGCTCTGTATATTCACGCACTCATGTATGTTGTATGCTTTGTTCAAAGCAATGATCTTATTTCACACAAGTGAACAGTAAAGAAAAAAAAATGCTTTTAAGATACTTGAATTTCGTTTTCCTCCACTTAGTTGTGCCAAGTAAAGTCAGAGAAACCATTCACGGTGAATATTTGTAGCGGGCTTTCTCTGCTGGGCAGAACAATATGGAATAAGCCGGTCGAGTAAGTTGCAAAGCAGGGCCGTAATAAAAGGAAAATGTTAAGGGGTAAGAAGTATCAAAAACCGAATGCATCTGAGGTGGGTTACAATAAGGTATCCAGTGATGTCAAAGGGCAAAATTTTGAATTTCACAGCTTATCAGGACCCGAATTCCTTGCAGCGTAGTAGCTTAATATGACAAAATATGCTGTTTTTTTTTTGCAAAATTAGGTGGGGTAGGGCGTTGTTGGTCCCTTGTTACAGACCTCTGTCCATTCACACTGTTTCCTCGATTTTTACTTTGGGTATTTCTCACGGTCAGCTTCATTCGTTTTATGATCAAATGATATTTTTCTATAAAATCTCAACTCGCATAAAACATGTAGCAAATACATGTATGCAAATGCACAGATGAAACTCAAGAAGTAATTTTTCAGGTTGCATTGACACTTGTTTCCGATTCCAGGATCAGAAGGAAGTTTCTTGCTCCCTTTTTGTCAGTTCTTTTTTTTTTTATCGCTACGACATCTGCTTCCCTGTCATTTAAAAAAAATGTCTGTTCTTCTTTAAGTGAAAGTTGTTTGAGCTCAGTAACAAGCTCCTCCCACAAACATCTGTAGACTTGAAGACGGTCGGAAGGAAAAAAATGGAGAGGGGAGTCCTGATCGGTTCTGGTTTGAAGTTTTTAAAAGTAAATGCTTTTTTTGTTTTTTGTTTTTTGTCATACTGGAATACTGTTTTTTTTCCTTCTTTTTTTTCGTGAGGCAATCCTCTTTTCCTAAGCAAGCCCACGCAAAAGCACTGAAGAACTTCAACATTTTCAGTTCACCACCCACTGTTGTATTTCATAGTTTGATTCATCTTTTACTTATTCATTTTTCTTCTATTTATTCTTTCCCGACTTTCAACTTACACCCTACTTTTCCCTAATGGTAAAACTTTCTCTCATCCCTTTTCCCCGTTAATTTATTGATTCTATTTCTTGTTCTTCATTAAATTCTTTTACTAATTTCTTTCATACATCCAATTTCCTTATTTCTTGGTTTCTCTGTTTCTAACTTCTTTTCCCCAAGTTTCTGATTACACGCCATTTTTTCTTTATTTAATGTCTATTTACTAATTTCTTTCTACGCATCTCCTTCGTTTTTTCTTCTCAAATTTCTTTTCGTTTTGTCTTTTCCGTTTATCTTTTTTTTCTCCCACACTTCACTCTTCGTCTTTCTTCGTAACACTGATGTTCTCTTTTTCTCTTCATTCCTTGCCACTCTCGGGTTATCTTCCACCACCTTTTCATCTTAATACTTAAAACAGCGAGATAAAGTTCCCTTCCTTTCCCCTCGTAGATCCACTCCTTCCATCCTTCCAAGTTTATCATGTATTAAATCACCGGCATAAACACACACTCAACTAAAGTACCACGAAAATTAATTTCGTTTATGTTGATTACGTGCTAAAAAGGTCGGCCCTTGATGTTATGGAAAGCTGATATCCTTTAATTCAATTAAGGAGCGGGTTTGCCTAAAGGAGTCAGACCCACTTTTGGCCCCCATATCAACACACCGCAGCAAAACATAAATAAAATAAACACATATAAGCAAATTAAACTTTTCAAACGTACTCTGCACAGTTTTAACCCGAATGAGGACCCCTATAGCCTTTACTTATTTCCTTTTTACTTCCCTGTTTTTTTGTTTTGTTTTTTGTTTTTGTTTTTTTCAAATATTTTTTAAGCTATTGCGTCTTTTGCTCTAGCGAATACTGGTCTTACTGGTGCATCTGATATTTGATAAACACGTCACATGTTTTTTGTCTGTGCATTTAGTAAACTGGTTTGATGTATTGCAGTCGCCTTGATGCTTCTTTTTTTAATCCGTCTCCATCTCTTCACATCTCCACTTTCCTCTTTTGGTCGCCTAACTCTGAGATCTTTATGGCTATCCATGCTCCACCCATCTGTCCTTACTAATAGACAAAATGACTTTTCTTTCGCTGTCTCAGACGCTTTTTTTTGCCGCATTCTCCCGTCCCTCTCTCATTCTATCTGTCACCTAAACTTAGCCCCCGTGTCTTATACATCACTGTCTTCACTAGTTGCTCGGCCGGAAGTGTGGAGCAGCCATTGTCCTAAACTGCAACGAGGTCATTCTCTTATATTTTCTGCAGATGTGGAGATTGCAATACTTCCGGTTGATGTTTCATCATTTCCGGAGGGGAACAGGGAGAGTGTGGGAAGGGGTTGGGATTGCCTAAAGAAAAACAATATGTCACATGAAAATTTTAAGGACCTCTTAGCAAATAAGAAAGAAAAGTGATATTTTAATCGAACATATGTTAAAGAACAGCTGTCTTCGAGAACCCCTTCTCTTTCTCTCTCTCTCTCTCTCTCTCTCTCTCTCTCTCTCTCTCTATATATATATATATATATATATATATATATATATATATATTATAAACACATAAGCAAAAGCATATGCACACAGGATGACCACACACGGGGTCATTGGATTTTTATTTCAAGTGTCATATGTATGGTTTATATATACTTATACATACATACACACACAAACTAACACACAAATATATACATTTATATACATATGAATAGAAATATAACCTGATCTATCTATCCATTACCACTATCAATATATATATATATATATATATATATATATATATATATATATATATATATATATCATCCATGTAATAGCATTACGCATATACATCTGTAAGGATGTGATAGATGCTGGCATTTATAGTACCAGTGTGAGAGATTTTATGAATTTCTTTTGAAGTGCTGTTGAACTGGTGTTTGTAAGTGGCCACGTGAAATTCTTCTGGCAATATATGAAATTTAGTATGGTTTAGCACCATCAACTGCACACACCAAACGTTGCTCAGCTATTTTACAGATTATCCTTGGACAGATTCCTTACTCCCCGTAGCATTTGATGCAATCGCTTTACCGAATGCATTGAAGCCCAGACTGCTGAGTTCGTCCTTAAACATGTGTTTCAATGGTACCAAAGACATGCTCATACCTAAACTTAGTCATATTTGTTTTTAAGTAAAACTTGAATAGTTTATTTCAACCTTTACGGCACAAGGGAGAAAGTACAAAAAGCAGACAGTTTCTTCTGTATTTCAGCCATGATCAACAAAAAACATCGTTCGTCGTAAAAATAGCAATTGAGAAGCAATGGTAAAGGGGACGACGGTAACACATTTTCAAAACAATTTTCGGCTTTATCCCTTCATCCGAATTGACACAGAACGATCATCAGAACTACTGTCAGAAAACTTCAATATAAATGAACGTCATTTGCTTAAGAAGGGTATTGTTTTGTGCCGAACTTAACTACGGATGCACGAAAAACAAAAAAATAAAAAAAAAAACCCAGAAAAATCTTACTTGGCCACTTACAAACACCATTTGTTCCATTGATGTACTTATCAATTATTCATATTTATATATCAATTTATACTTTTTTTTATTATTATTATTATTATTATTATTATTATTATTATTATTATTATTATTATTATTATTATTATTATTATTATTATTATTATTATTATTATCATCATTATTATTATTGGAAACCATGGCCAGTCAGGAACTGGAGCAAGTTGAATCAGGAGCTTCAATTTTTGTTTCCATCACAGGATGGCATCACTGCTAGCTTCATTTTAAACTTGAAAAATCAGCCATTTTTCTTTCAAGTTCAAGTAAAAAGTGTTGCACGCATGAGAACCTTTGCTTAAAAAACGTTTCCCATATTTTACATTTCGAACCGATTCTTTCTTTACTTTTTCTTGGAATAGAATGTAAGGAGAACCATGTATTTGAGGGCTGGTTGTGAACTGTACATCTAGGTTCTTTGTAATTGTATAAAACTGAGTCAGAGAAAACAAACAAAACAAACCTGAAACAAGTCATTAGAGTTGTCATTCTTTTATGATTGTTCTTTTCTCATCTTCCAATTTATCATAATGCATCAACAAGGTCAACTCACATATAACCCACTTGTCTAAACAAGTGGTCATTATATTCCTTAAACCTAACTCTTAACTCAAGTGCATTCTCCTGTCCAACTTGAAATTTAATGTATCTCAATAATAACAATCTGATAATCATATCTATACCTACACACAAGAGAACTAACTCGCCAATTAGATTGTATCAACTATCACCACTGCTGGGGTAGGTTGATACCCACTTTTCGAAAAGTTCAAAAGATGATTTGATAGATTTAACAGTCTCAGATTTAAACAATCCAACCGAGGATGTTTCTTTTTCATAGTGAATTTTGGTCATATTTGCGTTTTAATGTATTAACCTCATAGCCGTAACGGCCATCTTAGTGAAAAAGGTATCAACAATTCTTGGTCTCTCTCTTATAAAGTAGCTACAGTGGATGATAGTGCCTAATCTGAATTCTGTTTCGTTAATTAATTCTTTTTATTTGTGAACTTTTTTTTGGTAACGAGTGTGCTAAAGTATAAAACTGCACACCTTTTAATCGGGACTACCTCTCCTTCATAGTAGCGGAAGAGCTTTTAATGCCTGTTGCTTTTCAAGGATATCAAAAAGTTTGCCATTCTGTGCATCCATTGTCGATTTCGACAATGGTTAGAAGTCACAAATACGCAATATGAAAGTTATGCAGTTTCTAATGTTCTTCTAAAAATAGGACTTAATAAAAAAATGATTCAAATAAAATTAGTTAATTTGAGGTTAATTGACTGGATTTCGGTAGAATTTTCACCATAGATCATACTTGATGAAATGTATTGCATGTAATTAAAAAAAATAACAAATCTTTCAATAAAAATACTCTCTAAAATTTGTAAAACTTACTATCTATCGTATTTATAGTATTACACCGGCCAGTCCAAATAATAATGTATATAAAATCATGCATATGATTCAAATATTAATCATTCAATGGAGTTTTTTGAAAGTCATGAAAAAATGTTTTAGGACAAAATTAAATAGTGTACACAAAATTTGAATTAAAAGAAAACAAACAGAAAAAAAACAGCGAAATCTTACCAGAAGGATAATATTTCAGTTTTGTTGCATTTCTTTTCTTCTCGATTCAAAACGATTTGAAAGAATAAAATACTCTTCTGAATCGATTAACATTTCAACTGATCTCTAGGGGTCTATCTTGATATTTATATATATATATATTTTAATGTTCGAGTTTCATTGTATTTCTTTTTTTCTGATTCGGGGACAATTTATTGAAAACAAGTTTGCAGTATAGATTCTGTGGAAATTAAGCTTTCAAGTTTTTCCGTTGATAATTCTCATGGTTTGCGAGTGTAAACAACGCCGACTTTCTACAACCGTTCTTCTTATCATAATAAGAAAAAAGATCATTTCGATAAAATTGATGGATCAAGTGTTTCAGACGTTTCCTTTTCCGACAAATGTTTAATTATAATTTAGAAAAAGCAACAAAATGGAAAGTCCATAGTAATAGATGTTATTTTCAAGCCACGCATGATTTCTTCTATCAAAATATTGAAAGATAGCTCTGTACGAATAAGCTACGAAGAGTCGTTAAATGTATCCAGTGTTTTTGATCTTGAATTCTTAAAAAAATTCTTTTTAACAAAATGGTAAGGTCCTGTTTTGTATGTGGACTATGCCATTCATTAGGTTATGTTATATTTGGATGAATATTTCTATGAATTTAGATTCTTCGATTTAGGCATGCATGGCCTTGCAGTAGACGTCATTTTCATATAAGAAAGCATAGTTCTTGTTCGTATAAAAATATTTCATTGATAATCGAAAAAACAAAAACAAACAACAACAACAAACAAACAAACAAACCCAAAACAGCATTCTTCCAAAGCAGCGAGAGGGTTATTGAATTCTATCTTGCAGTTTGTTAAGCCAACCTCAGATATTCTAGGCTGTCATCCATTTAGCGTCCCTGAGAAGCAAACACACCACCCATGTCACCAATACCGGATCAAAGTATATCATTTTAAAATCCAATCAATAAAATAGGTTTAACGTAAATTATCACGAATAAAAGATTGAGAAAACAATATTAGCTATGGACACTCTTTAGTTGACTATACGTTTCAATAGATAACTATACTTTATACTTCTACGATTATCTACAAATATCCATCAATACCCCTGTATTTTGAAACTCGTCTTACAAATCACTGTCTAATAATTCTCTGTGGATTGTCGATTAAAATGTTTGCTTCTAAGTCTTAAGTTTCAGTCCCGACGCTGTTATAGGTTTCCGTAGACATTGTGGGGTTGACTAATGAAACATATTGGACACAGAGGGACTTTCAGTGAATCAAAATAATTTCAGTAGATAGTATATATCACTTATGAACCAAATTTAGGGTCATTTTTCATAATGGTAGATTTTCGCTGTGACGTCCGGGTCTGGAAAAGAAAAAAGAAGTTTTTTTCATCCAACATGTTGACATAGTGTATCGTTAAATGAGAATTTCCATATTAGATAAAATCTACAAAATAACCATATGCCAAAGAGAACGTCACTTTTAGCTATTTACAATCAAATGCCATCGTCTTGTTTTAAAAATGGAACGCCAGCATGTGCTGATAGAAACGGTGTAGGGGAAATAATCATGCATGGATCCTCTCCAAAATCTAAGAATTTCTTCTGTACCCTATTTATCCCATTGCCCAACCTCCAAAAAATGTCATTGAATTCATCGACAACTATCAGAGATATTGTGTGGACGGGTGTGTAACTTTTGGGGCTGTGTTTTAGTGTGGTAAAACGCAAAGGAGATAATTGTGCATGGATCCGCTCCAAAGATTACTCTTATTAATTCTTCTGTAGCCTATTGCCCACCTAATGTCAGCCAGGATTATTCATAAACAAAATTCCCAATAATATCTCAAATGCCTGATGGCAGCAAGAATACTAGAGTTGATGAACAAAGGGTAAGACGATCAAAATTTAAAAGAGTAGTTGATATATTTCACGCTTGTTGTTGGTACGTACATAAAGAGTTGGTTGATAAGCTTTTCTCTCAGACCAGTGCGTTGTGACTTCGATCTCCATTTGATTGCTCCTACCCTGGCCTTCCGCTAGACAGAGACTGAGTTTAATAAATAAGAAAGACGCCTGCCATCAAGTATCACTTGATTCGATTACTGTTGCAGTGAGTACAACTCTCACCAGGCGTTCCACTACTGTAGCTCTCTCCTGACAAAGCCAAACTTAGTAAATATATGATCCATAGCAATTAAAAATTTCATAATAGTCAGACCTTTCCCCGACTTATCAATTAATTCCATTAATCTGGCGTTTGATTTGTAATTGAAAGGGCACTCCTGATTAGAGTTAGACAAAGCACTTAAGAAGAAATTTTACGACAGTTCAGGACAGGCTCGTCCATAAGGTGAACCTAGGCGGTCGCTTAGAATCCTTGAGAAATTTTTGGGTACATTTAAAAAACAAAAAAAAATTGTTAGAGTAAAACTCTCATCTAAGGCACATGAAACACTTGTGCAAATTTTGAGTCCTGCTTATGGCACGTGAAGTCCTTGTGCCACCCTCGGCATTGGTTGGTATTAAAGCGTTTTCCATCCCGTGAAATAATTTGCAGTTACAAACAGAGGCAACCCGCTTCATCCAAAATGCCCTACTTAAATCTTCTCAGTCTGCTCTATTGTAATGATATAACTGTGAGATGGCGAATAAATGTATTACAGGGATAAAAGAAATTACAGAAAATGAAAATCTTGATTCCTCGAAAGAGAACAGTAAAATATATGTTAGAAAAAAAACAAAAAAAACTAGAGAGTGAAGAAACACACACCATCAGCACATATCTATATAAGTAATAGCATATTTGAGTATCTTAGCAGACGTATGCGTTGTGCAGGAAACGCATGTGTTTGTGGCCTTTACGCTTTGCCCATTTGACTCGGCACAATTTATCAAAATCACAAAAGCGACGAATGCTTCTCTCCTGGTTTGTACCCATGCCAAACCCAGGAAGATACAGGCCGTGATATGTCTAAGTAAGACATGTATGTACACATAAATAGATACATACAAGTATATATATATATATATATATATATATATATATATATATATATATATATATATATATATATATATATATATATATATATATATATATATAAGGATTATTAAGTCCGTAGCATAAAGATGAAGCAATAATTTTACACAAACTACTGCAATATAGACAAGCGTGGGTGAAAAAAAAAGTAGATCCCTAAATGATGATTTAACAGAAACATATAGCATGCTTCGAATAAAGAGAAATAAACATCCATGCATTTGACAAAAAAGAACGATAGAAATAAATAGGGAAAAACCTACAGAAGATAGAACGAAAACTATAATATGAATTATGAAAAATATATTCATGGAACAAAAAGTACTCTAAAGAAATAACATAACCAACACATACACACGCATATACATATGAATCCCAGGCTTCCTATTCGTATTGGTGATGCTTAACAAGCTTGTGATGTTAGCGATTACTATCAAAATCTTTGAATAATTGAGAAAATTCACAAAATCCCTAGTTTTATAGCCAATAAAATCATGCTCAACATACTGACAATTATTACTGTAGTGAGATGGATCCTCACTGGGCACGTGACTACTGTAGCCAATATGATATATAGAGAACACAAATATGCAGAATATTCATCTTTGTGCAAACACACACACACACACACACACACACACACACACACACACACACACACACACACATATATATATATATATATATATATATATATATATATATGAATGAGAATTCGCTACACAAATGCATTTATGTTCCTGCCTTGTTTGGACTTCTTTAGGCAAATGATTAAGGATACAGCGCAAAAACATAAACGCATTAGTGTAGTGACTCCCCATTCTATCATATTTCAGGTTCCACTTCAAACCAACTTAATATTCAAAATTGAATGTATCTAGCTTTCTATGAAATAAACCCATAATACATCGGATATTGCATAATATGATAACATATCATATTGCATCCCTGATTTGTACAATATACATATAGATATGTTAAATCTGGGAAGTGTTTGATTCCATGGGTTAACTTTTTGGATTCTGCAATTAGTTATTTCTATCATCATAGACCCCATCACTTCCCGGGGTTGAGCAATTTTAGCCAATATATGTCACATAAACAACAAATGGAAAGAGCAATATTGACCAACTCTCTGGAAAAAATCCCATGCCTCTTACTGCACTCCCTTCTCAAAGCGATTACTTTATCAAAAAAAATACTAACACATCGAAACTTACATTTAGACAATACAATATTGATATTGATAATAATGTAGTCTCCAAAAATGAAAATCAGAAAATTAAAGTACCACGATTGCAACAGGGCCTATATATTATCATTAAAAATGAAAAAAAAAGATTAAAAAATTATCAATCATTATTATAATTCTAATTAAAAAAATTCAAACTAAACACTAACACACCGGAAGTATATAAAGATGATTATATTAAAAATCAAAAAAAAAAAACACCCACGCACTGTATATCTTACACTACATTAACAAACCCCACCCAATTATGATTCACACAACAAAATAAGCACACAAACCACTCCACCCCATATGATCTTCGCTACCACCACAATAACGTATAACACCCGCAATAACGAAACTAGAAAAAAAACAAAAAAAACCCAAAAAACAACATTCTACCAATATTATTTCGGAACACTGTTTTTCAATGAATCAATCTCCTCTATGAAATGCATTAGACACACTAATACTATGGCGTTTTTTTTTGTATTATAATATATATATATGTATATATATATATAAAATTTGATGAATAAAAAAAGTGCGTGTTAAAGATATCAGCAATATCGACTAGAAATATAAATGTTTTAAAATATGACATTTTGTTTATAAAAGTCAAATTTCGATAATTTTTATCGTCTTTTCCAATTTTATTTGGCAGAACAATGAAGCTGCTAAGAATGACAAAAATGTTGATAAGACTGGAAGCGGTCGAAAAAGGGGGAAAAAAATCAACGTTGATTCAGCAAAGAAGGTAAATCAATTTAACCCCGAACCGATAGATTCTAGAGAAAACAAATATTCCTTGACGCCGACCAATCACTTAATTCAGACTTTGTTCATCGTTATTGTCTGTCTGTTTCTCTGTATGTATGCATATAAGTACACACACATATACACACAAAAAAAACGCATGCACACACATATAGATACACATACATACATACATATATATATATATATATATATATATGTATATATATATTCATATATATATATATATACACATATATATATATACATATGTAGTACGCACACACATGCACAAATAAAACAAACACATGCACACGCATACAGATACACACATATATATATATATATATATATATATATATATATGTATATATATATATATATATGTGTGTGTGTGTGTGTGTGTGTGTGAGTGTAGGCGGGTGGTGTGTGTGTGTGAATAGCTCGGTTTCTAGAACAAAGGTACATGGAAGGTTTTTTTTTTCAGCAGTAGAATCTGTGAGCAGAATAACCCCTCAGCCTGAGCAATGAGAGTTCTAGGTGTTACTTGCCTATGCTCGACCCCACAATCTAAATCAAGAGTTTTGTATCCAAAGGTCTTCTGAGGAGGACGCGAATGGGAACCGGAACCGCAAATTGAAAGTTTGACTGGTGCGTCTTTCTCCTTGCAGATGCCAAAGCTAGCTATAGAAGTCTGTCTTCCTTCATTGGGTATATTCTTACAGTATGGCTGATCTATGATTAGACCACATATATATATATATGTGTGTGTGTGTGTGTGTGTGTGTGTGTGTGTGTGTGAGTAAGTTCACGCTTACATACAGATATTTAGATGATAGTTGTGTATATATTCATGACTAAACGCATATACACCCATTCCTCTCGTATTAAAGGTTGGTTTCCCATTTTGTCTTCTTCCAATATTTTGATGTTTCATTCCTTTCACAAACCAAAATCAATTTAATTCTGATATTCATTCATTATAACTCTTACAGTCACCTCGCTAAGTTCCTTTCCCTTATTTCTATTCTTCTAATGGAAAAGATGACCGTAATGAATTATCAGTTTAGTTCTACGTTCATTTAATTCTACTAAGTTTGTAGAGTAAAATTTCGTCCTATTAATTCCGGTTAGCATCACTTATCTGGTGAGACTCAATTTACATTGTTTTCATGATCAGTTCTATTGTTATCGTTCATTAATCATTGGAGTCAACTTTTTTCTCGCTTGCAAGCACTCTTATTCCTCCATAGACACATGAATAAGTCCACAGGCTTTTACTATGCAGAACAAATATTGGTTTTGCAACACAATCTTCTTCCTTGTCAACGCACTTGATTCAATGGATGATAATACCCTAAGAGATTAAGCATTATTCAGACAACAAATAAGAGTGAAATTAAGCGAATAACAACTTTCAAACAGCCGCCCAAGTACATACCCTCTTCGTCCTGGAATTCGCTGACACCTATATGAACTAGTTACACTTACACAAATAAACATAATTGGCCTTTTCGAACTTTGTTGACATATATATATATATATATATATATATATATATATATATATATATATATATATATATATATTCAGTCGTATCTGTCTGTTTGTCCATCTATTTTTTCCATCGTACATTACCTCTATTAATTCTCAATCAATTCCATTGACATGTCATGGCACGATTGGCTATGGGCCATGGAAGGGATGATCAAATTCGGGGAAGGATCCAAGAAATATTCTCACTGTTACCTCCCATGCATCGTAGCTATATAACCAATGTATAATCTCACCGAAAATTCTTAATGAATTACAATGAAATCTTCTTGATGAGTAAGTCATGGGGTAATGAATTATTCGTTAAATTTTGTTGCGGATCGAGAAATTTTTCTCCTTACTTGCATGTTAGTATACATGTACACAAGACAATATATCCAGAATTTCTCAATTAATTCCAATGAAATTCTGACGATGGGTGAGCCATAGGCTCGAAAATATGTGGCCAAATTTTGGTCCAGGTCCAGGCATTTTAACACTTACCTCCCCTGCATCGTAACTGTTTATGATCTAATTTTCATTCGGTTTTGGGGAACACTGGCGTTAGTACAGATATGCGCTGTCTGAGTGCGTTATAGATCAACCTGTTTGTCCTTATTTTACTTTGAATTTCATTCGTGTGCATTATTTTTTTTTTACTTTTTCCTTCTTTTCTTTTTCCCTTCTTTTCCTTTTCCCTTCTTTTCCTTTTCCATTCTTTTCCTCATCCATCTTTATTTTCTATCTTTGTCTTCGGTCGGTTCTTATGATACTGTATTCAATTTTTGTTCTTTGCTTTTTTCATTCACGCTTTAGTCTTTGACTTACTGATTCTTTCCTTTCTTTCTTTCTTTCTTCACTTCTTTCCTTATTTGTTTACTGATTTCATCATCAATTAAAGCGTTTTCGTCTGCAGCAACCAAAGTATTCACTCTCAAATAATTCAATTTTCCTCCATAGTTATCAGCCCTCTCCAGTTTCTCTTCTCTCCAAAATTTTGTCTACTCCTTTTGCCTTATATTTGGATTTTAGTATTTAGAATTCTTTTTTAAAGTTATTTTCTATGTATTCTATGCAGTTATTTATGTTTCTTCTAATTTTTCATCGCTGCACCGTGAAAAACATAAGGAAACAATTTATCGGAATTCAATGCAAAACTAATTTTGCAAATGACTCCTTTGAATACAAAACACTAAAATACACAAGTTAATTATAAATAAAAACAAAGCAGAACGAAATCCTTATATCTAGTTTTAATTTATTAACTTTCAACGATTCGTTTGCTTTGCGTCCTTATACTTTCCTCCTTAAATTATTTATTTGGAAATGAGATGTTAAAGTATCATGATTCCTTACGACAAAAATGATTTAACAGTGTTTGATTAATGTCACTAGTTGATATAAATTCATTGAGAAGATGAATGTGAGGGAGGAAAAAGTAAAACGAAAAACCTCGGAAGGAAAGGGAAGAACTATTCGCAGTATTTTTGGACGTTGTCAAAACGAGGTTAAAGGTTTCCTCCTGATAGGCGCGTTATGGATGGTTGTTGATGCCCAAGCCTTGCGTGCATCTCATGAATTTCGCGCTAAATATTAGGAGAAATCATGCTGTCGTTGTATCCATCAATAGAAATTGATGCAAAAAAAAATGGTTGAAGATTTGTTTGAATGAACGCACAAGCAATTCATCCCTTATACATTTATAAATATGTGTGCATGTGCGTATACACACACACACAAATATGTATAAATATGCTTCTGAATGAATGAAAAAAAAGCTGGAATAGAATCGACTAGGAAACAAATGAATTATTACTCACTATTCCTCTCTAGCTTACTATTTTATTATTTTGCATCTTTTAGTAATCAATCTCGTTGTTTCGCTTACTTCCTCCGCCATAATTCATTGGTCTAGTATCACGGATTTAGCTCATTATTAAAGCACTAGGTGGTAGACTATCTGATCTTAGCTAGCAATAATAATACATTATGATATCTAAAGTTAGATATCCAATAACTTGAGTGCATGAGTAAGTTCTTGTGTATGATTTACTAGAATAAATTGAGTCCCACCTGATATCAAGATGATAAAAACTAATACTTTTTGATCCATTGCATATCATACATATTCTTATCAAGACATTACCGGAAAATGTGATTTCTAACTAAAATTAACTCTTTGCCTGTAAATACAAAGTTACGAAAACTGATTTAAAATTCAAGGAAGTCTCACACTTGGAAATTCTCAGCATTCAGCTTCCAGCATCAAGACCGTCGTAGACATTTTTTTCTAAATTTCACTGTATTGTATTGTAAATAACAAACCACTAAATCATCCCGTAACAATGTGTCAAATCAGATAGCAAAAGATCCAATAATAATTTCGCATTTCTGAAATGCTCTAATTATAACAATATATTATATAGCGAGTTTTTACAGTTTAAAACGTGTACGTTACATCGTCGCATACATCGTCACATTACGATTCAACTGAGTTAGTTATTAACTTGATACTCCTTAAAATGGATGTGTCCACGGGGCATATGAAAAAACAATGCTCTACAAGCTTTTTGAAAAGTCAATGATGCTTCAGTCGGATTCTTTGAAAGAAGGAAAAAAGTCAAAATATGCGTCAAGATCAAACTGTCTACCAGAGTTTAACGATAACCTGCTTCTGTGTAAACTCGATTAGAATAGTGTTGTTACGGAAGAATTAGCCAAAAACTGAATTCAAGGGTTCACAGTCATCTATAACAACTTTTGAAGAGACTCAAACTAGGAAAATTAGCCTCCCATGATTTGACAGAAACCAGAGAGTAAATGTACACTACTCGGCGCTCTCATGAACGTTCCACCCCGTTTTTGGATGAGATTATTGGCTGTTGTAGAGGAATCAATATATCAAAAGAATATGAGACAAAGCAAGAAATGACTTTGTTGAAGTGAAAAGGTTAAGCTCAATCCAAAATCCAAGGAAAGTGTTTTGTAGGATTTTAGTTGAGTGGTCTAATTTGAGTCAACACCAGTCGATGTTTCGATTACAGCAGATATCTGTGGTCGGCCGTTAAAATGTTTAAATATAGCTTCGAAAGGAAAGAGATTGACCAATATCACTCGGAAAAGGTGTAGCCATGATAATGAACGGCCCTACGCCGTGAAGATCAAATCTGCAACGATCGAAGACCTTGGCTAGAAATAATTCTAAACTCATCTTATTTTCCAGATATTGATCCATTTGGAGTTTATTGCACCATCTCGATGGACAAGTTTTCAAAGCACTTGTACTAACTACACCCACGACATTTTCCTCCTAAGAAAAAGACTTTTACAAATAGGATATTATGAAGCCGATGATTCGTTTGGAAGAGGTTAGTGATAATGGTGGAACCTATCTTAATACATTATATTGTCTGTGATCAATAGCAGGATTGTTGTTTTATTTTTAAAATGCGTTCATCGGTTACCAATAATTGATATAAATCTATCTTTGTGGGATGGAAGATTGAAAATCTATAAATATCTCTCAATATTTTCAGCAGTTGAGCGTTTTGATCTGTTGTCAAAAGTTAAGAAATATTTAGCCTGGTCAAAAAAAATGAGCAATCACTTTCTCAAAAACAGATGCTGGAAGTTTGTTTTTTTTTCCAATAAGTTTGTCCATATATACCTTTTTTTCGATGATTTCAACTACAAAAATATGACTTATAATTAAAGTAAATTCGATCCAATCGGACTTCAACTTAATACCTCGTTAAACTGTTTTTGATGAGGTTTTCGATCGTTAGAAAGAATATCATCACCGTTGGAGAATCGACTCTCGTAGATATGCAAATAACCCCAAATTGCATTTCAAGATAGATATTTCGAAATTATCGTACGGAAAGGCTAATTAGAAAAATATGGTTGGGCGCGACCAAATCTGGGGGAAGAAATGTGTACACTACCAATGTTGGGAGGAAGTACGGATCATAGACTGAGAATCACATAGCAGAATGAGACAGCTTGAAAAAGCGGCTTATATTAACTAGTCGGTTAAATATAATGCAGATTTCATTTTAGTGTGATCTTAATTGCTCAACAATGACACGCTATAGAAGTCTTTTTTCTAATGAAGAAAGTAGTCAAAAACATATCAAACTTACGTTACAAGCATTGCCGCTAACAAAAAAAACTGTAATTTGACACTGCAAGAAAAATAGTCCCTCTCTTTACACATCGATAGTAGATAATACACATAAAGAAAAAGGCCGTTGAATGGATCGGCTGAATTTTTTTAGATAAACAAAATAACAAAATAATAAAATAACCATAAAAATGGGTTGAATGCCCGTATCTTCCCACCATAGTTAGCTCCTTTCTTCCTAACCCATACTTCTCTACGGAGCTATAGATTCAAAAAATGATACACCCACCGTAATCGAGTATATCACAGATGTAAGTAGTTTGAATATTGCAATGTTCTCATTTATACAACTATGGGCAAAAAGTTGGTAAAATCCGATATGTATCATTGGATCCCACATTATTTGATCTTAATAAACGTATTTATACATAGGATACTATCATCTGAAGGATAGCGCACTTGTTGTTACATGCTTATTATTCATTCCGAAGAACATTCTTTAAAGCTGGCAGAAGGTGAATGATCAACTATTAACTTTATAAGGAACAGGGTCAGAAGGAAACAGGAGAAATAGAAAATGCGATAGTTGAAGAAAAGAGGATAAGATAACAGAGAATTAACCTCATTTTTTTCCTCCCATTCATACAGGCAACATGTAAAATCAAAGATGGTCTTGTACCATAAACATGTGATATGAATACATTACAAACGGGTTCACTCTTGAATAGAATGGCATGAATAGAAAATTTATGCTTATCACATCAAGACCAAACTCGAAATTGGCTAAACACAACTGGATCAGGTCACTCCTATGGTATTAAAGTGGCGATTACAGGAATCAAGAATATGTTCAAAATACATCCAGATATTTTCCAATGCTATATCTATCGGACACTCTTATGCAAAAGAAAAATTCGAAAATGCTAATGTAACAATAATTATTACAAGCAAAAGCAGTGAAAAAAATGCTACTGTTTCTTTTGAATGCTTCTTATAACCTCTTTAAATCTATTCAGGCATGGTTCTTTTAATTGACAATCAGGTAAGTTCGCTTCAGAATACCGTTTTTGTTCTCACTGATGATTTCATCTTGCCTCAAGTTGACGATTGTGCTTCGATGAACACATAGACAGGCATTCATAGTCCTAATTGTAGATTCTCAGTGTTAATCTATGTATGTATGTGTGTGTGTGTGTGTGTGTGTATGCGTATGTGCGTATGCATTCTTTCTTTCTCATACAGAGAAATCAGTATGCGTGTGGTTGAAATGCTTCTGCCTTTCTGTCTGTCTTTCTCTGTATACATTTCACGAGCGGACAACTAAACAAATAACTCATTGTGTTGAAAAAACATTACCGGATTCGTGGTTGATGAGGTAGAAAGGCTGCATCCACTTCACTCCGTTCTAAAATAATGATCGTTCCCCGAAACTCGTTATGTTCATCACGAAAAAAAAAAAATCATTTACCCCTTTTGGTTTCTCAAAGTATTACTTACTCCTGAAGATACACGCTCATATACATGCACAAGCATTGATCGAGTTTGGTAGCCATTGTCATTTACTCCAAGTTACATTTCTAAATACATGCATACGTAAAAAAAAAAAAGAAGAAATTGATGAAATTTGCTTATATCCACATATTCATGCGCAATACATACAAGCATAGGCAAATATTAAGCACGGTTGAATCATTCTAAAAATAATAAACGTCTAATATGCAACTAAGGTGGCAGCATAGCAATAAAAATGGGCTCAATAGAAAATTGGTGACATATAACCGTTAGCAGAATTAACCAGAGAATTTAGGTGTTGTTGTTGTTGCCAATAATAATAATAATAATAATAATAATAATAATAATAATAATAATAAAAGTAATAATAATAATGATGATGATGATGATAATAATAATAATAATAATAATAATAATAATAATAATAATAATAATAATAATAATGTAGTTGCAATGGGATGGATTGCTTACGTCATTATCCTAAATAGCTGGTTATTCAAGATTAGCCAATGAGCGTTGAGAGTGATAGCCATCTCTCTGAAAAAATAACTCGAGGTTAGGCTTTTCAGCTGCAGTAGAAAATTTAGCAGAGATAAGTATTTTTTACTAACCATGATAAAAATACGCATAATAAAAAAAAAAAAGACAAAACACGGCAAATACACCAATTTTTCAGGACGATGGGAAAAGTCAACCACTGCATGTACATGGGTGACAAATTGTACTTGCAAAGAACAGGAAAGACTTCGGAATGTTGTTAAACAGATCTAAAGAACAGAGCAAAGACATTGAAATGGAATTCAAAATAGAAAAAAATCGTGTTGTTAGTGATGGGCAGAGAAAAGCTTGTAGCGACAGAAGGAATCGAATTACCGGAAAACCAAAAAGTAGAGCATACACTACATAGGACTGATATAAATACCTGGAGTTCTCAATTGTGACTTGCATTAACTGGAAAAAATGAAAGAGAAACTACAAAAAGGAATACCTTTGGAGAATAAGCTAAATATAAGGAATTTGATACAAAGAATGAAAAGATGGGCAGTATCCGTAGTAAGATGCACCATTTCATGGATGAACGAATTTGAAATCAAATCAATCGACCAGCGAACTAAGAAACATGATTCACAAGGCCCTAGAAGCCTCGGATAGACTTATATGAAGGGAAAAGAAGTTAGCAAAGAACTCATCAGCATAAAACACTGTGTCCAAAAGTATGTACAAGTAAACAGTGAATCTATTATGAAAAGAGCTCGAAGCAGTGCAACGAACAACGAAAAGGGAGGTGTATCATAGAAGTCATCAGGGAAAGAAAAACATGAAGAGATAAAGCTTCACGGGGAAAATATTACTGACGATCAATCATGGACATGGCTACTCGAAGGAAACCTGAAGAGAGAAACAGAATCACTCATCATGGTAGCCCAAAACAAAAGCACTAGGACAAGGTATATCGTAATGAAGATCAACAGAGCTAATAAAAACATATAATGCAGTCTAATGCGACTGTAAACAACGTAACCAGTGAAAGTACTGAACTAGACCAAGAGGACTACGATAACAGGCACGTCAGGGTAGCAACTGCTCTACACTGGGATTCGACCATGTAGTCATGTGGCACAAAATAGGGATCCTCCCAGGAAGACGAAGCAATAAACTACTCAGGGTCTTCGATATCCAAAACAACCTTCCCATCCAAGCAACCTTCCCATCCAAGCAAGAATATCAGATCTGGTAGTTGTACAAAAGGAAAATAGAACCTGCCAAATCATGAACATGTCTGTGCTTGGGGATCACATTATGAATATGAAGGAGAGTAAAAAGCTGGGGAAGTACAGGCACTTAGCTCAGGAGCTGAGAAAGTTTTGGAATATGAAAGTCAGGGTAGTGCCAATAACAGTAGCTTCACTTGGAGCTGCGCCGGATATATTGAAATCTAGATTGGAGGAGCTCGAAAGGGAAGGTTGAGATCATGCAGACCACACCGGTACTTTGGCCTGATCGAATACTTAAGAGAATACAGGAAATAAGAGACATACGACCTCCTAGTCAGCAATGGCCTAACGACTAGAATGAAGAAAGTATGTGTGAGTTAAGCAGGGAATGTTGGGACGATACAAACAACTACGCCGCTGTGATATGTAAGGACGCTTGAAGGAGTCCCGGAGACCTATCGTCTCTCTATCTTCAGCGAGGTCAACCAGACATCTGGTGAGAAAGTGCAAACCACAGCACTAATCTGTTCACGTCAAAATTAGTAGTAGAAATATTAGATTTTCCAAAAAGATCGTAGAATTCAACCAATGTTATGGATTGACATCATAGAAGATGATACTTAATTCATATGGGAGACAAGAAAAAAAGTTTGAAAAAACTTATTTCATATAATTTTTCTTTTGTCAACAAAATCTTAAATGATTTTTACCGGCAAATTTCTGGAAAGAAAAATAGTCTTTTTAAATACACGGGTAGAAATCCATAAATATTCCCTCACAGCAGACTTATACTGTATACCTACATCCACTCATCCATGCGCACACAAACTTTTGGATCATCCAGATCATCTATTTTTGCAATATATTGGGATTAGGAGGATTTGCAGTCTTGTTGAAGACTACCGAAGGCATTTTCATTATTTTATACAATCGTATGTCAACAGAGAATATTCTCAACTAATTCTGATAGTAAGGAAAGTTGAAGGGAAGAATCGCCATGACCTTTTAGTCTCGAATAGGGAAAAGGAAATCTAAATAGAGAATGCACCAAGCGGTCAACTGGCATAGGAACTTAAAAGGACTTGCTCTCATCCTGCATAGAAATAATCATTTATTAATTGAGAATTATCTAAAACTCGCTGCCCTCTTTCGAAAGTCCACAAGAGTTTAGTACTGTTGCAATCGAAACTTTCAATGACTCTTCGTTACCTTTCAAGCAAAGTTTAAAGAAACATTAAGACCGAGCATCAGTGGCACATACGAGAAATTAAGAAAACGTCCTCGCCCGTGCAAATTATGAGCCTTAATGGGACAAATAGAAAAATCGAAGATGGTTAGGCCTGGAAAGACCTATGAAATACCAGAAAGTCTTTGTCCTTTAAAAAAAAATTATAATTTGTTATACGTAAGATTTACATCTACCACTTCGAGTTGACATATCATCAAGCATTGCAGCGATGTGAAAAGTGATCTGACAGTAGCAGAGCTTAGCAAGCACTTCGATAAAGACAAGACATCTAGTTTTAGTAATTACCTCCAGGTGCGTGTCCAAGAGAAGCTGGAAGGGGCATTGACACTCTAGCATACCAGGTGGATGTCAAGTTGTTGAAAGCTCGCGAACCAAATGATTTGAAGTATGATTTCGGCGAACTGGTTTGTATTCACCTTACAGAGTCTGGTAATTGCTTTACAAAGATCTAAAACGCACCACGTCTTTTGAGCAATAATGTTTGACTTTCAATTTACTTAGATCAGCAATGAAATTATCGCCCCAAATGATGATACTATTAGAAATGATGATAATGTCAATTACAATCGAAACATTAATGAGAACGTATCTATTGAGATTCATGTGACACCCTATTCCAAGTCTTTTAAAATCCCTAAATTGAAATATAACATACCTTTTAAAGATTGTGTACTAGTAAATGATTTCATTAATCAAAAAACTCCTATAAGTATAATCGTTTGCTCTCCAAACAGAAGAAAAGCTCTATGGATATCAGAAAATCATCAAAAGTTTTTTTAAAAATCATGTCACATAATATTACAGTAAATTATCGAAAAAGTTCATTTAAGCATAAAGCTATAGTAGCTTTTCCAAAAATTGATAAAAAAAATAATCGAAATAGGTTTAAAAGAATCCTCAAAGGATACCTCGTAAACAAGTGAATCATCAAATTGTGAAAAAACAACAAAAAACAAAACAACCATCACATAAGTAAAAAAAATAGAGTAATTTATTGTTATACAAAAAAAGAGAATAAAAATTTGAGGATCAATAATATTATCTATTTTTGTTTCACACCCTTTTAGGTGGCCGTGTTCGTTTGATTGGTTGGTTGTTTAGTCTTTTATATATATTTTTTTAAATAAATTTGATGCAGACTACGTCAGGTGGTACCCAACCTTCAATGGGCGTTTTGACCCTTAAACCACAGCACCCTTCAGTTGGCGAGTCGGCAGTTGTGGCTAGATCACTGCCCGTCTGTCCCTGGCTTCTAATTTTCATCTTCTCTCCTACTCCATATCCCCAACAAGGTACGTTTTGCTTACACGCCTCCCTGTCTCTTTTGGTTTAGTCCCAGGGCTGATAACAGTTGCCGTTTTGATTTTGCAGGAAGGCCTCTACGAACACTCTACACAGGGAACAACCGTGTTTGCAGTCCATGTCCCTGTACCCCTGGAGCAGTGGCTGGTATTTCAGGGCCTTTCTCTTTTGGGCCTCTTCACAACCTCTTCATTGATGACAATAGCCCTATCTGTTGAATACACATTTATCATTTCTCCAAGCACATCATCACAATAATGATGATGATGATGATGATGATGATGATGATGATGATGATGATGATGATGATAACAGCAACAACAGAATGGGAGTGGAAAGATTGGATCAGAAGAGATTTAGCCATAATGGTTATAATTCTTGGTGAATAGTAGTTTGGAAGTGTCGATGTAGCTAGCTGTAGAGATATACCTATGACAAGTCATAAACAGAAAAAGGGAAGATTTCGCTCGAGGGACCTATGATCATAAGACATATAATCTTGATTGGAAATATTAGAATTCTGAAACAAGTTGAAATTTGACAAAAGAAGAAAATATCCCAACTTAGAATCGATTGAAGACAGAAGAGTGAGAGTTGATCTGAACTGATACAGATACTTGCTGTCTCTTGAACTTTCACATCAATTATTGGCATTAATGGCAGAAATCATATAAATAGTAATGTTCCTTTCAAATGCTTGTTCATTTGAGGCGAGGCAGCGAGCAACCATTATAAAATCGGCCAGTAACAAATCTTTCACTGCATTATATCGGCCTCGATGAGACCAAGTGTGTAAAAGCATTAAATTTTGGAACAACCAAAGCAGACGGCGGAAATGGATTAAGGGAGGTAATTCAAATCAGCTGTTCATAGATGTTTTTCATCGAGATTTAGAGATCTTGGGTGACGTCTAAATGTCATATATTGCTATTTAGATGTGACAATAATATTTTACTGATGTTTTGACTCTATTTTAGAGGTGAACTCGAGAATAAATTTGGCATTAAATTTGATCAGTTCATCTCAGTGATCTTTTGGTTTTGTTGGGGATGGCAATAATTCAACTTCGAAAATAATTGCCAGTGAGTCCATTTAAAAGAAATGCAACGTAATATTGCTTTATGAAATTTCTTTACAAAATGTCAAGTTTCTCTATTTATGGAAATTTGAAATAATATTTTAATGCTTACATAGTAATAATTATGCAAAAGTTTACTGAAGCCACTTGGCGCATTCTTTATTCGAATTCTAAATCTCTCTCTCTCTCTCTCTCTCCCTATATATATATATATATATATATATATATATATATATATATATATATATATATATATATATATATATATATATATATATATAGGATGTATATAAAAAGCCTCTGTTGCTGTTTTTTTGTGGGGGTAACATTTACGTACATTCTGTTTTCTGTAGACAATTTTATTTGTGGAATTATTTTCCTCCTGGAATTATTCCAAGAACCTGTTTCGGTTGACATCACTCAAATTCAGTGAAACCATCAACGATGTTTACTTACAGGAGGAGAAAACTTTCGGAAATTGGATTCACGCAAGCAACACTCAGATTAGACAGAATCTTAAATTATTCTAAATCCCAACATACTGGCCCTAATAGAGCCAGGTAGATGGGTCAAAATTTGCAGAGTTCGAAACCCCGCCTTTTCCTAAACAAACACAACTTCATCTACCACTGTTTCAGCAAGTGGCATTGCCCCCAACATTCAAAATCTGCGTACCCGATTAAAATACGGTTGAACATATTGGATATCAGTTAAGAGGTGATTGAAAAATCATGTAGTTTAAATCCAAGTTCGATGCTTACCGCACGGAAATCAAGCCCGGAGAACCGCACCGATGCTTCTCTTCGATAATTGTCATCATCGAGTGTTTCTGCAGGTACACCTCTGCGGCACAAGAGTAGTAACAACTTGTCAATAAGATATCGAAGAAAAAAGAAACCGTTGCAAATACCTTTTGTGTTTGATCTTAATTTTTTGAAAATAGACAGGTTAATAATAAACATTTTTACATCAATGGTAACGTCCAAGATGATGATGATGATGATGATGAAGATGATGACTATGCTGCTGATAAAGACACCTCCGATGGCACGAGAAAAAAGATGATAACCACAAAAGGAAATTATCAGTGAAAGAGGGAGACTATGACCCAAAACAATGACGTTTGATCTAAAAATGAATAATGCTGTTTTGATAGTAAAGAATAACGATGGTAATAATGCAAACACGGCTTGCGTCATCAACAACATCAGCAGCAGTGTCATCATTATTAAGATCACTCATGACGGAAGTGAGGGAAAGAAAAAGAAAGGAAGAAAATGAAGTAAAATCATGATGTTCATGATTATAGCAAGTGTGTGAAAGATAAAAATAAAAGTGGGTGGCAATGATGTGGCCAAGAAAGTAGGGAGGGAATAAATAAATAAATAGGTCTGGTTATTGACTCAGTAGAAAGCGTCACGTGACCAATGTCTTTTTGCAGCATGCTGCATGGGGGGGGATGATCAATTAAAAATCAGTGAAAGAGGTGATCGATGACTGAGTTACTTTTTAAGGTGGAGATCGTCGGAAAGATCCGAATTTTCAGAAAGAAAGTATGAATGCTGCTGGACTCTTACATTGCGAATTGGACCCCATCCCAGAAAAAACATACCGGGAGGAGGTTTTGGGAAAAAAAGTATTTCACAGACACAAGGGGTAAATGTCTACATTTTTAGCCCTCTAACGCCATTAATTCAGCATGTAGTTGCAATTTATAAAAACATGCATCAGTCGGCCAGTCAGCTAGCCAAACCCGCTTAGCATCCAGCCAGACCAGTTTAAAACTGAACACAACTATGTTGACATTTTCAGTGACAGTTGCAGTTGACGGTTTCTAATGAATAAGAGAGAAAAAAGAGAGAGAGAGAGTGAGAGAGAAAGAAAGAAAGAAAGCAAAATAAAGAAGAATGGAAGAAGCCAAGAAAAGGAAACGGTGGTCGGAAGTGAAAGGGTTCGAGAAGAATCTCAATGGGGTTGTGAATTTCAGAGAGACGTTGATGAGCTCTGAGACCCCCCCCCCTCAGACTACCTCTGATGATCATAATCATATCGGGTGTTGGAGGTGGAGAATGATGAGAAACATGTGAAGTATGAAGAAGAATTAGGTGTTTCCTTTGGCATCCCTCAACTCTTCCTGATACACCACCACGCCATCTAAAACGACGAGAAACACGCAAGAACAAAATATTCAAGAAGAGTGAAAAAAAATCGGCCAATTAACTTTAAGCACTTCGTCAGTGTGGGCATCTATGCACCAATACTTCGCCTGAATAATTTATCACTTAATTAAAACAGCCTCCAGTTTTTTTTCTTCAGTTTTGCTCTTTACCGTTCATATCCACCGTCTAAATAGCTTTCCCTTCTCCATCTTCGTTCTCTTGCATTGACCTCCCTTTTCTTACCTATTTAATATCTGGTGCCTGTTTTTAACAATTCAATCATTCTTGCATTCCGCTCCTTATGAGTCCTACAATTTCCTTCTCTTTTATTTCAGCCTCTCCGCTTATGTATTTTTGTTTCTAATCATCTCCTTTTTCTCCTTCTAGTGATAGAGAAAAGTCTCTCTTTTAATAGTAACCGACCGGTACTATCTTACTATCATCTCTTCTTTCTTCCCTTCTAATTGTTTCAACTTATTAACTGTCCCTGGTTCTATCCCATTCGTTAACATTAATAAGTGCGTATTGTACTATTTTATTGTATTTTGTTTCTCAATATCTTCGTAATCTCTTATTTTGTCATCTCAGTATCTGACACATTCTTAACTGTTAACCTTTCGCACTAATCCCACTATATTGTTTGCATTTTCCTTCACCTACTTATATTTACTCATGCTTCTCTTATTTCTTATTTTCCTCGGCGGTTTGACCTCTTCATTTAGAAGTTGTTTCTATAAGTCTGTCATAATGAAATTACTTACTACAAATATAACGGAAACGCTTCATTCCAACGCTATAATTTTGTTCTAAACTTTCGATCCAGTGACTCAGTTAATTTCTGTCCCCTCATTCAAACTTTTCTTCTTCCAATTGTCTGCTTTTTCTCTCAAATCTATCAAAGTTTGCTCCTCGTCCTAAAGCTTATTTCAACTCTATCCATCCATATTTTCCGATATATCCATGAATTTTTCTGACGTTTCTTCAATTCTTCTTCACTTTTTTCTAATAAAATCCTTACTCTCAAGCCACAAAAGAGATTTTTCTCAGCAAGATTGATTATTCCCCGCTTTTCGATGTCTTCTCTGTTGTTTTATCAGCCTGTTTTCCTTACTATTCTCTTGTTTTTCTTACTTCGCATTTATTTTGGTCTCTTTCGTTCTTTGTCTCATCTCTCACGTCATGAGTTTCCCTTGAGACCCAAACTCTCTTCTGGAAGTCCAATTGCGATTCTTTCCCCACTCACCTTCAGTATCAGCATAGATTTTCCTAAAATATCTCTGGTCCCCATTTAAAGATCCCTAAAAATGCCAAAGAAATCAATAAAAATTTGAACAAATTTTCCGAAACCCCCTATAATTTTAATTAATGAAAAAAGACAAAACCACATCAGACTGAGAACAGCGTTATTAGCACAATAATCATTAATATTCCGTTTCTATAATTCGTTTGAATCATTTATTTATTGAATTTGACTTCGAAAATGTCCGTCTTTTCTACTTCTTTGTTTCCCGACTGCGTTTTTGGCATCATTTCGTTTCTCGTCCCCTCAACCACCACTTTGCCTCTTTATATTAGAAACAGCCAACCAAAACTGTCACAAAACTAGCCTTCCATTTTGTTTCTAATATTTTCCATTTTTTTTTTAATTGATCACCCCATACAGTATGCAAGAAAAACGCATTGGTAACGGGAAAGTTTCTATTGAGTGACTGACTAGCATGTCTCTGTAATTCTCTATCTCTTTGTCTCTTAGTATTCTATTTTCTCTCGTTTAGTTTTTGTCTTTCACTCACAAAGTCCTTTAACGTCCGAATGAAACTACAATCACCACCCTCGTAATCTGAAATAATCTACCAAATGATGGATCAAATTGCCGTGACAATAATTTAAACATATATGGAAGCTTGCAAAATGTCACCATTCATATATCGTGAACGTTTGTTTATAGTTAGGAATTATTGAATTACCATAAATTCCCAATGAGAGAGATCTGATATTTTAGATATTTAATGTTCGGATTATTTTAAAAAGAAAATACGATATACAAGCAACAAAATGTTCTCTTCACTTCATTGCTTTGTATACAATATAATTTGTATAATTGCATTTGTTCAGATATATATATATATGTGTGTATATATATATATATATATATATATATATATATATATATATATATATATATATATATATATACAAAATCTATTTGGAAAGATAAGCGAAAGCCAACGCTGGTGACTTCAACGATGAATGCCAAATTCATTGAAAGTGGTAGGTAAATTGGCTTGTCCGATGGCAAAGGCCCTTGAGTGTGATATCATCAATATGATAATCATCATCATCAATCTTCTAACATGCGTCGATGGACATAGACCTTCTCCAGGATTCGTCACAATTCTCTATCATGGTCGTCGCAGAGTCAGTATTTTCTGAATTTGTCCAGTACATTCCTCCATCTTGTGTTTTGTCGGCTTTGGATTCGCATATGGTTTCTGGAGATCCATGTTGTGAGTCGTGATGTCCATCAGTTGTCTGTCATTCTTGCAACATGACCAGCCCATTACCATTTGAGTTTTCCAATAGATTCTATGATGTTGCTGAACCTCAATTTCTTCCTGATATGTTGTGCTGTCTTGTGATCTATCCAAGTGAGGTTGAGCATGATTTTCTCATGTGCACGTTGCATACTTCTCAGTTTGTATGCCTGTCCCTTGGTTAGATTCCATGTTTCAGCTCCATAAGTGACAATCAGGGGGATGAATTGGTTGTACACTCTCCTTTTTAGAATTATTGGGATTGTCTTGTTTTTGAGGGTTGAGCTAGCTTTGCCAAGGCTTGCTATCCTAGGGTGATTCTCCGTTTGATTTCGTCTTATTTTGTGGGTTTCATAGATATTCATTGTCCTAAGTAGATGTAGTGGTCTACTTTCCCCAGTTTCGCATCTTCGATTTGACAGTTATGTCCTTATTCTCGATGTGATTGTTGAACATGATTTTTGCTGTACTGAAGTTCAAATGTAGGCCGACTCTTTTGCTTTCTTTGTTTAGTTCATCTAGCATTAGTGAAAGGTTGTATGAGTTCTCAGCAAAAAGGACGATGTCGTCTATAAATCTGACGTTGCTCAGATTTTAGCCGTCTATTTCGACTCCTCTATTCTTCCACTCCAGGTCAAGGAAGATCATCTCGAGACAGGCTGTGAAGAGTTTGGGTGAACTGGTATCACCTTGTCCTACTACTCTTTGATGCTTGAAGGGTTCAGAGTCTTAATGTAGCCTGATAAAGGAGTTGTTTGTTTTTCTAAACAAATGTTTTGGATTTTGGCAGGAACTAGAGAAAAAATTCACGATTTACGTTTTTGAAACTTGGTGTCAAAAACTATTTGGGGCATCCCTTCAAATACCAGTTTTTATCAGTTCTGTATTATGATAGCAAATGTGTAATTATTTGATAATCTCTGTTTAAAAAACTTTTTAAAAGTGTAGAAAGAACAGAAAACGTTACGATAAAATCAATTTGATAAAATGTCATTTCGATGAAGAGTTCTTCTAAGAAAAACTTGTTTCGATTAAACGTCTTTCTACAAAAAGTTTTGCCAGCATATACACATACATAGACATATACATATGACTAGGCAAAAAGATAGACATGATTAACGAGTTGAAGATGAAATATCAGAAAATGACTTATACTTACGCAAGTGCACTGGTTCACCTCTGGGTAGGAAGGACTACAAAGTTCAACGTAGGAGACTTTGAGATTCAAAGGGATTACTTAATCTGAACTAGATTCGATTATCGTGAACAAGACAAGAGAACTTGTGAGATAATAGATTTCGCTGTTTGAACAAACTACGGGATAAAAAAAGAAAGCAAACAGAAAATTGGATAAGCGTCTTTAACAAATTATGTAACATAGAATTGACAGTTATTCCAATCGTTATTGATGAGCTGAGAACGATACCAAAAAGATCATTGAAAAAAAACTTCTGAAAACAACTTATATGTTGACGGGACTATTTGAATATTTAGGAGACTTAGTGTCACTTCATTTCAAGTTTAACCACAAGTGTGACAACTTAATGAGAAGGAAATTGCAAACTGGAGGATGCATATATGTTCAGGTCCAAAAGATTTACGTCCATACATGAAATATTCGTCTCACGGTTGCACTGGTATCTTATGGGGGGAAACATGTCCAGATTAATGATATCTGTCAAAACGACCCTGCTTCAAGAACAGTTTAGATAACAAATGCAAGTGTATTAACGATTAGTTCTAGTGTTATAATAGTGCCCTTTAAAAAATTGAAATCAATTGGACGTATTAGAGGAACTTTCGCTTAGTAAAAATATCTTGGATAAAGATTCAAGATCAAAATACTTTCGTGTCATTTTTCATAGTGGCTGATTTTAGCTGTAGTGCATGAACCAGAAAAAAAATTTTTCAATAAAAAAAATGGCATATTGAAAAGGAAATTTCATGAATAAAATCTACAAGAGAACCATATGCTTTACAGCTGATAATAGAGTTATTTTATGAACCTTTGTTTTAAAATGAATATGATGGATACCACTGTTCCAGCAGGACTCAGAATAAATCTTATAAGCTGCCAATATATATATATATATATATATATATATATATATATATATATATATATATATATACGCTCTTGGTGAAAGGAAAAATTAAGGATCAAAATAGTGTCGATTGCACCCGTCGTTTAATGCACTTTGGATAGTCTCAAAAAAGCTTTAAACAGAGGTCGGAAGAATTAACCACCCGAGGAAGTATCAAAACCATTCAGACAACTGCATCACTGAACTCAGAATTCTGACGTAAGTGCTGGAGTACTGGGAAAACTCGCTTAAAGCCAATAGATACTTTAATATGATAACTTGATGAGTACTGATAGCCCAGATCGATCCGTTCAGAATGAACTAATAAATGCTTAAATAGACAGGACGCAGCAAAATATTAAATGTACACCATGTGGAGATTGAGATTAGACCGCCAATCATAATATAAATGAATGCCGCTAGTTGGCCCAGAAGGACTACATAAATATACCAGACTAGGTGGGGAGGCTAATCCATTGGGAACTATGGAAACGACGAGTATTTTACGATACAATTTATTAGTATATACACAAACCAGAACATGAAAGATATAATGATGAAGATAAAAAAAAAAGGATGATTCAAATAGATCACTAAATCCAGACCAAAGTACCATACGTATGCAGGCATAGTAAAGAAGAAACATTATCTCATATATTGGATATCATTTTTCCTGCTCAACTCAGAATAAGTTCCAATGGAAAAAGAAAAACTATTAGGAAATGCAGACCTTGCCAAAGATCTGAAAAAGAAATTTGGAACATGAATATATAACTTGGGGACGTCATTATTGGAAGTCTTTGAACAGCGTTGAAATGTTTTGCAAAGACTTTGGGACAATCGGCAACCCAAAGACTAATTGGAACTTTCTATTCAACACTTACTGAAATTAGCTCTTGAATGACGAGGAGAGCCATGGTGTACTGAAGAATCTTGTTGTCACTTTTCCTCTAATGGAAGCCACCAATTAATACTGGTTTGATGACTCAGTGACCACAAAATATAATGAAATTGCTTCAATGTCAGCTAAGCAGTGACAATTCAGCTGGTACTAATAACGTTTATTTATTGGTGCAGATTTGATGGCGTCAGAGATAACATCGAAGCACAAACAACAGTTAAACCCAAATATCTTTGCATGTGATTCTGACTGTACTAAGGGATTAAGTTTCTTCTATGGCAACAGATATAAGGATAAATAAAGCGGGGAATACGTAACTATTTACACAAAAATGTATTAACATTTGCAAATTCAAGAGTATGTGTGCAGACACACACACACATACACACACACATATATATATGTATGTGAATCTGCACACACAAACACATACACACATACACACACACACATATATATATGTGTGTGTATGTGTGTGTGTGTGTGTGTGTGTTTGTCTGTGCAGATTCACATATTCCCTCACCCGCTGTCTTATGCATGCATATCAATATATATATGCACAAACAGATTTAGAAAATAATAATTATATGTATGTGTATAAATATATATATATATATGTGTGTGTGTGTATGTGTGTGTGTGTGTGTGTATTTCTGTGAAAGTTCTCGTGTGTGTATATATATATGAAAACTGTTGATCAAATTGAGGATTGCTTATCATCATCATCATCATCATCATCAGTAGTCTTTCAACGTCTGTCGTTGGACATAGACGTTCCCCAGGATTCGCCACACTCCTCTATCATGGGTGTCACGGAGCAAGTACTTTCTGAATTTGTCTAGCTCGTCCCTCCATCTGATATTTTGCCAGCCCCAGTTGCGCATGTGAGTTGTGATGTCCATTTGTTGTCTGCCATTCTTGCAGCATGGCCAGCCCATTTCCATTTGAGTTTTTTAAGAGATTCTATGGTTGTCTTTTCCCGGATGTACTTTGCTGTCTCGTGTGAGGCCCAGCATAATTCTTTAATGTGCACGTCGCATGGTTCTCAATTTGCAGATCTATCTCTTGGTTAGGTTCCATGTTTCAGATCCATAAGTGACCATTGGGAGGATGCATTGGTTATACACCCTTCTTTTTGTGTAGGCCGACTTTCTTGCTCTCCTTATTTAGTTCATCTATCATTAGTTGGAGGTCGTTTAGGTTTTCTGTGAAAAGGGCAATGTCGTCTGCAAATCGGAGGTTGCTCAGATACTCACCATCTATTCTAATTCCCTTACCCTCCCACTCTAATCTTCTGAAGATCATCTCGAGGCAGGCTGTGGAGAGTTTGGGTGAGCTTTCTTCTTCAGTTTAATTGCTTGTGGGAGGTCCTCAAGTTGATTGCTCACGTCTTCTGTATCCTCTTCATTTTTTTGTAATCCTTGTTTGGACGAATTGGTTATTTATTTCCGTCCAGAGTTGAAGCCTCTGTTTATAGCTTTGAAGCCCCAACCTCTTTCTAGAGTCGATTCGATGAATACTGTCGTATATCTTCTTCAGTCTTCCCTTTGCTTTTTTTTCTATTGATTTATCAAGTTCGGTCTCATCAATTTTCTCCCTTGTTGTTATTGGTGGCTTGAGGTTTATGCGTTTTTCCATGAGATTTCTGGTTCCATCTGAGATTTTACTAATGGGTTGTGTGCTCATTGGTTTGAATATACTGGTGACTTCTACCATAGATGCTGTCATTTTGTTGTTTAGTTCGTTGATGTCGTCTTATTCAGTAAGAATTTTAAATCTGTTTTTCAGTTCGATCTTGAAAGATCGAGCGCGCTCTTTTGGTATGTTTAGAGGTTGCAGATTTAAGATTATTTGGTAACAAAACTTTTGCAATATTACAACCTATACATACTGCCAGATTTTAAATTGTTTATGACACCGATATATATATATATATATATATGTATGTATGTATGTATGTATGTATGTATACACACACAAAGCTCATGCCGTGTCCACCATGCTAAAAAAAAATGTGCGAATAAAAGAATTAATGAAGTAAAAAGAACTTTAGAAATATTCCCTAGTTCTGATTGGCTAATGTACATATCATGAAGATTTCTTTTTTTTTTTAAATCTTTATTTCTTATTTATCCGTACCTAAATTTGAATACAAGTAGTTTATATTAAACCAGTGCGGGGACTACTAAATCAACGTTGATATCAACTCCGTGTTTATTGAATTTCAAACTTAGATACTGATAAAATAATCCTCAAATCAAAGCGTTGCACTTGGCCTCTTTTCCTGGAGTAAGACACGAATATAAGTCACAAGAATTGTGTAGGGAAGATGTAGATAAACAAATCTGGTTGGATGTTGTGTGGTACTTAATTTGATTCTACCACCCCTTTAACAATTCAAATTGGGACAGGACCTCACCCCCCAAATGGCAACAAGGGAATATCCCTTAAATAGAAATGGTATTGACCACGAAGAATCCCTGTAGATTAATACGGATCTACTGAATACATCGAATAAGATGACACAATTTGAAGGGGTACACCTTTTAATACTGACTGGGGTAGGATCACTCTGCTACTCGACAAGTCCCAAAGTGGCGAACGCTAGAAGGTCTTATAGATGTATGGTATATCATCTAGGGATGGTATGGACCATACGGGCCCACAATAAACTTATATAGGTGTCCATTGAATATATCAAAAAAGGTCGCATCAATCTGAAAGCTCATGAGAAAATATTGGCAAAAGTTGCGCTCAATTAGCTACCACTTTCTCGAATCCTATGACAGCACAGCATTATAAATATCGTGCCGTTCCTTTTGGATCATCATTTACTAAAGGTCGAACTTCGTTGCTTCATGTGAATGTAAATAACGTGTCAAAGAGGGATGGGTGACTGTGCCAGAGAGGAAAAAGTATTGTATATAATACGGATTGAACAACATGAACGTTTATACTAATAATGTTCGTAGCATTGCTGATAACCACAGACCAGATCAATCGATGATGAGACTGGACTGCATGATCTGGCCCATGAGTATCAATGGAACGTACAGATAAGGAGGAAATGTTTTACAGCTGGAAGTGAGAAATCATATATTTTATCGTAAGGGTGGAAGGATAACAAGTTCAGCGGCATAGAATTGTTAGTCAATAATAACATTGCCGGCTACATTATAAGTTTTGACTGCGTTTCAGAGAGAATAACTTGGATGATAATCAACTAAGCAAAATATGCACTCTAAAGATAATCCTGGTTATACATGCCAACTTCAAAAAGTTCTGCGGAGGAGTTTGAAGAGTTTTATCTAGACATATGCAAGATAATGGATCGGGAGACAGATTAAACCATACTCAGAGAGATTTCATTCTTAAAGGTGTTTATATATATATATATATATATATATATATATATATATATATATATATATATATATATATATATATATATATATATATAGTATTTGTTCGGTCATCTATTCAGTTTATTTGTTAGTCTTCCTCGTTTACGTATAAGAGATCGTGTGTCTGGATCTAATGTATGCAAGTATTGTCCAAACGATAGTTTAGACAAGTGCTCTAGACTATATACTGAGGCATTGTCGTGATCGTGGAAACAAAACTGTGGTGTCACTTTTTGCATACATAGGCTCAAACAAGTGTTCTCTTGGATGTAACACGAGAAAAAAAGTTCGACTAGTCCA
Organism: Thysanoteuthis rhombus; assembly: GCA_963457665.1. Lineage (NCBI taxonomy): Eukaryota > Metazoa > Mollusca > Cephalopoda > Oegopsida > Thysanoteuthidae > Thysanoteuthis > Thysanoteuthis major. The sequence continues at coordinate 47,378,349 of OY735201.1, read as the reverse complement.
CTGTAGATTGTACGTTCTATTCCTCTTAAAAAGATTTTCGAATGAACAATTAAGACATACATTTTTATAATCGACACCTTTATGCTAATTTGAACAATATAAGTGAAACCGAATGTACAATTTGTAGTGAACCAGTGAATCTTTTTTACCCAATTTATAACCACCATTCCGATGGCATTGAGTATCATTTTGAATTGAAGATCTATTCAATACATATACATATGTTTATTGCATATTAATTACTGTTCCCTGTCTCCCTGTCTCTCTCTCTCTCTCTCTGTCTCTCTCTCTGTCTCTATCTATCTATCTATCTATCTATCTATATATATATATATATATATATATATATATATATGCATATATATATATATATATATATGTGTATATATATATATATATATATATATATATATATATATATATATATATATATATATATATATATATATATATATATATATATAACACAAGAGGTGAAAAAATCTTTCTATGTGCAAATATAATGTCTAACCAGAACATTAATTTTCTGCGGTAGTATTCATTTAAGTAACAACTCCAAGAAATATTCGAATTACATTTAGTGATTTTGTTGGTTTTTACTTATGTCTGTACTGTTCCATATGCTTGTGATATTTTTGTATTTTTATTCTGTGGTTCCGTACGCAATAATCGAATCGATTTATTTTTGATTTATTGTTATTCGGAATGTTTGTATCTGTGAACTTTCTCATTATATTCCGACTGAATACTTGT
>OY735201.1:47360096-47372596 GCA_963457665.1 Thysanoteuthis rhombus | reverse complement strand
AGAGAGAGAGCAAAGGCTTGTGGGAATATTAGATAATTCACATATGTATGCAAACATACTCAGCCTTGATAATTTTTGTTCAGTCTCTCTCTCTCTCACACACACACACACACACACACACACACACACACACACACATATATATATATATATATATATATATATATATATATATATATGTTAAACATGAGAGAAATGGAATGTTGTTTCAATTATTTCAGTAGTTTTTCTTGTTTTCTCACTAGAGAATGGATGTCTGGTTCAAACTGGTGTAAAAATTGACCAAATATTTTTTTCCGATCGAGTGCTTTTGATTGCTCTTCCAGTCACTATCAAGATCTTTACAATTAATCTTATTTTTTCACGATTTCATCCACTCAATATAAATTCGTAAAAGCGAGAAAAATTAATCTTTTTTTTTCACTTTTAAACGGTTTCATAACAATGGGCGATCTAATTCTTTCTTTTTTGTGGTGGGGAACTGGGGAGAAATTTCTAGATAGCAAACATATTCAACACTCTCTGTCCATGTCCATAAGGAATCTCATTAGAAGTAAGTTTTTTTTAAAATCATTTTATTACAATAGTAGACTAGCTGCAAATATCTCTCTCTCACACACGAATACATATAGATCTTTCCATCTATATGAATAGATAGGTAAACACACACACACACACACACACACACACACACACACACACACACACAAACACACATATATCAATGCTGTTCCATAGGAATAGAGCACTCTGGTGGATTAATAATTTCTGTGTAAATAAATATATCGCTTAGATTCAGCCTTACTGACCGTCCAGTTCCGTAGGTAATCCTACCTTGCGGTACTGGATGGGATAATGGAAAGTCTTTTGCCACACTGAAGAGATGTAATACACCGAAACAGCTGTCTGTGGTTGACACAATGATATATCTATCTATCTATCTATCTATCTATCTATCTATCTATATATATATATATATATATATATATATATATATGTGTGTGTGTATAGATATAAAAGATAATCACTACGATATATATACACACACACACACACATATATATATACACACATATATATATATATACATATACACACGCACACACAAACGCACACACACACACACACACACATATATATATATATATATATATATATATATATATATATATATATATATATATATATATATATATATATAAAAGATAATCACTGCAATCGCATTTTACCCTCTTTAGGTGCTCAAAAATGGCTTCGCACCAGACTATACTAATTCCAGAAAATAATTCAAGAGTATCCTTTCCAAAAAGCCTCGTACGTATGTGTTGCAGCATTCTAGTCCCAATAAGCTCGAAAAGACACAATCACATAGAGATATTAGCATACTGGAGCATTTGGTATTCATGCTTGTTGGTCTTTTGATGCCTACACTTTTTATTCGAGTCTACACATGTGGGGCACTGATGCTCATGTATCAGAATCACAATCTTGAAACCCACTCTGTAAGTGATGAGAGATTCTGGAAGTTACAACAAACAGTTGACAACTGATACCGGTGCCTATTCAATAGAATAGAACTCGTGTACTTCATGGCTTTTACCGAGGAGAGAGTTGGAAATTCAGCACGTTTCTATTTCACCCTGGCACTGTAGAATTTGTACTTGAAAATGCACTATCTATCTATCCATCAATCTATCTATCTATCTATCTATCAAAACAAGAAGGTTGGGACTCCCAGCATCAATGTTCAAATCGAAGCAAAGTTTTTTTATTAATTTTCAAGGAAAGTAGCCAGTTCCTTTTGTGAGTAGAATGGACATCCTCCTTACAAGTTCTGTCTGGATAGTATCCTACCATCTAATTTTAAAGGCAAATAATTTACTCATGACAAGGGCACTTACGTCACCTTCAAAGCACTCCCAAAGTACTTAAATGAACTTCGACACTTATCCCAGCCATTATATTCAGTTAATTTACCATTCGCCATTAGCTACCTTGTCCTGGCCTCTTTAATCTCGCCCACGGTCTAAGATCTTTTTATGAAAAGCCATTAATCGATGGGAGCCAAATATGGACTGCAGGGATGGGTAGGTTTGAATACTTTACGTAGAACCCCTATACAGCTCGTGGAGAATTACTCAGTCCTTGCAAATTCGATGGTCACACAGAACATGAGCTTACTTAATGGCGTGTCACTGCTGATTGAGTATTTCACATGGTTGTGACTTCTTCTTGAATGCTCAGTAAGGTCTCCTCTGATTGGTTGCAAAGTTATATCCAACCAGTGCAATCGGTTCAAGAAATATTCAAAATGTCTGGACAGACTACGCCATGTCCTCTATTCTAAGATGCCATTATATTTATCTGTAATGACACGTACATGATATTTGTATCGCAAGTTATATCAAAAACGAGTTCTGATTTCTCCACTCATGTCTGAAATGTTGATTTCAGCCAAGATTTCATGATGCCATTTACATTTTTAGAGTTATATACCTTGAGAATATATATCAGTATCCAATTATGATTATGATTGAATAATTCAACAGGAATCCAACTGTAAACGGAGATTATCGGGAAATTATCTAGGAAAATGAAAACTCGTATTAAATATCACACATGCTTAACTTCTACTTTCCACATTAACAAATACGCATGGATTAATAATTTCTGAGGGATAGCCGAGTGAAACACCTTTGGTAAAATAAGGATAATCTCGTCGAATGTCAAGTTCTTCATCTTCCTCAGCAACCTGTTCACATCTGTCCTTGGATAAATACTTTTTCAAAGATTCGTAGTGTTCCTATATTATAGATGTCTCGGGGCCAATAGTTTCTGAACTTATCTAGTTTGTCACGCCATCATATATTTCAGTGTATGTTTCCATGTGTATTTAACTATTTTTGTCAACGTGTACATTCATCCCCATATAATTATTAAGAGTTTTATTAATAATCTGTATTAAAGTAGAATTAAGATGAAAAAATAAACATTGAGTTTGTGATGTTCAGCTCATTTTCTCCTTGATAATTTTTTTCATTTAACTATTTATTTCGACTTGTGAGGCTGTTACCAATATCCAATCGACAAATGTATCAGGATCTTATAAATCAGTTAGAAATTATTTAAAAACACGATGACTAGTGCCGTATTTAGAAGGAGGCAAAGGGGTAATTGTCCTGTGAATCTGGGCTGGCCCCACACTGGCCCTATACAAAATATTACAATTAAATACAGTTTTAATAAGAAATGAATGAATGATTATTGCTTGGATTTCATAGGTATTCATTTCATTATAATGCCTTGAAGTTAAGCCTCATGAAGAAGCGTTAAGAGAAAACCGTTTGGTATCAGAAGATAAGCATAGCGGTGGGAACAACATTCAAATGAGAGAACGTAAATAGAATAAACAATTAAAGAAAAGGGAACTGCTGCAGGATTTATTCCGTACAGACTGTTTAACAAAATCGTTAGTGCATGGCTACGTTGATGCGGCTACTTATCGGTGGCAGGTTCGATTCCTGTGGCACCGCCATTTTCTTTAATTGTTTTTTTCTATTTAAATTATCAAATATGAATGATATTTTAACCGTGTAACGACGGGAAAACATTTCACAAAAGTTTATGTATAGTATAATGCAATTTATAATTCATATACGTGTATATATAAAAATATATATATATATATATATAAACAACGAGTTACGTCTGTTGCTATACTTACTGGTTCCTCATCGTTAAATACGTTTTTGGGTTACCTACGTAAGTAAGCACAGTTTCAGAAACATTGAATGATGTGTAGTATAAAATAACATCCATATGCAATACAATATGAAATTACCCTATATAAAATAACAAACTACGTTTACGACAGAAGCTATATATTAAAATCATTGCTGCAAGAGAGGTGGTGTTTGATCAACACTGCCGAGGGGCCATGTTAATATAACTGCTTTGCTATAACACACACACACACACACACACACACACACACACACATATATATATATATATATATATATATATATATATATATATATATTGATTATGCCATCCACAGACAGCTGTTTCGATGTATTACATCTCTTCAGTGTGGCTATAGACTTTCCATTATCCCATCCACTACCACGAAGCAGGATTGAAACCTTCACTTCATATATATATATATATATATATATATATATATATATATATATATATATATACACGTGTGCTCGTGTATGTGTGTATATGCATGCATACGTGTCTGCTTGTGTGTGTGTGTGTGTCTGTGCTTGTGTATGGATAAATGAATGCATGTGCATGTGCCTGCATTCTGTATAATTATACCTGCTTTGATATGTACACGAGTGAAAAAATGAAAAATAAAACGAAAAAGCAATGTATAATTGTTTATCTATCATATTCAGTAATTCCTTGGCTGAACTGCAGGGAGTCGAAAATTATCAGAAATAAATGATGCAAGCATTAATCATTCATAAATCATATTAGAATAGGTCATAACCTCTAATTTATTTTATCCGAATCATACCGAACTCAATTTGCCTAAAGGTACTCAATACTTCTCACCAGGAGTGTTGCTATTCATAAAACTGGATATCACAGATGTCACAGGTTACCAAGTATAATGATTGCTCAGTGTATATTATAGTGTGTGTTTTATACGCGTTGATGTGAATGGGTATCTGAGTGTGAGCATGCGTGATCATTCTTCTTTTGATGGATATTGAAGAAACTGGTAAGTGCTATGCTCTGACTGTAATTATGGAAAAACGGATCGCCAATTTTTGTTATTTTTGAAATACCTGTAAAGAAATACTGCAATGTGTAACGTGAAAGTTTGGATATCATTGGTTGTGTTGTTACTGTTTGATGGAGATTTATGCAACCACCCAGGAAGGTTGGAGACAAAGCGATGTTTGTGACACTTTTGACAAAAAAAAAGAAAAAAAGATCAACTGGAGCTAAAGAAAGAAACGACAATAAGAGATAAAAGAAGGAAGGAAAATCGAAGAAAGAAGAGAAATAGAAAACATCATCATCAGTATTTCAACGTCCGTCTTCGGACATAGACCTTCCTCAGCATTTGCCACACTTCTCTATCATAGGTATCGCAGAGCCAGTACTTTGTGAATTTGTCTAGCTGGTCTCTCCATCTAATATTCTGCCGGCCTTGGTTCTGCATGTGATCTCGGGGATCTATGTCATGAGTTGCGACATGGCCAGCCAACTGCTATTTGAGCTTTTTAATTGATTCTATGATGTCCATGATTGTTGTCTCTTCCCGGATGTACTGGGCCGTCTTGTGGTTTCTCCATATGACGCCTAGCATAATTTTCTCATGTGCACGTTGCATAGTTCTCAATTTGCGGATCTGTCTCTTGGTTAGGTTCCATGTTTCAGCTCCATAAGTGACTATTAGGAGGATGCATTGGTTAAACAACGGATGTTATAATAGCGAAAAATATCTGGTCTTTGGAAATAAAGATTAAAGAAAAAAAAAGATGTAAGAATATAAAAGACATGCATGGTTGCTGCAGGTTCGAACTCCACTCCCTCTACTGTTCAGTCAGAAGATTTTTACTGCATCTTTTGTATTGCATAATAATAGATACAGTCATAGGTATATAAGACTTGCCAGTTTAGCTCAATTAGTAAGAAAGTCACCTTCCAATCACATGGTCATTCGCCTCCTTGATAAGTTTTTCATCCCCATGCCAAAAGGAAAGAATTCGGCTAAAATCATCGATGATTTTGACAAGCGGCGAATATTTCACAAGTGTACATTTCTTTTGAAAACGGACGATAGAAAGATCATTAGATGACAATGTAAAGCTATCTTAGAGAAACAGAGGAGAAAAAAGGAGGGAGAGAAAAGATTGGAAAAGAAATGATCGTTTGAATGTATAAGAAGACAGAGGAGAGAAAAATAATTTTTTATGAGAAGAAAGTAATGGTGATTACTACCTAACAGGAAATAAAGAAGTAAGAGAAATAGGTGTTATTGATAATAAGATTTCAGATATGGGATACTTTTATATATATATATATATATATATATATATATATGTGTGTGTGTGTGTGTGTGTGTGTGTGTGTGTGTGTGTGTGTGTTTATGCGTGCGTATGCCTGCGTGCGTATTCATGTGTGTACTTTACTGAAGGAGATAGGTTGAGAGAATTCTGTGAGGTTAGGTAGACGAGGATAAAGAAAATAAACTAAAAAGGAGAGAAATTGCCCCTGATACAATTTCTTAGATATTAAGAAAGTGGCCCGTGAGAAAATAATTATCAACATAACTTTCATGCAAGAGAAAATTTGGACACACACACACACACACTTCCTTCCTTCCTTACTTACTTACTTACTTACTCACTTACACACACACACACACACACACACACATGCACACACACACACACATGCACACACACACACACACACACACACACTAGATCGATTGTTAGGGGGATATAGTGAAAGCTATAGAGGTAGAGGTTAAAAACAAGCGGAGCCGTGTATAAATGGAAAATAAAAAAAAATCATCAAGAAAAACTAAAAAAAGAAGAGTTTGGTTGATTTTATGAGAGAGATCGGTCAATCAATGCTTTTTATTTACTTTTTATATTCACAGAAATGAAATTGATAAGAATTACGAAAGAGGAGAGCATAAAAAAAGAAGATTATATTGCCCAGATATGAAATACTATACGATAACGTTTTCGAAAATTCAAAGAAACACATGAAAAATAATAGTAATATTTATAAAAAAAAAAGAAGAGTTCTAAATGCGAGAACAAAAGAGTGAGAGATAGAGGGGAAAGACCAAGAGAGAGAGAGAGAGAGAGAGAGGGAGAGAGAGAGAGAGATAAAGCGAGAGCAAGAGAGAGACTGAGATATGGTGATTAAGAATTAGAAAATAGATCGATCAAGACTACAGTCACTTTTGCCTCAACGTGAAACTAAAAAATAAAACTAAACTTTGCCGATAAAAAGTATGTAAGCGAATCAAAAATACTCTAAAAAAAACTGAGATGATAACATTAATTAACCTTACTGGAAGAAGGAGGAGAGGAGAGAGATAAAAAAAAAAACAGTTTCTTGGAATGAATTTCATCGAAGGCTATCGGTGACCGGTCAGGGGTCACGTGGCCTCATCACGTGATGAATTCTCTGCAAAGCGGGTGATGGATGTTCCGGTGTTTCCGAGCCGACAGCAAGAGGAAATTGGAGTATCCAGTCGGCCCTGTATCGTTTTCATTGCCAAATGGAACGAAGAGGGCTATTGAATCGAAAGGAGGCAAAGTAACACTGAATTAGACGAACGAAAGAACCGAACGGAAAGAAAAAACAGGTCTGGATAGTCGCTCAATAGAAACTGTCCGATGAACAACGTCTTTTTGTCGTCATGCCGTGCAGGAGGTGATCAATTAAAAAATTGGAAAGAGTGGTGATAGGGGAAATAAGTTACTTCTCTCAACGTTTTAGGTGGGGTTATCACTAAAAATGTCTTAATTTTCAAAAAAACAAAAACAAAAAAAAACAAACAAGCGCAAACATTGCCAAGCAAAAACTAAGGGACCAATTTAGCATAAACGTAGATTTCAAATTGGAACCTGCACTAAAATCTGTATAGGGATGAATTTTTCGAAAATGCTTTTTTTAGATATGATAAGGGAGACTGTTTAATTTTTCATCCCTCTTGCTCCATTAGTGCAGTCCATACACGGAACACATGCATACATACCTTCATAGTCAGCCAGTTCAACTTATAACAGCAGAAACCTATGCTGACAGATATAGTGACAGTTTTTGTTGGCGGTCTTTAAAAAAAAAGAGTTTGAAAGAAGCTATCATTTTCTTCTAAAATCACTCTTTTCAAGTTCCTTCTCTTGGGTCTATTTTCTCTTCTTCCATTTCCTTCATTTCCCCTTTGGTATTTCATTCCACCTTTTTTGCCCGTCATTCTATTTTCATTCTTTCCTAGAACATTTGTTTGTCTTTATCTCTGTCTAATATTCCTCTTCGCAATCATTCATTACAGACTACTCTTTCCTCCTTTGTTCAATTTTCCAAGAAGTTCTCAATCCTTTCATTCTCTCCTTATTCACTTAACCTTTTTTCACTTGATTATTTCAAACCAACAACATACATTTATTCCTATTTTTCGGTCTCTACTTCGAATCAATTCCCCAGATTTTTTCAATTGAGTCAGATCTGTTCATGCGTCATATTCATGCATCATTGCATCGTTTTACAGACTTGATTGATGTTCCTTATGACATCATTTGATCTGATTTTCAGTCGGTGATCCAGTTGGCTTGTCTCTTCTCAAAAAGCTTTTCGTTAGAATACGTATGAACCAACGCATCATCATATTCAAGATTATATAACGAATCTAGTTCGGTACATGTAAATATATTTGTTAAGCAACTCCATCACAACCCTCTCATTTATTACATCAATATAAATTTCAGTCTGCTTTGCATAAGTTTTATTCAGGCCACGAGAAATGCATAATATATTCAGTATAATTCGATCATTTTCTATTTAAGAAAACTATAGGAAAATATATCTTTCATTTTAACTAGAAGAGAGACAAGTCGCTGGGAAAATAATATAATAGCTTTGAATCTCAAACTGTAAAGCTGATAAATGAAATCTCAACATGAACAACTTCTATTGATCTATCTTATTTATCTAGATATAGATACCTAATAAATTCTAATCAAAATTTCAGAACTGCTCAATACGATTTTATCAAAATGATGAAAAATTATTTAAAGCAAATATTTAAGTACATTTTTTGCTTTACAGCATTTGAATTCCAAATGTTTTACGAAAGGCCTATTCAACATTAACTTATTTAGACATATCTTTGAGATCCATAAGAATTTTTTCAACCATTATTACGTAGTGATTTGATTAATAAGAAAACAATCCATAAGATTTTGCTTAAATGTATTTATAGAGCATATTCATTTATCAATATCGAACAAAATATCTTTGATAAAACATCAAAGAGTCGGCATAAGCAAATATCTATATTACCGATGGTCTTTATATAAAACGTACCCCCAAAATATTGCTGATAATTGGATGCACTAAAAAAAGTTTCTATCGATTCACTCGAGTAACAGATTTTAGATAAAAAGAATTCATAATAGTTGGCCATCTGAGAAATTATCTTGGTATTTATGAAACTTGTATTAATCTTATCTTGAACAAAATGTAGCTGAAATATATGTATCTATGTAATGCCAATGGCCGTTCTCAAACAATCTGATTGCAGTTCATATATATCAAAATTAGAAAATCTTTACTCTATATTATCAATGATAATTCTAACGTAAAATACATATAACCAAAATTAAAAAAGTGGAGCCCAATTTATGGACAGTGAAACAAACTGAAAAGGATGACATCGTTCATCATATACAATTACAGTATCATCTGTCCGTATGACGGGTATTCATCTTATTAATCACCAGTAATCTACTATGTTCGAGTTGTATATTTTACCCTAGACCAACCACAACTACGGCCACTAACTTTTTTCTGGTTTCTTATGAGGACCTGGAACATGCTTTTGGGGATTTTTAACTTTGTAGGATAATACGTAAATGTGGGGTCTGCATTCACGTTCTTCTCAATATCAGTGATCTAATTTTCATGTCTCTATCGATCAAAATTATACTAAATGTTTCGTAATATGAGTATATGGTCCTTTCTAACCAGTGTTACAGAATGAAAGTAAACCTGGGAAAGAGTTTAAGGTCTTCCACGGGAACTAACTTGAAATCCTGACTGTGAGGATGGGGTCAAGTAATATCAATTATTAATGATATAGAAAATAGGATTCGTTAATTGATCTCAGGGTAGAAAATCAGGTGAACCATTTTTTCGGTTTACGCTGGTTGAACAATTGCAGTTTTTCCACTTAATCAAGTTCAATCAAACGATACAGAAATATATGTAAAGAAAGCATCAAGTGTCTATATGTAATATTTGCTATAATCAATCTCCATTGGATTATGCGTGTTATGGTCTGCAACTGAAAGTTTTGTCTCCCCACTTTTATTTGTTTAACCACTTGGTTAATATGTTTGCATTGTCTTCATCAGTTGCCAAAATTAATTCCTTTGCGAAGATATGATCAGTTGTTAGGTGCTTGAGTAAATGAATGAAACTCAAAATTTTCATGTACTTTAACATTAAATCGATCTTATGAGTCAGATTCAACATTATCATTATCATAAAAATTTCACCATGCATCTGACGCCCAGAAGGGAAAATTATTGCCGCTCGAATTTGACAGATGAAAGTAACAAAACATTTCTCTATCGATCTTGAACAAATAAAAGTGAAAGAAAAGTTTCCCGTTGATTTTGACCCGTAAAAACAGGAAAATTTCAGACAGGGTCTTGACCCCTGAAAGAGGAAGACAAAATCCCCCTCCAATTTTGACCCCTAATAATAAAAAAAAAGTTTGCCCTCGATTTTGATGATTTTGATGATTGAAGATTGAAAAATACTCCCTTGATTTTGATCCCTTATAGAATAGATTAAGTTCCCCTCGATTTTGAACCCAAAGGAGAAAAAAGAATCCCTCGATTTTGAAAAATAAAAGTTGAAAAAGTTTCCTACAATTTTATCCCTTAAAAGTGAAAGAAAATATCCCCCTTTATTTTTACTTGTAAAAGTGGAAAAAAAATGTTTAACATTGATTTTTATTCCTAGAAGTGAAATATTTTCTCCCCTCGATTATGACTCCTGAAATCGAAATATATATATATGTATATATATATATATGTATATATGTATGTATATATATATATATATATATATATATATATATATATATATATATATATATATATATATATATATATATATATATATATATATATATATATATATATATATATCACCCTCGATCTTGATTAGAATGTGAACCCTGAAATTGAAAAAAATCTCAACAACTTTGATCCCTAAAAGTGAAAAATACCCCCCCTTCATATAATCTGGCTAACTTTCAAAAGAATTGGAATACTGATTAGAATGTTTAAAAAAAGTTTACCAGAAAATAGCGTCGTTAGAATATAAAGAGATGTGAAAGAAGAGTCTATAAGATTTAATACGAGTTACTAAAAGAGTTTTAAATGAAAAAATGAACGACAGCAATAAAACTAAAATATTATTACGTATTAGAAGACCTAATAGTTTTATTTTTTTACATTGAAATATTGTGCAGACATTTTTTGATTAAAACATGTCTGGTGTCGCTTTAAAAAATACACAGCTATCATAATTCTGTGATAACAATGCAAAGTGTGTAGATTATAAACGTAAACAAGCAGCCGCAATTATTCCGTCGATGAACACGCTAAAGTAAACAGAGCTTGCGAATAAATTGATTGACAGATACATATGAACAGCAAATCGTCCGATGTTTTTTTTCCTGTACGGGTAAGAAGCAGAATGATTGTAAAAATGTTTAGCGAATCAAGTGAAAATTAATGTTAAGTGTCAAAAATGTAAAGAAAACAATGAAAAGAAAATATTATTTTGTTTGGAATGTTTTTAGATGTATTAGATTTAATGGAAGTTAACTTTTATGTTATATTCCCTTCTGTAATTATAATTCATTATTTATAAACTTTTTTTTTTACAAAGGATAGCGACGTTTGAATATTTAGTCTTGTAAAAAATCATTCGAAGAACAAATCTGGATAGAATACATGTTCTAAAATTAAATTACTGCATTTCCCAATCTGAAGCATTATGATCACATTTTAGAATAATCATCTTCAAAACCCCTTAAAATGTGACAAATCACCCCAGGATTTTGCCACGATCGAATCTTGCACATTTTAGGGGTACCTTGAATAACTATCTCTGACTGCAATGCATCGTTTGTTGGGAGAACACATAGACACAGACCTTGACAAATATAAATATCGAAGATGAATGTCATAGACCTGGAAATTTGGAAAATGCATTTTACATGGGGAACCATTTCACTTAATTGCATGCTTTTTAATTCTAATTTCAATCCAAACAGATCAGATAAATCACTCAATTGAATCTGTCACATGATCAATGACTTTTAGCAATATACAGTGTTGGCGATGAACAATTAAACATTTAATTAGGGGTGATTAATGAATAAGTTACTTCTCTCATCTTTTCGGGGGCAGTGATCACTAAAACAGTCTCAATTTGAAAAAAAACAACCCCCCCCCCAACCAAACGTGAATGCTGCCGAACACTAACTAAAGGATTAATTTACAATCAACTTACATTGCAAATTGATGCCCTTAAAACTCATTGGGGGATCTTATTGTCTTTTTAGACATAATAAGGTGCAAATTAAAATTTTCAGCGCTATAACTCCGATGATGCAGCTTGCACGCATGTCACATAGCGAGTTAACAAGACCAACTTAAAAATTGAAGGAAACTATGTTGAGAATTTTGGTTGATGGTTTTGTTTCATAG
>OY735201.1:47337596-47355096 GCA_963457665.1 Thysanoteuthis rhombus | reverse complement strand
CTGGTATTGTTGCAAGAATGGCAGACGATCGCTGGATATCACAACTCACAATATGGATCCTTAGAGATCAAATACGGAACCCAAGCCAACGGAATATGAGAATGCAAGGTGAAATGAACAGATTCAGAAAGCATTGGCTCTGCGACGCCAACGATAAAGATGTCTTGTGAATATTGCAGAAGTTCATTCTTCAACAACACCGTAAAATATCAGAAAAATATCCCTTCAAGTTTGATCCTGTAAACCCTTTAAACAATAATAGATTGATATATATAGATATATACGTGTATAGAAATATATACCTGTATATTGAACAGGATATGAGGTTCCACTTTAGCATTAGAGTTACATAGTAAATAGAACATCGTCCTTGAATGGGTCTGTCATTTTTTAACTCTAAATCACCCCCTATGTCTACAGAGTATGCATTGCAAATTTGGTTGGCCTGCAGTCATGTTTAGCAGAAAAAACACACAGACAGCATCACACACACACACACACACATATATATATATATATATATATATATATATATATATACATATATATACATACACACACACTCATATATATATATATATATATATATATATATATATATATATATATATATATATATATATATATATATATTTGTTGAAACGCTACGATTCAAGTAAATCTAAAGTTATCTCGAGTTGCTTTACTTTCCTTGCCTATAAGTTTAGGAGTGGGTGTATATGCTTGCATCTTTACGCCTATATACACTCATGGTATTCCTACTTTGGTATAACGAAGCACCGGGGTTTGTTTATTTTGAAGTAACCTGACCTGGAGCTGTTCCAGTATCGTTGGTGGTAGTCTGCTCTAAAACAGGTTCGCGTCTTCAAGTCTCTTCGTGCGGAAGTCCTGCTGGTATTGTTTTTTTGCTTTAGAAACGAATCTGTTTTCTAAAACATTGAAAATCTGTCTACTTCGAAAAACTCCCTATCTTCCTCTTACGATCTAATCATATTTATTTTCATTATCAAAAAATATCTCTCTATCTGTACGTATGGGTGTGTTGAGATTAAACAAATATATGCACATATAATTGAAACTTGCAGCATTTAATGTTTTATTTACATAATTCAGATCTCAACATACTTTGTCTATCTCCCTATATATATATATATATATATATATATATATATATATATATATATATATATATATATATGTATATATATACATACATATATATATATATATATATATATATATATATATATATATATGTGTGTGTGTGTGTGTGTATCTGTGTGCTCCTTCAACTTCACCTTTAAAATCACATCAAGGAAGCTCGATAGTTATTCCATGTATAAACCCCACCGAATAGAGTCCCAAATGCTGGGGGAAACATATGGAGATTCTGATATTCCCAACCTCTAGGATCTCTCTGTTGGTTGTACTGATGTAACGCAGAGGAAAGCTAGAGCGATGCATTTGAAATCAGCTTGGCTGCAGGAGCTGCCGGGAGGACTTTCAGTTGGGCCTCCTACTGTCTCATCTTCTTTAGAGGTGTCCACTTCCTTCCTCCGGATGTGCGATTGGCATAGTTCAAACGAATTCAAGGATTAGTGGATGTTCACTTATATCGCACTAATTCCTCTTGGGAAGGCATAGATCCATACGTTCCACCCAGCAGTGGTAGAGATAGTAAGTCAGATTGGGCGCTTAAGTTTTGTTGAGGCAACCAGTCTAGGAGAAGGACAAGAATGAGGAGTGGTAGAACCTCAAGCCATTACATTTCCTATTATATGAGAATCGACATATTTTCGACTCACCTTTATAACTGTGCAATCCTTTTTCTTTCAAAAGCATTCAGTTTATGTAAAGGGAAAAACGAAAATTATAAAAAGCCACAGTAATCATTATTGCTTTTAATGTACGTGAATGTATTTGCATTAGGGTCTTGCTGAATGGAAAGATAAATGATGAATATAATTCATACATAATAATGTATATCAGATACGGTCAACCCAAACTTTCAACATCAACATATTCACATCAACATGGGTTCCTTAGTTTAAGTTTCTAAGCTGACTGGCTATCTATCTATCTATCGATCTATCTATCTATATATATATATATATATATATATATATATATGAGTGTATGTGTGTGTCATGCATACAGGTTGCATGAGGAAATGAGTAAATAAATTCAGAAAATTCAACAATACTCATCTAAATTTGCAGCAATTTCAGTTGGTCTGGGGACTTCATTTTAGCAGTTGAAAAAGTTTCAATTTTTCATCGTTCGTTGCTAAATATTTCATGCCTGTCTCCCAGCAAGAATTTACTACTTAGATTAGACAGAGCACCGACCCATCCAACAAGATCCGTTTGTTTTTTTTGTTTTTTTATGGCAAGTCAAAGTTAGGTCGAAGTAGTGGGGTGGTTATGGGGTTGTTTTGTTTTTAGAGTTTTAGTTTTTGGCTTTTTTTGGGGGGGGGGGTTCAAATTTTTGGTTAATTTCGGGGGGGTATTTAGGGGTTCATTGGAATATACGGAATTGGTGCACATTCAGAGATTTTTTTTTTAGCTATTTTGACCATTGACAAAACTTTTCTTTTCAAATTTCTTATCATAATAAATTTTACAGTGTAAATTTTGCGAAATTTGTCCCTTGGTTTGTGTCCGGCAGTGTTAGACCAGTGTTTGAATCCAACTGAAACTGAACGAAAATAGCAAGAAAGTTGGACTCCGTATGAACATGTACAGTAAACATGCTGAGGATGAAGACATAAAATGAAAGGCTCGGTTGAGGAACAAATCAAGTGAAGAACCGACCTTGGATGACAAGTTTTCAGTGGAGCAAGCTCAGCTTTCAAGAACAAGAAAATCCCATTGGTCCTAAAAAGAAATGTCTACAATCAATGCAGATGCAAAGTCACATTAGAATCAGAGAATCCCTTTGAAAACCAAAATGGCAATGGGCTGATCACGTTGCAAACATGTCAGACTACCGATGGACATCACAATTTACAACATGGATCTCCAGAGATCAGGAGCGAAACTGTGGTCAGCAGAACATAAGGTGGCGTGACAAACTAGACAAGTTCAGAAAGTATTGGCTCCACGACGCCCATGATAGAGAGGCTTGGCGAATTCTAGGTATGGTGCATATCCAACGACAGACGCTATAAGGAAAAAGTGAAAAAGAGAGAGAGAGGGGGGGGGAGATGAAGAAATTTATAATGAAAGGAAGGGATGATGATGATGATGAGACTTTTTTAAATAATCACGACCCAACAAAAAGAAAAAGGAGTTACTTAGTTATTGACCACCCCTTCCAAATTTTGAATTAATCACCCCAAACTCGACCTGCTGCAAGAATACTTTAATCATAAGACGATTTCACCTGATTGACTCACCAGATCTTTTTATAATCGACATTTATCGATTATAAACAATTTCAACAATCGACATTCAACAAAATCACAGATATCATACCAACATTTAAATATTTACCTCTACCTAAATACACATATAGATAGATGGATATTTGATTAATGCATCTAAAAAATTAAACACGTAAGAATGGATTGTGAACTTTCTAATCACTCTTATTCATGGTATTTATGATTTGTTTATGTACATATATATACTAAAAGAGAGAAACTCTGTATGTCTGTGTGTAAAAGAGAGTGAGAGAGAGAGAGAGAGAGAGGGAGATGAGAGAGAGAGAGAGAGAGGGAGAGAGAAAGTCTGAGAGAAAGAAGATAGAATTATAATATACATAGTCAAATCGATTATTCCCATTGCATACTGATTGATTGATAGACCGGAAGATAATTAGAACGAAACAGTATTTATAAGATAAAAAAGAGTATATTACAATATGAAGGCTGATGAGGACTGTTTAATTGAAGATTTCTTTTTTTTTTTCTTAAACATTCTATTCCATTTTTTAATCACACTTTTGTTAAAGAAACTTTTGCTTGGGTATATGTGAAGTATACTCACATATTAAGTTAAAGATTAAGATACATTATTCATTTATATGCATGTATGCGGGTGTAAAAGTAACCCTTTTCAGACGACAGAAGGATGATAGAAATATCTTGGGTAGCTTTATTATGACAAAGCTTGGTCGTTTGGAACCTCTGCAGATAGACAGCCAGTCACAGCCACTTAATTATAAAGACGTTAAGAGAAAGAAAGTAGAGAAAAAAGTTGATAAAAAGGTAATGTAAATAAGGGTTCTAACTACGGAAGTAAGAAAGACAGAAAGTTTGGTAGCGTGAGAAACGAAAGACGGCAAGAGGAAAATACGGGGAATTCGGGGAAAAGATCATTCAAGTTCCAGAATCAGATAAAAAGAAGAGGGTAGGTTAATTCAGTAAAAGAAATAGGGATAGAAAAATGACCCTCGCCGATACGTTAGAGGACCAAAGCTTAGTCATCAGAGGAAGGGGAGTTGTAAGGTAGAGCGACAGATGCACTGATAGCCGCTAACCGCTGGCCCATGATTGTAGAAGGACTGATTAACCAGTTACTCCCTCTTGCTCTCTCTCGACATGCTCATGCCACCCACTGTCTCTGTCTGTCTATCTGCCACTCTCTCTCTCTTTTTTTCTCTCTCTCTCAGTGAGTGAGGATTTTGTCTGTTCCCCAAGACTATCGATGTATTTTCAGCAGTATAAAAAGTATAAAATAGAATTATGATTCGATTTTGAATCCTGACAAGAGTCTTGCGTCTTTCGTTCCTTCCCTTGCAGCAGCCGCGGTGCGCATACCACATGGCCGAAATGCCCCCCACCCCCTTCACTGTCGTCATTCAAATACAAGCCAGAATAAACTCCGATCTAACTTCTATTCCGACCGATGATGGTTACTGCAACTCCATTAGTGAATATGTAAGACTTGACAGTCCAGCTCAGTTGGTAAGAGAGCCACCTACCAAATAGCTAGACGTGGTTTCAAATCACGGTCGGCAAATGTCGTCTTCTATTCATAGAGATTTGGTTCAACGTGATAAACGAACATTGAAGAGTTCATTCCTCTAAACTGGGCCATGATTATTCTTGTAGTCACGGGAGAAAATGAAGTCAGCTTCAACATGGACTTGATTTTGACAATATGTATTTATGGAATTTCAGAGATGACTGCAAGTTTGAAAGTCGATCTCACTACAATAGTGGAACGAGATTAGCTTGCTGACCACTGACGGGTCCTACTATTAGTAAGGTGCACAGATATAAGAACAGGATAATCAATGGGGATTGAATTCACTGAACTAGTGTGGAGTAGCGATATGAACTTGCCAATCGCTGAGCTCATTTTGACAAAAGATACAAATGTGGGGGAAGTAGTGCCCAAGACAGTTGCAATGGTCTGCAAGACTGATATGTTAATGACTACAACACAACGAAGCACCCAATAGCAGAGGACACATGATGATTGAAAGTGTATATCATAAATAAATAGAGATCAGATGTGGTTGGTCACTCAAAAGAAATCGTCATGTAACCAATTGCTTTTGGCAGCATGTCGGGTTGGGAGTGATAAATTTTAAAAAATGGGCTATAAATGAATCAGTTACTTTTCTCACCTTTTGTTGAACAGTGGTCATTAAAAAGAATCTAAAAACGAATAGTGAATGCAGACTGCAAACTAAGGGGACCATTTAGCAAAAACTTGCATAGTAAAATGAACATTCACTAATAACCCATTTCTGGGGGGGGGGGAACAAACATTTTTTTCTTGACATTTGAGTCCAACTCAAAAACTGAAGAAACCTGTGTTTATAATCTTAGTGACAGTTTTGATTGACGGTTTCTAATTATTCAAATAAGTAGGAGCAACATCGTCAAACATTCCTGCATGATACCAGTTTAAAAAAAAAATGCATACCAGCACAAAGTCTTATAATCGTAAAAACCTGAGAAAATCAAGACAAGAATATTCCAATATAAAACATACAAGAGATATTCATGCAGTGGTTCAACATAGCTGTTTATAATGGTATATATCCTCATGTAACTGAACTTAGTAAAAAAGATTGTTCAGTTTTGCAACTGCATTAACATGTTTTCGGCTATTTTGCGTTAAAGGTCTCTTGTTCAGAATGTGTGACAGTTTTTACAATTATATCAACTCATTATGAAGATACGCATTTCTCTTACTGGTCCTGTTTTTTTTTAGATAATTATAAGTACACACGACTTCCTCAAATATGCACCTGTTTTAAAAAAAAAGTTGTTACCCGGACGATCCGATCCACCGATCTCACAATGACAAAATGAACTCGCTAACCAATTGCAGCACGGAAATATATGCACTAAAATGATTTTTGAATATGGATCTTTTGTTCCTGATTATCAACACCTTCTCTATTTCCAGCCCTGAAACTCTTGTTTCAAGTCGACAAATAAGAAAATCAGGTTTTTCTTGGCGTCCAATGTGTTCAATCAAGTTTGATCTAAAAATTCCTTAAAAAATTGAGTCTGCGTTCTCCAGAGGGATCTGTCCGACTCAGTTTAATTAAAAAAGCTATTCACAATAAAAGTCTCCATAAAATGACATACATTTCATTACAACTTGATGCATACGCACTATATCGATCGGACGAGGGTGGTTAGCAATTTTATATCTCAGCACATTACAATTATGTTTGATCTTAATAAAGTACACTTTTATGAAGACATTTTGCCAGACTATACCAAGTTCAGTGAATATCCTCACACGTAGACACACATCCAAACACACACACACACATACACACACACACACACACACACACACACACACACATACACACTAAACGTTAGAATAGTCAAACTCCAATCCAAGTCTTTTTTCCCATAATATGGACTACAACGTGACCAATTCTCACCAAATTTACGGGAGATAAACTCTTCAATGTCTATCATATCACCTTAAACAAAACACGCACACACACACACACACACACATATATATATATATATATATATATATATATATATATATATATATATATATATACTTTCTATATCTATTCCGTGCTTTGAAATCATGACGATGTGATTGGAAGGCAGCTCACTTACCTACTGAGCTAAATTGAGAAGTTTAATATACCTTCGAATTTATTTTTCATACTTGCAATACGAAAGTTGCAGTAATTATCACCAGTCATAATAGAAGTAAGAGTGGAGTTTGACCCTACTGCAGCCAGGCTTGCTCGTACTTTGCGCTGCATTAAACAAATAATCGAGAATAATGTTTTTTGCCAGCAAAATGAATACCAAGCTTGTCTCATAAATCAATAAGCTAGTTTAGTATCGTGAGTTTGATCCTCGTAGGTCTTCTCCACTACTGTGACCTCATGCCAGACAAGGACGAGCTCATTGGGCAACCACATAGATATTCCAGGCTGACCGGGGAAAATGTACTAAATAATTAAGCTGTGCATATAAAATATTCAATTTCGACAGGCAGATGATTAATACCTTCTTGGGTGTTCGCTGCAAGGTGTTTCTTATGTCGTCCTACGGTCAATATGGGCGCAGTAAGCATTTAATATAAGCAGTGATCTTTCATACCCCATATTCACAGCAATCAGTCAATTCGTGTTCTTCTTAAATCTGTAACACCGCAGTGTACATATGTTTACTTGATGGCATAAATTGACTGGAGGAAGTGGGAATTGGTTTGATATAAACATAGTCTCTCGTTGTCCGTTGGGAAATTCTGAATAAATAACCAATTTTTTTTTGTGCTGCAGTAAGATACCATCCTCCAAGAGATGTGCTTGGGTGCGTCTCTTCATAGTACAAACCAGCGACGACTCTCTTGATAGAGACCATATACAAATTTGAAAGACGTGACTTCACGAATAATCGCACGGGATGAACCCGTGGCCTGATGCTATCTGTGAAGACATAATAACGGTCTTAGTTGATTGAGCCCTAGGGGGAATAAATGTTTGTTATTTTCCTTCTCCCTGCAATGGTTAAGATAGCCATCAGTCAGGAATTAACCAAGCGAATGTAGATAGTTGGGGCCTACGCTTAACCAAAAGATAATAAGTATGTCGTTCTGCTTACGTGTTTCAGAGCAACGCATGCATAAATATCAACGAATATATATATATATATATGTATATATATATATATATATATATATATATATATATATATATATATATATATATATATATATATCAGTGACTATATCATCAAACTTACACGAGTGTATATATATACAATATATTATTAAATAGGAATTCACACACACACACACACACACACACACACACTTATATATATATATATATATATATATATATATATATGTATATGTGTACATATATATATATATATATATATATATATATATATATATATATATATATATATATATATATAGTTGATCATATGTGTTTTATGCACGTTTGTATTTGCGACCAAGTGTATGAAGTGTTTCATAGGAAAACGTGATATGATATATCTCCGCTGGCTGCTTCAGGAAAATTGCAATTTTAATGGGGCATACAAGGCGTTTAGTGAAATTAATATGTACATATGCTAAATAGAAAGATATATAATTCTTTCCTAAAAATGGCTTTTCAAGATGTGCGCACTTTTTTGCTGATATTCACAAAACATACGCTTTAAAATTTCAAAATGGGTTTCGCTATGGAACGCATTACACTCACAGGCGCTCGTATCAGCCCATGTGCACTTCCATTTGTAAATATGTAGGAAATTTGATCTAATTAGGACTCGCTTGTAATGTTTTGATAAAAAAAATTCTATAAACGAACAATGAAAGTAAATTCACTTAATGTCCAAGTGTAGGATGATAGCATTAATGTAGAAAATATCTCGAGAAAATAAATTGTAAACTACTTACTCAACACGTAGGCATGTAAAAATCCTATTTAAATTGACATAATACTTATGATTTCACTCGGTAATTTCAGCTTCACCAATAAAAAAAATGTGTGTTCAAAACTAAATACAAACGTTCTTAGCTGACCTAAGTTTTTTTTTTAATACTAAAGGAAGAATACAACATTGAAATAGTTCTGGTACTCTGTAAATCTGACGGTAACTTATACTATTGTCATAAAAAGTAAATATGTTCATTTTTGTTTAATTTCTGAACAGAGGATTAAAAACTAGGATCATTATTAACCGATGCCTTCAAAAACATATGGAGCTGAAACTTGGAACATAATCAAGATACTGACCCTCGGACTAAAAACTATGCAATGTGCACATGAAAGAGTCATCCTCAACATCACGTTGAATGATCACAAGACAACACAATATATTAAGGGAAAACAAGAGTCCGAGACATCATTGAATCCATTAGAAAACTCGAATGGCTATGGGCTGGTCATGTTGCAGGCATGGCAGACAACCGCTGGACATCATGACTCACAATGCAGATCCCCAGAGATCGCATGTAAAACTGAGGCCGGCAGAATATAAGATGTTATAACAAACTAGACAAGATCAGAAAGTATTGTCTCTGTGGCGCTTTCCTCGTTGATCGTCTGGCTTTCCAACACTATGTTAGGAGTTGTGCGAAAAGTAGAAAAACTGGCTTTTCTATTCCTTTCTCGTCCAAACTTCATCTTAATGGCTATATTTGATTGACTTTCTATACATACATCGTATCTTGTCGTGCTTTTCCCCTTTCCTTTATGTTAGGGCGTAATAGGCCCTGTCTTCTTCATAGACTTGATCACACAACTGACGGTTGTGAAACTGACACAAACCACTTTTGCTGTGCCCTAGTAGGTTTTTCCCAATGAGTTCGTCAATGGTAACAATTGTTTTTTGCTGTGTCACATGCATCACGGAAACGGTTGCGTCACAATAAACAGGTTTTGGAACGATTAGCTACCCTAAAAATATCTGATGCAATAATCATGGATCAGCAATCATTGCATTAGTTATCCTTCGAACAATGATGTAATTCCCTATACGGGATGATGTAACCCCAAGCAATTTGAAGATAAAACACGTAGAAACACAATGGCGACTCTCCAGTGTGTGACAGCGGACAAGAGTACATAAAGTACAAAATACTGGTTTGTTTTCATTTAAATTGAACAAGGGGTAGAACACCTTTTTTTCAACTTGGTTGTTGATCACATGGATTCCCGTCTAACTAATATAAAGCAAGCTGCAAATGACAATTTACTTATGTTGAATTTCTTGAGTGATTCAAAACATTTCTGAGATCATTCGATTGATATCAATGTGTTCCCTTCAAATTTTACGTACAGCTATTATCATTATTATAATTTTCTCACTTGATCTAACTGGGTAAATAATGTTTAAATCTGATAATCGAATACCACTGATACAATCTCTTATCCGTATGAGACTAAAAACAGAATAAAGTAATAGTTTTCGAAGGACCTAAACGGTTGCTTCAGAAATCAATATGGCATGATTCAATTTTTCAATTTCCTACATGGATTTTCGTTCGTAGATGAGAGCTCATATACTTGCGTGAGTTTGAATTTTGAAATTCATGTCTCTTCTAAGAGCGTTTGCACCATATAACCTGAAGGGTTAACGATCTGATTAAAATTTTCCCAATGACCATTAACTCTGATACGCAGTTAACTAAAATGTTATATCTGCAACTCAACAGCATAAACGTTTATTAAAAGCTTCGTACCAAATAAATATACTTATTGGGGTGTGCTGACCTAAAAGTGACTGGGTACATCGTTCAAGGAGATAGTAACAAGGGAAAAGTAGAATTGACTTAGATCTCGAGGCAACCAGAAGTTCTAGTGTACTTCGCTGAGGGCAGAAGGGGAAAGAGAAAGATAAAGTAGATCTAATTGCTGTTTCTATTTTCTTTCGCAGCGACAGAATTGATGCAGTAGATACATATTTAAAACCACTTGAAATTTAAAAAAGAGACAGTAGTTTCTATTACATCATATGCATACTTGATAATGGAACAAGATAAAATATGCTTGTCTCGGCCAGCATAGACAGGAAGATCAATTTCAGTGAGCAATTTAAAGATTTGATACATACATACATACATACATACACATATATATATATATATATATATATATATATATATATATATATATATATATATATATATATATATATATATATATACATACATATATATATATATATATATATATATGTGTGTGTGTGTGTGTGTGTGTGTGTGTGTGTGTGAATATATTCGGGATAATTAGAGCAATCATTCCCCTACACACACGCACTCTCACAATAGATAGATAGATAGATAGATAGATAGATAGATAGATAGATAGATAGATAGATAGATAGATAGATAGATGATATGTGTGTGTATGTGTCTGAGTGTGCGAGTGTGAGTGTTTAAGTCCCATCTCTGATTCAAAGAAAAAAAACAGTTGCCCGCATAACCCACACGAAACCCGGTCTCGACCCCCGACTCCGACCCCCTTATAAACATCAGCCGGGGGCAGACTGCACCCGATACCTGTTTCCGCACAGAAATTATAAATTCAGAGGCGAAATTTTAAACAGAATCCAATGGCAACGGGATGTGGTGGTGATAACGTGCACCGTAGCAGCCTAAGGTCCCATATACACGATACCGGAAAGCCTATACACAGATAAACAAACTTGTCATTTTAATATTGCCTGGTCCGACACTGAGGCGCTATCAGCCCTGC
Source organism: Thysanoteuthis rhombus (assembly GCA_963457665.1). NCBI lineage: Eukaryota > Metazoa > Mollusca > Cephalopoda > Oegopsida > Thysanoteuthidae > Thysanoteuthis > Thysanoteuthis major. Next base: position 47,343,432 of record OY735201.1, on the reverse strand, counting down.
TGTAATCGCCCGCCTCTCTTACGTCATCATCGCGTCACTGACCCAGGATATCAGAAAGGTTAACAATGAATGCGAATGTTCTTGATCACCCCGCACTAGAGGCAGGGGGGTGCAGAGGAACGCGTGGCTAATATCAGTGTCGCCTTGAGAGAAGGGCCTTGTCTACCCCTAGAGACTCCGACCAGACCCCAAGGGTTTATACGAGAGAAAGTGGAGGAGAGAGAGGTAAAGAGATAATAATAATAATAATAATAATAATAATAATGATAATAATAATAATAATAATAATAATAATAATAATAATAATAATAATAATAATAATAATAAGAAGAAGAAGAAGAAGAAGAAGAAGAAGAAGAAGAAGAAGAAGAACTTGAATAGAGAGTAGAAAAGGAAGAAAGGGAGTAAAAATCGAGTGAAAGAAAAGAAAGTAAAGTGGTGAAAACTTTGAGAAGCTGGGAAAGAGTAGTGATGTGGATGACGATGATGATGGTGATGATGATTACGGATGAAAGATGATAAGTATAGGCGTAGATTCAGAAAGGCGAAAGTTTTGTAAGTGTCTAGCTGTACGAGCTGGTAATGCTGATTGCTTTTAATGACCACAATGCAACAGCTTCTTTTTATAGATACGTTTGCGCACTCCGTTGCAATACTTTATTTCAGCCGTTACAGGCGGAATAGACATTTTTATTCTTCGCTATCAATTGCCTCTTCTTTCATGAACAAGAATGGAAAAAAAACTTCAATATTAGTTCTAAATAATGAACTTTTTAGTTACAAGCTCAATTCTTCAAAGTCAAAAAAATACTTAGAAAAAAGAAGCCTGTGTAGTTTGGTTTTATGTGTAATTAGGGTTCATCATAAATTTTGATGCCTGAATAGTTTATCATGATGTTCTGTCACATATTTCATGTCTTAGAAGAAAAAAAAATCAACTAATAATCAACATTAGAATAAATATGAGTGTAAGTGATGCAGACACTTTGTTGTAAATATGTTTGAATACGAAATATGTTACTTTTATAAGTGTGTTTACCAGTGTTGTCCCTTTTAACAGAATGCTTTTTGAAACTTAGATATTTTAAATTGCAATCCCTGTATGAAATTTGAAATTCGCTTTTCTTTTACTAACACAGTTATCCACATTATATTAACATCAAAATTATACCAAACCCATTGAAGATAAACAAACATCTATGTCACACACACACTTACACACTCACACACTCACACACATATATATACATGAGTACACATTCTGATGGTATGAAGCAAAATACATCTGAAGATGTATATGAATATGATAATCTATATGTATATGCTTGAGCGTAGTGTTGAGTATGTAAACCCAAAAGACTCTTTCCTACTCAATTATGCAATGACACGTGCACATTAACGTGCGTGCACATTTTTAAATGAATGCATGTGTAAGTATCTGTGCATATATGTGCATGTAAATAACTGAACAAAAGAGTGCAAGGGCTTAAGTTTTTGTACATGTGCGTATCAGAGTTTGTCTACGTTTGAGGAAAAAGAGGAATGTCACCTAACTCTTCGTCGATCATCTTTGAACACATTCTTTATCCTCATATGCAAATTCAGAAACACATCAATGTCCTAAAGCATATTCATATTAACTGATGTGCATACACGTTGGTGTCTGGATGAGCTGTGCACGTATAAGTGCCTCTGTACGATGGATAATTATGATTTCAGACACTGAGTTTGACGATATCAAACAGAAAAAAAAGCTGAATTTTCAAAAAAAAAAGCCCCAACTTATTATCGAAAGATAAGTCTACTTTGATAAAAGCATTACAGAAGTAAATAAGAATACATTAGCCTGGCTCGAAAAATGGCCTGGTTTTAAGAAATGCGATAATGGTTGAAATCGAGAGGAAGTAAACAGGCCCAACATATTAAATTATCTCCATTAGTTTTATCACTCTCCTGGGTGAAATATAAGTCTATTTCCTTCTTTCTATTCTTTGAAGTTCGCTTCCGAACGCTCTAATAACATAAAGTGGGTCGTATATCGACTTTCATTTTCCCTGTATTAAGTCGCATTGTACCAGTACATACTAACGCACGCGTTCGCACGCGCACACACGCACAATCACATGTGGACACACACACACATGCACATATATATATATACATAGTGCTTTGTTTGGAAAATGCAGACACACATATAAATATATACACATATACATACACACGCACACAAATATGCAACTAAGTTTTGGGTACATGAGACACTTGACGACTTCGTCAAAAACAAGAAGACAGACATTAAGATGGTGGATTGATTTCAAGAGATGGGAGAAATGTCTGGCGAGACAAGGGAAACACTGGGCACTTTGACTGAATAACAAGTTGAAATCACCCAAACTTTTGAATTAAGGATTTTACTTAAACATATATTCACTGCAACGATAACTTTGACGCAATATCAGTCTTAGATAAAAAAAATTATAAATTCCATTGAAACTGGTTCATTTAGTTTTTACGTTAATCCAACTTCTACTGTTCTTGGAGCGTACTAAATATTTCAAGTAGCACTAAGGGTACAGTGGACTGTCAATGGATTTTTTTTTAGCGCAGCCACTCAAAAGGTAATTAGGTAATAGTTTGTGTTAGTTGTCCTTGACATCTAATGATACCTGCTCATAATACTGTAACAGAACATGTGCACTGTGTTTCAACAGTTCATGTATTCTGTCTCTACCGGCTTCTCCAAACGATTGGCGTTGTGTAAGACTTAGCTCCATTTACAGGGGAGTCATTATTTACAATATCAAAAACAATGTCCCATTTATCTCCATTTCCTTCCAGCTAAAATTTGACATCAATCAGATTAAACCCCTAAACCCGAATCCTTTCAAGATTAATTGATCTTTTTCAAACCCTACTTTCCAAACTGGTTGAAAACTATCAATCATACCTACATCGTCTATTAATTAAACACGTTCATTAAACAGCGTTTGCTGATAAGAGCGATTTTTTTGCCAATCTGAAAATAAGCTTTTTCTTCACGTATGCTTGGTTTCTTTATAGAGACACGTCAGGATGTCAACTAGCATTAAAACCTAGCCTTTTTAAACATCTGTCAATGAAGCAATGACCTTCACCCGACTAGCACATTTTTATGGATCATAACCCAGTTGAGATATGGGTCTGTGATTTCTTAATACAGTTTCCTTTCCTTACGTTTTAGACAAGCATTAACCATCCTTTCTTTTGACCCAAGATGCATGCATAACGACATTTCAACGCTATGTTCAACATTCTCAGATTTCTTCAAGGAAATCACGGGGTTTCAAATTTGGTTTATATTTCGACGACAATCTTAAGAGAATAAAGCTATAAAAAAGATGAATTAGTATATAAAAAAAAGATTCTCAGATGTTTACTCTCACTCAAATATAGGCGCACACTTGGAAAAAAAATGTGCAAGCAAATGATACCATCCGCCCTTATTTTAACATTTCTTCAGCGGCCTTTCCGGGGTTAAAATCTCTCTAATGAGATAGTTATACACATACACAGCATGGTAAAGATCGAATTTCTCACGGGAATTCGCTAATTTGTGGGATTCTATGATTCCATTTTCTAGCAAATGCTCATAATGTTTTTCCTCGTTATCTCTAAGCACCGTCTGATTGGCGTAAATCGTAAGGGCACGAATTCGAGCATCCAAGCTCAGATTCTGGTTTATATCATTTCATGAAATCCTTTTGGCCTGCTGTCCTGGTGCTAGTCATCTGAGTGTATTCCTTTCACGGGCATGGTATAGACGGTACGAAAATGTATACGAAAATCTATTTACTTCAAAATTATTTGCCTGAATAACAGCTGTAAATAACTACTATATTGAATTTCAGTAGTGACAAAAAGACAAACGAATAAGTTTCTAAAAGCTGCTTTCCTCTTTCCAAACTATTTTTCTCATTTTTACGTCCATTGTCTACTGAACATCCAATCTTATTTACACACGCACACACCCATCGGATGAGCAGCCGCTGATAGTTATCGTATGAATCATTGTTCTCTGTTTATATCCTCATCGAGAGTATCTCAAGTTAGGTACACATGGACAATTGTTAGTAAGACCTACTTCCGACTTGCTATGCCCGTTGAAGCTTAGTTCTGCTTAAGACACCAAGTGTTTGCCAATGGTTACGAGATATCGACCAGGCTCGATGTTGCTTAACTTCGGCAGTCTTGCAAGAACCAATATATCCAACGTGAATTTTGAAAAGATCCCTAATCTTAGTCCTTACGCCGAATGCGTTGTTGATAGGCACTGGCAATATGACACTGCAATAGATTGAACTAGAGCCCACCGAATCGAAGGCAAGCACACAATCACTGGGACACGGTGATTGATTCTTCTTATTCATGTTAGTTCATATTTACTAAGCTTAGTTGGATTGCACTCACAACATTACTAATAATGTGTGAGGCTTGTATAGTAAAATAATGCTCTACGACGAGAGAACTTGAAATATATTTTCCAATATTAGTTTAATATGGCGCGTGGATACAAGAGAGAGACACACACAAAGAGCATTGGATTCACTGTAATATTGTGTTTTCACTTTTTACTTATAGATATTTACTAAACCCTCCAAAATCTTCCTTGAAGACACAGCAGAGACACAACCCTGGGTATCGAACTCACTACGCAAGCAAATTTCGCAAACACATCGGAAAATGGGATATACCCAGATACTTATTCACTAAGTTTAGCCTGGTCTGGTAAAAACCCGAAGTATAGGGTCACGCAGTGAGAAGCGAATTCATTATTCTAACGAGTTCGTTTTGGAGACAACCTTGCAAAAAAACAGTGATGAACACCGCGCTTTAGTAGGAATTTATAGAATGCAATTTTTAAGATTTCATGAAAAGTCAGAATGATCTACCAGAAGAATTAATCTTTAAAATAGTTTTACTTTTGCATTTCTTAAAACTGACACTTTGAATTAAGTCCCAGAATTAAAAGAAAAAGGAATGAAACGGTTAACATTTCCCATTTATTTATTTTTTTTATTTGAAGCGTAGGATAATTCCTTTTCTATTTATTCATTATCTCTACAATTATCTGGGATTCGGATTAAGCCAACCAAAAGGTTTTGCAGTCTCCATTAACATTTTCATTAACCTTAGCCGAATTAGAATTTCTCGATCTTAAAGGCAATCATTTAGATATTTGTTTTTGAATATTTATTTTAAAAAATTATTATTGTCTTTCTATTACAACGGCAAAGCACCGGCTAATATCCTTATTGACAATACAAAATTAATTCTGACAGGACATTCAAGAGTTAAAAGTCAAATCTTCATCCCGTTTTCGTGCCTGATGGTGCTGGCAGCGTCGTCAGAGATGCCAAATAATTGTTGTTTATTGATAGAATTGTAGTGGGCGATATGACCATATTAAGCACTCCCGCGCTATACCTATCCGCTGTATTATTAATTCATTGCTTCAAATGTAATCAGCTTATGTTTGTCGTTATTGTCATGACTAGTCTATGATTATTTGCAATATTAATGATTCCATTATTGGTATCCTTTGTTTTAGACTCACTGGTGATAATTGTTAGCGATATTATTATCCTTATAACTTGAGATATTATAAACATTGTTATCATTAAAGTTTAGAAATGAAGTAATTCTGTTGATAAGTGAAGTTATCTTCATTGTTTGATGCCGGCACACTACTAATTTTCCGGTACCCTTTGTTCCAGAAAGGAATTGGATCATCCATTTTACTGTACTAGCAGGGGTAACGTAATATTGATTCAATAATACACTTTTGATTCGCTATTTA
>OY735201.1:47305096-47332596 GCA_963457665.1 Thysanoteuthis rhombus | reverse complement strand
CCATCAAAATATGAAAACGATACAATACTTAATGCTTTGCAGTAAAAAACAGAAAGTGCTCAAGAATAGGAAGGCATAAAATATCTTTGTCCAGTACGTTAAAATATAAGAAAAAACCTAATCATTAAAATTTCTTGAAAAGTTTGGCCAAAGATTAGAAATGTAAAAGAAACGTTCTGAATGATATTGCTACACAAAATATGTTGGCAATGGGGAAAGCAAATCAATAAAAAACAATGTTTTCGTGTTTTATTTGTGCTGTTTGGAAAGATTAAGATGGCGCCTAAAATTCGAGTCGAGGGGAAAAAATAAATGATTCACTAGCAAACGTTTGAAAGCCCAAAGGTATAAAATGCACCGAACGAGAGTAATTATTTTAAGCGAAGAATAAGAACTATAAAGCTATCTGTACCAAGATAACACGATAGATCATTTCGTTCAAAGCCAAATGATTATTATTTTCAAGACCAAGTATCAATAGATGAGTCATTGCATGTAAGTTATAAATACTCGCTCCACTAAACAGTGTTATTATCTGATCGAAAGGCGAAAGTGGAACTAAAAACGTGATCTTCATTTGGAAGATGAGCTCACATAGACGTAAAATTCTCATAAAAAGTCGCCTCGTTTCTTTGTTCATCTCGATAGTGAATTACTTAGATCAAGTGTACCAAACAATAATTAATCGAGTGGAAGTTCAACCTTTAATTTCCAGAATTAAATGTAGGCATGGAATCGTGACAAAACTTTTGAAGAACAAAAGTTCTCTTCTTTTGAAGGAAATCCTCTGAAGATTCTAAAGAAACGGCGTACAGGGACACTTTTGCATAGATAACAAGAGGAGTGATTCCTGTCTAAAGATCAAGGCGAATAGAAAAGTAAGCATTTAAAAACTGTTTGCTCACGGATGTCCCTTAATCGCTGGCCGCCACGTCTTGGCATCAAACGATATCATCCCGAGAGGTTTTCCGGTTACATCATAGCGAGGATTTTTCGCTGTTTCAATATTTTTCATCTCAAAAATTCTTGGGTTGAAATTCGGTTGTAAACACAAACCTGAAAGAAGAGGTGAAAGTCTTTAATGAGCCGGGCTTCTTTTCAACAGAGAAGTTATCAATGGGCAATTTTTGACTTTTGTGACTCTTACCATCTATTACTTTTGATAGGAGCTTTTTCAGGAGAAAATACTCGATTAAAGAACAATAGTTCAGGATAAACATGAAAGGTATTTTCATAAGTTTTCTCTCGATACACAAGACTAAAACATATTTCATGTGGTAGCGATTTCGAATAACATTAATGTGTGTGTGGGTGAGAATCTTTATTTACTTAGTCTATTCGCTAGCTTTCAAAGGTTACTCATGAAAATGCAGAGATTATGAAGTTGATCTCACGAGCCTTTCAATTGGGTTCGATCCTAGCTGATCTCTCTAATGATACTGACAAAGTTACAAATCAAAATATTCGATTTCCCTTTGTCTCAGGCGATGAAACCATTAGTATCATGCATAGATTTACCAACTGTGATTATATGACAATCATTTCAATGAGAACTTTACAGCTCTTAAATCTATTGTTTTTCTTCAATTCGATTGATATATTTATTTATTTTTTTGATTTAAATGCGTACATTTGTTAGACGTTAGCTTACAATAACTTTTAAGTTCTGTATAGTTTTATTTAGAAACAGCCTAATAAAACTGTCACTAAAACTTTCAAAATAGTTTGATTCAGTTTTCATTCCATTTGCCTATGTATGTATCTGGAACATCTACAGGCCACATCAATCAATCTATAAGGCTGAAAATCTGTATTTGTACTCCACTAGAACCTACCCACCCCAAAATATTTTTTAAATTCTCCTTTAAAATTCTGTAAGTGATGGGGGTCTGTCTACAATGAATCCTTATGCTTAATTGGTAACTATTTTGCGCCCAGCAGTTTGGGACCTCTACAGGCAGCATCAATACACCTACAAGTTTGCATTCCACTAACTTCCTTCAAAAACGTTTTCCTTTTCGTATTTTGTATTCTTCCTTTTACAATATACACCCAGTTTTTTAGGGTTTTAAAAAGTTGGAAGATTTAAAAACATTTTTTCAGGTCATAGCCTTGAAAATTTACACGAATAAACTATTAACCCTTTGAAAACTATCTTAGTTTTTTTTTTTTTTTTTGTGGGGAGGGATTCAATCTGCATCGGGAGTTAATGCTAAGTTGGTCACCAGTTTTATGTTTGTTTTTGCTTGTTTTTTTCAAATTCAGACGTTTTTATTGATTGCTGCCCAACAAAAGGAGAGAGAAATATTTTTTAATTGATCATCTCTTTTTCTAATTTCTCAATTGATCATTCCAGCCTACTTGTCTTTTTATGATTATCCAGACAACTTTAGCGATCACTGCCCGACGAAAGGTGTAAGAAGTACCTTATTCACGGATCAGGCATTTTTTTAACTTTTTTAATCGATCATATAAATAGATAACATTATTTCACACAGTTTTGATTTTCAGCAAAGATATAGTCATTGATGAATACTACTTTGCAAGGAATAACTACACATCTTCCCATCTTCTGAGCAAGAAATAACAACACATCTTCACAATGCCTCCTTTCCATGGATTACAGGAATTTTAAGAGATCATATGTTGTCTATTTCTTGTTGGGTTGATTGCGAAGTGGGAGCGTAGACTTGGATTATATTGAGTTTGTATCGTTTTGAAAGTTGTATGGTGACGCTAGCTACCCGGTCAGAGACGGCTTTGAAGCCAGTTACATTGTCTTTCGGCTCAAGCCTCCGACAACAACGAGGGAGAAAATTGAAGAGGCTGAACTTAACAAATTAATCAAGAAGAAACGAAGAGAAGACAGAAGGAGATACACAACGGCAGTCATTGAATCAACTCTTGAAAAAGGTCGGGGCTTCAAAGCTATAAACAAACTCCTCAACTCGGGACGAAGGCAAATAACTAGCATACTCGAGGAAAATGGAAACCTAACAACAGACAGAGATAGGATTGTCGAACGCGCCAAAGAATTCTACCAAAAACTTTATTCGTCCAGACAAGGACTGCAAAACAATGAGCAAGATACGCAAGACACGGGCAAACAACTAGAGGACTTCCCAAAAGTAACCCCGTGGGAGGTGAAGGAAGCCATTAAACAGACAAAGAAAGGAACTGCCCCTGGACCAGACAACATCACCATCGACCTACTCCGAAAAGCAGGTAAAACCATCAATAGGAAACTGGCCGTCCTTTTCAACCTGTGTCTAAAACACAGTAAAGTCCCAGACGATTGGAATACTGCTATCATAATGCTTTTATATAAAAAAGGAAACCCGAGAGACCTCAACAACTATAGGCCTATAAGCCTACTCAACTGTGTATATAAACTTTTCACAAAGATCATCACCAACCGAATCACAAAAACACTCGATGAAAACCAGCCACGTGAACAGGCTGGCTTTAGAAGAAGCTACTCGACCATGGACCACCTGCACTCGATAAATCAACTGAAAGAAAAAGCAGCAGAGTATAGACTACCACTTGCCGTAGCATTTATCGACTTCAAAAAGGCGTTCGACTCAGTAGAAATCCCTAAGGTCATGGAGGCCATCAGTCGGCAAGGTGTAGATCCAGTATATGTTGAAGTGTTGAAACATATATACAATCACGGCAGCTCATTTATCAGGCTACATAAAGACTCGGACCCCTTCCAGCTCCAGAAAGGAGTAAGACAAGGTGATACCAGCTCACCTAAACTCTTTACAGCCTGCCTTGAGATGATCTTCAGAAGGCTAGACTGGGAGAGTAAAGGAATTAAAATAGACGGCGAGTATCTGAGCAACCTCAGATTCGCAGACGACATAGCCCTTTTCGCAGAGAACCTACACGACCTCCAACTAATGATAGATAAACTAAATGAGGAGAGCAAGAAAGTTGGCCTACACATGAACTTCAGCAAGACGAAGATCATGTGCAACAACCACATTGGAGATAAGAACACTAAGATCGAAATCGAGGACACAGAACTCGAGAAAGTAGACCACTACATCTACCTAGGGCAACGAATCTCCATGAGACCCTCAAAAGAAGAAGAAATCAAGCGAAGAATCACACTAGGATGGCAAGCCTTTGGCAGAGCTAGCTCAACCTTCAAAAATAATAAGATCCCATTAATCCTAAAGAGAAGGGTGTATAACCAATGCATCCTCCTAATAGTCACTTATGGAGCTGAAACATGGAACTTAACCAAGAAACTGACCCGTAAGCTGAGAACCATGCAACGTGCACATGAAAGAATAATGCTGGGCCTCACATGGAGAGACCACAAGACAGCACAACACATCCGGGAAAAGACAAGAGTTAGAGACATCATAGAATCCATAAAAAATCTCAAATGGCGGTGGGCTGGCCATGTTGCAAGAATGGCTGACAATCGATGGACATCACGACTCACAACATGGATTCCCCGAGACCATATGCGCAACCGAGGCCGGCAAAATATTAGATGGAGAGATGAACTAGACAAGTTCAGGAAGTACTGGCTCCGTGACGCCCATGATAGAGAAGTGTGGCAAATCCTGGGGAAGGTCTATGTCCAACGACGGACGCTAAAAGACTGATGATGATGATGATGATGATGATATGTTGTCAGTATTGAGTCATTGTCATTTGAGTCATTTCAATTTTAACTCTAAACAGTATGAGCGTATAATTCATTAGACTGTTGCATTTTGATCTTGTCCATCTGAATTCATAAGTTGAAAAAGATGGATATTTTCCAAGTGATGACTTTTCAACTTTTTTTTTTCAGTAGGTTGATGGTGATTTTATCCGATCTTTTCTTTGTTTGATGGCTTGCTTAACTTCCTGCAGAGTAATTTCTGGGAAATCCTCGAGTGGATTACTCTCAGCTTGTGTTTTCTGTTCATTTTTCTGTGGTCTTTGTTTGGTGGAATAGAGTTTTTAGTGAAATTCCTGTTTATGTTAAACGATTTGGAACCTATTCGTTGTCAAATCTCCATTTGCAACTTACTTCATTCAGTAAGAGGGAAATTAGGGAAAAAAATCACCGTTATGGAGCAAGTATATCAGGCAGAATGTGTTCGCATCAATACAAGAAAGGTATAATGGTACCTTCATCACATTGCTTATATATATATATATATATATATATCTTTGATATTTGGAAACACTGTCATATTTTTAGATGTCTTTATTTACTCCCTTTTCGAACAGCAATTAATTAGGGTCTGAAGTTCGCTCTGCCACAATTTTGATCAGTCTACCGCCCACACTCAATCATATAGGATTTTGAGTTCTGAAGTAAGTAGTGCAGATCGGTGGTTTGCAGCCAATTCTTACCGAATAGCTAATCTTATTTACATCATTTTCTTCCAAGGACCAAGGCAATTGAAAAGTCTGCTTACTTACCAAGCTTAAGGGCCCCCGAATAATACCTTAGTGGGCCTTCGGGAGTCCAAGGATTCTATGTTGGGGTCACGTATCCCAGATGGGCCAGATACGTAGTAATGACTTATGAAGCCTGTGCACGGACGGATGATATCGTAGACAGAGTGAAAGCACTAATTACTGAAAAAGAATTTGTATATATATACATATATATATATATATATATATATATATATATATATATATATATATATATATATATATATATATATATATATATATGAGGTTGATTTTGGCTGTTCTGATTCTTATTCAATGAAGCTATAGGCTAAATGAAATGTAATCCGTCGATCTGAATACAAATTAGGAGAGATGTGGATAAGAAATTGTTCCTGTTTGGTATGATGATGGTAAAGAGTCGAGTTTCTGGAATGTTGACCGAAGGAATTTATTTGATCCGGGATACGAACACATCGAAAGCTCATTCTGCAACTCTGATGCACTCTTAAGAAAACATGAAATATCACGTAAGATTTGGTCCCTCAGAGATGAAAGTTGCTTAAATGCAGATTTATCAAAAATAGAAGGAAAGGGAAAATGAAGATGAGATAAAAAGAAAAAGAACAATGCAGAAATAGAAAAAAAGGAAAAAGGTGAGAGTTGCAGAAAAAGCAAAAGAAAAGAAAGTAGAAAAACGGAATTAAAATAAAGAAAAACATACAAAAAAGAACGTACAACAAGAATACACAGAAGAAAAAAAAAGAAGAAGGAATCATGAGAAACAGAAAGAGGAATGAGAAAACGTGGAATGATTATCCGGACAGGAAGGTGAATGACGGTGTAAAGATGAAAAAAAAAAGGGAAAGAGAAGAGAAAAAGCGACGAATAAGACCTGGAGACTGAAAGAAAAAAAATTGATGAAGTCTGTGCACGGGCTTGGCATCTTCGACAAAAAGCCACGATAAGCGATATGCAGGGTTGGGGGTGGGGGGAAATAGATCAAAGGCTGATTCCCTACCGACGTTGACGATGCGTGAATGGAACGTGCAGTTTCAACACTGAATGTTATGTTTACACCTTCGTCTTGAGTGCAGTGTGTAAACAACTGTGACTCCAGCTGGCGAGCTGGAGTCGTCGACAGCTGTTGGATATTGCCGGGGCAGGATGAGGAGGAATTAAGACTACGTCAAGAGGAGACGTTAAGCTGGACAAGAGACCCAAAGAAAAGGAAAGAAAAAAAGAAGAAAGGGAAGGAAGAAAAAGCAAGGGGGAAAAAAAAAGAAAGATTGAGATAGGGAGGAGATAACCAGGCGATAAAAGGATAGCAAATTATTCGATGATTTAATCAATCTTTGACTTGCACCACATTGCAGCGATGTCCTTTTAAATCTATTAAATAGAACAAGATCGAAGGCTGATAGATTGAGGTTTGATCCTGAGTGTTGATGAGCTTAATTCAATATGATAAAAGTGTAATGCGTAAATATTTATCAATATTCCTCTTCAATATAGTACACGAATCACGGTGGTTGGTATTTTAAAGAAATCTTGTGGCCCTAAAATATTGATATCAAGGATAGCCCAGGTCTTGCTTATGGTACAATGGAAACTTGCACTCTGAGAAGACGGATAGTTAGTGTTTTTGCAAATCGTTCTGCTTCTTTTCGATCATGAAAATTCGTGTCAGTTCTACTAAGCGATCTCATCTTAGAATATGATGATATTCAAAAGAGACTGAATTAACATAACTGCCAGTTAATTCTCTTAGAGGAGACTTCTTCGTCGATCACCGTTGACTATACTCTGAAGGAATAGGGGTTTACTTACTTTCACCTAGTAGATGTGGTGAAGGGATGCTCCAAGTTTAGCCTGCCTTTCTTCTGTCGTGTGTTGACTGTGATGCTGATGATGATAGTAATTGGAATCGCAAAACCCAAATAAAAGACACCAAATACGTATTTACGAACCTTAAGAAAAATATTTTATCCTGTTTCACAAGGATTACTGTATTGCATTCGTAGACACGAAATTAAATGTCACATTTTTTGTGGGGAGATCTTTATCATAAAGAGATTGATGTTTTTTTAACGTGTGTATATGTTGGAGAGACGTCCGAATCTTTCTAACGTGCGGACAATTTCACGACTTCTTTGTCAGAAGATACAATATTGATTAAAACTTGATTGTCCTAGGTACTTTCATGATTTTTTTTTTGTGTGTGTGTATGAACTCAAATGGCAATGAGCTGGTCATGTTGCGTGAATGAAATACAACCAATGAACATCACGACTCACAACATGGATCCCCAGAGACCACATGCGAAACCGAGGCCAACAAAAAACAAGATAAAGAGATGAACTCGACAAATTCAGAAAGTACTGGCTCTGCAACGCCCATAATAGAGAAATGTGGTGGATCGTGGGGAAGGTCTTTGTCCAGCGACGGACGTTAAAAGACATGATGATGATGATGATGATGATGATGATGTGTGTGTGTGTACACTTGTGTTTGATACATCGCGTCCATAAATAAGTCAGATGTATTTCCGGCTTTTTGTTTGGAAACAGACGCCGAAGAGTTGCTGATTTGGACTTATATCCGTCCGGACCGTTTTAGCCTATCGACGGGTGGTTTTTTGCTTAGCTTTGACGAGACTCTCAGCAGAAGATTATCGCAGTCTTCTTCTCCCTTAGCAGCATTCTCTAATGTGAATATATTCTAAGTTAAGGATAATAGATTTTGGTCCATCCAACAGTTAACTTCATTTCTCTGCTCTAAGTCATCCAGGTAAAGCCACAAAGATTTTTTTTATATCTGATAAATACGTGAATTCTTATATTTTATTCTTTTATCTATCTATTTATTTACTGTCATAAACTAAAATCTGGAATGATGTCATCATAATTATAGTAAAAAAACATAAAATGGTTTTTTTTTAAAAAAAAAAGAAGATTTTGGAGGAGATCAGAAAATTCATCTTCATAATAGTTGCAAACCCTTCATTATCTTCTACACACCTAATATATATATATATATATATATATATATATATATATATATATATATATATATATATATATATATATATATATATACTCTTGGGAAAAAATGAACCAAGCTTTTTCCATAATATTCAGTGCAATACTTTTTCTGGTTAGAGGCAAAGTATGTGACAATAATTAACCACAAATTTGCTAAGTTTGTGTATAAGCGGATCTGTGATAAGTGCATAGATCATGACCTAGCTTACCAAAAAATAGCCTTCTGTCATCTCTGTATAATAATAATAATAATAATAATAATAATAATAATAATAATAATAATAATAATCAGAACATACTTAAAATTCGGGGACATACTTCTCGTAAATCCCCAATTGTTATTACCTATTCTTAGTGTTGCATTTGCTTTTTTTTTCAAAATTACCTTGAAACAAAAGTTGCATCACTGCTCGTTGTCAAGCAGGAAACTTACCAGGATGTATAGAAACTTTTAAAGACTAAAGTTATTTTAAGTCCATTGTCTACAGTTGGCTACACGTTTCAGTTGACAGGTTCTGTAGCATGGAAGGCAGTTTCTGGAAGAGCTAACGTAGCAAGTCGAGGTGGCTGAAGGCTGAGCATGACTGTTCTGAAGCATAATAAAAAGAATCCGACGAAATTGGTGCAATAATGCAGAAATTTAACAAATAACTTGTTTCAAGAAAGCAGAACGAAAGATGGTTTCATCAATGCAATGCTCAGAAAAAAACTGTTGGTGTCCAGTCCACCAAAAACATAGCAGACTGAGTCAAATTTGTGTCACTTATGTGCATGATACACAGCAGTTTTATCATGTTCTCTGGAGTGATGGATCATGCTTTGAGCTGTCAATCAATGCTCCAGGACGCTGTCTCTGTAAGGCGAAAGGTGAGATATGTGAAATACGAAAGACGTGGGATTATTGTATAGGGTTGTTGTAATTTCTTCATCTAACGCTGGCAAGCTGGTACTATTCAAGAAATCCATCAGTGCTAAGGGGTACGAAACAATTTTGCCAAAAGGGTTGTTTCAAAGAATGAACAAGTGTGGTGGGACAAAAAACGCCACCGCACACGACAAAAAGACAAAATCATGGTTTGAACTGCAGTCTATCTCAATGAAATTTTGCGTTGGACAGTCACCAGATCTACGCTATTGAGAACAAATGGGTGCTCATCAAAGTCAAATCGGTTGGCATAAACTTTGGGAACAAGTATCAGCTGAGGGACACACACACACACACACACACACATGTACATAAAGTTGTAGGATCATCCTTTTATTATATATATATATATATATGTATATATGTGTGTGTGTGTGTGTGTACCACAGTATATGTGGTACAAATCAGGCTATCAGTATAACATAATATTATGATATATCAATAATATAAATCCTCTTCTGAAATGCAATGGATTTATTTCATAGAGTGCACGATACATACAACATTTTACCCTTAGAGTTAAGTTGTTTTAGAGTAGAGCCGAAAAAAATAGTAGATTGTGGATTTGCTACACAAACTTGCTTAAGTTTCTGCCTTCTTTGGGCCTCTCGCCTGATGAGGCTCAAAAAGGGCAGAAACATGAGGTAGTTTGTGTTACGAATCCACAATCTACTATTTATCTATATATATGTATATATATACATATACATATTGTTTAGTGGTTGGTCATTGTTTGTTATGTTTTTTCTGTGTTATTTAGTGAGGATACCGTGCTCGTTGGAAGCTATGAATTATGAATTTTTGCTATTAGTATGTTGTTAAACCATCAGCTTTTTGTTGTCTGTTTTTTTTCTCTGGTCATACTTTATTCTCATTCTTAGAAAATTTGAGCGAAGTCGACTTCTTAATTTCTATCAACAAACGTAATCTAATACCCCACATATCGGTATACTAAAAATTAACCACCATACACATCTTAATCTCTTCGTTACTGCTATGAACTTTATCATTATTCTTATCCCTCGAGCCATTTTAAAGAACAATCAAATCACCGTAATTATCTTAGACAAGTAAAAACAGTCCAATCCCACAATAATTAGACTAGCAACTGAATTCATATAAAAATGAACCCTAACATTGGGAAACAGATTTTAATGAGAATACAATACTCTCAGAGAGGAACATCAATTGGAAATTTTTCTGTGTGGCGATATTCTTAAAAATGATATCATAAGTTGGTTCGTGTGCAGTCTGGGATTAAAACCAACACAGCAAATTTAATATTCACATGGGTGAACATCAAATAGAAATGACGCGAACAGTGAGTCCCGTCCGTTGTTATACTTACTGATCCCTCATCTTTAAATACGTTTTTTGGTTATCTACGTAACTAAACCATTTCAAAAAATAAATGAAATGTAGTATCAAATAATATCAATTACACATAATGCCCTGCATAAAATAATAAACTACTCGTAAGGCATAAGCTATAGAGTAGAACGTGGCTGAAAAGGAAGTGATGTTAGATCAACACTTCTGGGGTACCATGTTATCTTAACTGTTTAGTTTTTAAAATACCCAATACGGTTACATGGTGAACAGCTGATGATCCCAACAAGAAAAAGTTTATAAATTATTTCATAATCATAAGGTATGCGTAGAAACGGGGGGAAATACATAAATTGCATTGATAGATATTGGGAAAAAAATCACTTGGGTGACACAAAACACTTTTTTTCAATGTTTGGTGTTTAAAGCCGTAAAGCTTTCTAGAATATATATATATATATATATATATATATATATATATATATATATATATATATATATGTGTGTGTGTGTGTGTGTGTGTGTGTGTGTGTGTGGGTGTGTGTGTGTGTGTGGTACCTAGAATATAACAGAGTTAAGCGTAAAATTAGAGCAAAAAATTGCCAGCAGCAGTGGACAAAACCTTCTTGCTACGTGTGGTTTTCGTTGGTCATTGGTGGACTTGTGTAAGATTTGGAATCCGACTCCCAATTATTTGTTCATGAAACCTAGCAAAGAAGATTATCAAGTAAAGACAAGTCTAATAGCGAATGAAACCTGGCAGCCACACAGTATTGGATGGGAATGTAAAACTGCACATAAGCACGAGGACGGATCATTCTAAAGTTTTAGAGTTTCAAACCTGAAAACCAGTGATTAATTTTGCATGAAATTCGAATGAAAGAGAATTCTGCAAAATGGTGACAATTTGCTTGGCAAATGTCTGAAATAATTGAAAACCCTGTGAGTAAAGCCATACTAGGAATAGATAAAAGATGTTTAAAGATTGCACTCGAGCATAAGTGAAACGAATTATTACCATCAGTATACACACACGCACAGACTCAGACAAACGGACAAATACACAGCCACCCTTATATATATATATATATATATATATATATATATATATATATATATATATATACACATATATATAAATCCTTCGAGCATTCCCATAATTTCATCTTTTTTCATTTCTCTCAGCAAAAAATTGCTCGAGGCAGCTTGTACAGTCCTCTAGATAAGTGTATGCTTTTTCATCAAGAAAAATATATAAAGACTGGAGTAAATATGAATCCGATATGGCCACAGAAGTTGGATCCTGTTGATTAATGAGAGACTCCCAGCCAAGCAGTAGCAATTTTTGACCTGGTCACTAACGGAACATGTGGTCAAGCGTTATCCCAATGGAATATTACACCCTTTCTCGTAATCAAATTTGGAAGCTTTTGGTTGATCGTTGCCTTCAATTTGTCTAATTCGGAGCTGTACTTTTTTGAATGAATCGTTTGCTTCGCCGGAAGAACCTCAATGTAGATGGATCTTTTCCTGACCCACAACATACTCTCCGCCATTTTGTTTGGACGATATACATTTAGGAATGGTTCAAATTCTCTACGATCCCTTCTGTTCTACATTGCTTAAAAATATTCTCTTTCCATTAACCAACACCATTTATTTTAAAAACAGAACACCTTCATCATGATTACATTACCAAAAGCACCTGAAAATGGAGTTCAGTAGTTTTTTTTTTCTTTTTAACTTATATGGAAACTATAGGTCAAAGTGATGAACATAGCCAAGAATGTGCAATTGATTTTTAACGCTTTTCAGTATGCTAACTTTCTCCCGTTTCGTTAAACGTCTATGTGTTGAATTGATCGTATCTTCATTAATTGGTCAATCCAATCGTTCAGAATCGTTCAATGAGAAATTACCAGCACAAACCTTTGTACATAACTTTTGACCATTACAATAATTGACGCAACATTTCTCCAAAATCTGTTCAAATATTTGTTAAGTCGCATTTTTAAGTTTCTTAAACTGAACAAAGCATATTATGCTGAAGATTTTTCTGATTTCCCTGCAACTTTAATGTTAGGATTATTAAAGAAATCTATCCGTTTCTAGATAAATGCAACCCGATAGAAACTGTCAAAATATAATCAAAAGCGGACTTTATTATGAATTTAGTCATCAAAAGGGAATACAGTGGTTGCTAAGAGCCGGTGGTTTGAAATCAGTTGTAACTAATCCACTGGAAGCCCTTGCTAACAAGTCATGGACTAGCACGACACGGCTTGGCCTAACACTTCCCATATTTCGCACGATTATGAATATGAGTATGGGTGAGTGGTCCCCAAAATCCCACCCACATCACTTCACTTGCTTTGGGCTGGGGTGATTTGCTCCCAGGGCGAATACCCAAACACAACTCAGAGAACGTCACTAAAACAAAAACTCTTTACATTGGTACCTGCAACGTCAGAACACTTTCTACAGATATACACCTTTGCGATCTTGAAAATGAGATCAAAAACATCAAAGAGAAAAATATTGGTATTAGCAAAATGAGAAGGCCCGGAAGAAAACTAATCGAACTAAAGAGCATACATCTTTATACGCCACGTCAGAAAAAAAAATGAATCTGGATTTAAATTTAAGAGGTAACTGGTTAAAATATCTTTCAGTAGCTGGAAGTAGCAAATCACTTCTTTGTTGGAGCTGTCTTGGACACATAGAACTTGAAAGGCTGCATTATTTGAGGAACTTCGTGATAGTATGCAGGTTACTTTTTCTCTCTTGAATATCTGTAAAATTCTTGAACGAACAATTGTGTGTTGGAGAGGACATTATGAATTTTGTAACAAAAAACTGAACATCAAAAATTTGTTTTAGATAATTTCCAATGTTGTAGATATTAACATACGGTATACAATCGGCATTTCCCCTCACACATTAAAAAAACACGTGTTTGTCCAGGTTTTAGAAAGAGAACCTCCATTATCAGGTATGTAATAAAATCTCTTTTTTCTTTGGACTTCTAGTTTGCCCAGGCTTATTGAGATTAAGCCAAATCTCCTTCGTTTTGAGGGTAAATATAAGACTCATTTCTATATCCAAGATAAAAGTAAAAGCTTTCTTTTTATCTCGTGAAGGAGTCAGTATCTATACCAAAATGAGCCACGACCCATCTTTGCCTCAGCTCTTCGACTAAACAAAAATTTCGGGCGGCAAAGGAATTAAGGAACAAAAGTTGATAAAATCAAGCAGAAATTTATTTTGTAAGTGGTTAATCAAAGCGTTGATGCTATCAGTTAGATGAAGAAACAGTTTGTCTGTTTCTTCTTGGTTTCCCTCTTGTCGCAAGGGATAAATATTTTTGATGTTATCCTTGGGTTTTATCTCTCTTTTGTGATCTTCGTGTGCGCTTCTTTGGAATATCGAATGAGGTTTAAGCAAGAGATAACGATAAAGAATATGAAATACGTGTGTGTATGTGCACTCTGTGCGCGCGCGCGTGTGTGTGTGTGTGTGTGTGTGTGTCTGTGAGAGAGAGAGGGGGGTTTAGAATTGTGACCGAACCACTGGAAAGAATGAAATAAACATTCAAATATAAGGTAGGAAATTATTAGAAAAGGGGGAAATTTAAAAAAAAAATAGAATAGAAATGTGACCATGGAAGGAAGGTGAGAATAAGTGAAAGACTAAGAGAATGAAACAATAAAGAAACAACAACAACAAAAACCTCGAAAATAAAAAAAAAGAAGGGAAGGAAAAGGAAAGAAAGGCATGGACGACAAAGATAGATCCCTACAAAGAAAAGACAGAAGAAATATTTTGAAAGAAGAGACAGAAATACATTAAGTAAACAACATTAGGAAGTAAAAAAAGAGAAGAACGAATAAGTTTCATTCAAAATCACCCAGAGAAGGGGTGGAAATACTGATCAAGATCGATAGAAATAATGAGAGAAAAAACAAAAAAATAATAAAATCTCGTCAGAAAATCAAGCAAAAAGCTGCTCTCTTTTAAAAAATGGCGATTAAAGAGGACTTGGGAAATAAAACAACATAAAATTGAAAATACAAGACAAAAACCGAAATAATCTTTCTAGACTATTCAAAAAATTTTGAATTGTGACCCCCAAATGAAAACATGCACCCCTACACCAAAGAGAAACAAAAAAAGAAAGAAAATAAACAAAAAAAAAAGGGGGAAAATAAATGGATAAAAATGCATCGCCTTTTAGTTCAACAAATATTTATTCAATTATATTTCATGTTGAGTCCTTAGTGTATATCTCAAATCGAAATTGAATCCAATATTCAGAAAGGTATCTGGGCTTAAACGCATTAATAATTCAAACAATTTTTCGTTGAAAATCCCAGGCAAACCCTAGTAAACCCTAGTAAACGAGAATCGTTAGATGCGGCGTTTAAAACCGAATTGACGAAGTTGCCTTCGTGCTCGTGCGCGCTAATATGATCAGAGCTTTGTTGAGTCGCTGTGGCACGAAGGGACACTAACACCGCCCAAGGACATAAATGGAATAGTTCAGGCGACGAAATATGTATCGTTCTGGGAACGAAGGTATGAAAAGGAAAGAACGAAGTTTGAGGAAGGATGAAGAAGAAAAAAAAAGTCAAACAAAAAAGAAAGTGCTAAGCATGAAATAAAGGAAAAAAAAGCAAGGACATAGCCGGAGGGAATGGAATAAAATCGTAGGTAAGAAAGAAAGAAAAGAAGAAAAAAATAAAAAGGAAAAAAACAAGTGAGAAAGGACATTTTGATAACGTACTATCTTTAAAAAAGTGGGAATTTAAAAAGAAAGAACTGAACAAATACAGGAGCCTGACAATATTTAAGAGGAGACAAAAAGGAAGAAAAGAAATGAAATTGATGAAGAAAAGGAAAAGGCATAGTGAATCAAATGATAAATACGGTATAGCAAATCAAAGACACATAGAGAGAAAGGAAGGGAAAAGATTATATGGAAAGAAAAGAGAAAAGGAAAAAGAAGAGTCTAACAAGAGAACACAAAGAAAGTAGTAAAAAAGAAAGAAACAAAACGCAATATTTAGAGAAAATGACAAGAAATAAAAAGAACTGAGAAAAATAAAAGTCAACGAATAACCAATAAAAATGGAAGTAACAAAACGAAAAGAAATGCGAAAATGGACCATTGAGACAAGTTGAACGAAACGTTTATGGCGGGCTTGGGATTTGCTAGGGTGCCATTTAATTTTGTCGTGCTTAACACTTCTGGAAGAATCGGTCATGTGGTCGGCCCATCCCCAGGTGAGGGCGGCAAGAGGATGGTGATAGACGCCCAGCGGCTGCTAGATACACTGAAGTGACAAGATAGCGGCGGCGGCGGCGGTGGGGGAGGAAACACTGCGATAACTGATGTGCCAAAGATGGCGAATGTCGCTTGCAGCCAAACGGATGATGGTGTCAGTTGTGGTTGATGGCCGATGATGACGGTCAGGGATGAGTGGGTGGAGATGAGGGGGTGGATGAAGTTGGCTTGGGTTGGAGGTTGGACTTCCAGGGGAAAGAAAAAAAAATAGCGTGTGGTATGATTGAAGTGTCTGTGGTCAGGATTCTCCGGAATTGACTGACACTTCATCAACGACTGTCCATTGCAGCTGATTCTTCCCCGACCCCCATACACTTTATTATCATTTACCCCCACCTCTGCTGGCACATCATCATCATCATCATGACTAGGGTTTCGTTTATCATCGTGACTGTTGTTCTCGTTTTATATCTATTATTTTAATAAGTGTTCATGATCTTACCTTTTCCTTTTTGCTATAAATCTCAGTAGTATTTCGAGCACTGATTGAAATAATGATAATAATGATGATAATAACAATGATAATGATTATGATGATCATTTTTAGTTTTCATTACAATTGTTTATTATTATTATCATTATTATTAGTAGTACTATTATCATTGTTGTTGTTATTTTTATTAAAACACCCTTTGCAATATAAAATTATTAGTTAATACCCGACATTCTTATTAATTATTCAAGATTAAAACCAGTAATACTACCACCACTACTACTATTGTTATTAATCGAACTTGCCTTACCTTCCATAATTATTGATTTCAATAACCAATTGATGCTCTATAAATGTAGCCGTGTGCCAAACTAAAGTAACTTAATCAACATCCATGATTAAAACTATGCGTGGATATTGGCATCAAACATCTTCACGCGTATCAGTATGTAGTACATAACTTGGAAATCAGTGTTTTGGGATACGAATTTACATTGCAAATCATCTCTGTAATAAAATTTTCAGATATATTCCCCTTTTATTTTTAAAGAAAAAAATAAATTATCAAAGAGTGTGGTCTACGTTTATAGGATTTGAGGGATCGGATTTTAAATATGTCAAACATCTGTATTTCATAACACACAAATTCGAATCTCCTTACATTAACAATTTCTTATACATCGTCCATATTTATAATGAATATTTTTGTTTTTTCTCCGTACGATTCTCTTTCTCTCTCTCTCTCTCTGTCTCTCTCTCTCTCTCTGTCTCTGTCTGTCTCTCTCTCTCTCTCTATATATATATATATATATATACATATATATATATATATATATATATGTGTGTGTGTGTGTTTGTGTGTGTTTGTATGTATTTATAATTTTTATTCATTATATATGCAATATAAACGTAGAATTCCTGTTATTATCATAGCATACACATCGATAATTCATTAGTAAAATTAGCAAATAATCTTTCATCATCATCATTACACCATCGTTGTTTCTTCAAATTCAAATCCTGTAAGTGATAGAAATACAGCCCATGCGACCTCGACTTTCATTTCAGCTTCAGCACCTTTCAAAGGAGAAGTCGGACCGCTGATTGGTTTATTTATGCTTTTCATTCGATTTTGGATTAGTTTTAATTTTCATATGATATATCTTGGAACCATTTCCCTCTGATCACAATCATCACTAATATTCTTCCTTTTCTTTATTTCACTTTGTTGGCTCTGGAACCAGAAGCGCTTAGAAGCAACATGAACAACTTGACAGAATATTATTTCTATGTCAAATCTCATAAAAATTCACCAAACTCGTTTTTGATTTGCTAAATCTGTATCAGTGTATAATATATGTAAGTATACGTGACAAACTAATAGAATATTATCCACTAGCATGCTTTTTGGAGGCAATCTTTTGGGTTACACGACCAAAAACATCAACAACGGTCATACTATTTCTATTGATATTCGGACCATCCTCATCTTTGTTGTTTTTCATACAACGTTTCGGCCGTTGCACTCATAGCGCAGTGGTTACAGCATCAGACAAATTACTGTTAAGTAATCTGATGGTTCTAGGTTCAATCCTAGTGTGAGACAGTATAACGATACTACTAACGCTAAAGAGGGGAGTACGGTCAATATACCTCCGTCAGATAAATAAAGGGCTCGTTACTTCCCAAATCTACCAGATGATACCTGACGAAGGCCGTAGAGTGCAACAGCCGAAACGTTGAATGAAAAACGACAAAGATGAGGATGGTCCGAATATCAATAGAAATAATAATAATACCTCATCTCAAAAATTCTGAGATATACTAACGGTCATACTATTCAAAAAAATCTTTAATAGATATGGATTATGTCAAAACTGGTCCATTTGGTTTTAACTTCATGTTTCATGTCTCTAATATATCAAGTGGACCGATTCCGAGATGGACCACAAGAGCTTCGGTTTCTATTAGATGAACGATAAATTTCATTGGATTTCGGCATTTTTTTCCCCCGAAAATTATATTAAAGACAGAGTGGTGGACAGACCCAACGGAGTTTTTGTGGTTATGGGAGAGTTGTTTTCCCAAATGCTTACTCACCGACATTCTCCCCTGTCAATGACCGTGGCATGACAGTGACAAGACGTTTTTTTTTATCAAGACGTATGGCGATGAGATGAAGATCAGGGATGTGGATTCGTGCCTTTTTCCCTACGGTGATAATGCTACGTGGAATGGAGCAACCCCAGCCGTATTCGTACTTTTGCACAACATAACATAAATACTAATAAAATAATTGTCTTCTTGATGAATCTTTAAGACTACACACACACATATATATATATATATATATATATATATATATATATATATATATATATATATATATATATATATATATATATATATATATTAACGTAAGCGTGCATTTAGAACGATTTCTCGGTTAATTTTTGGACAGCATGGCATTGCTGAGTTGTAACGCATATATTACACATATTGGGAGCTTATATTTCAACTTATGTGCGTCTGTCCATGAAAAAAACATTCTATAGATACCCAGGCACTCAAACACACATTTATATCTATTTACTTACATATACGTACATTAAACGTAAACACATACATACATACTTTTATCTATATACGTACATGAGTATAAAGATGGCACACAATTTCAATCGCTGTGTTTACTGAGATGTATGTTTCCGAGTCCCCAAACTCACACATATCGAAGCTGGCGCTCATCTCGATATCATATTGGAATAACGGAGAAGGTGAAATCGAAAATGTGTTAATAAGGCGGGACTTGGGCTGACGGAAGCAGATGTTGCAGAGAAAATCAGCGGCTAAAATGGAAACGAAACGAAATATAAAAGAAGAGGCGGCAGAAAAATTGAGATGCGGACGATAAGAACGCTGTACCATCTGCGGTTGGTTTAAAAGTTCCGCCATGTTTCCTAGCACGTACCTTCTGGCTGTTTTTATTTTTATTTTCATTTTTTTTTGTTCTGTTTTTGTTTTTGTTTTTTAATTATATTTATTCATTCATTTATTCATTTTATTGTTCTGTTTTCTTTTATCCACAGCTGGCGACAAATGATTGGATGAGAAGAAAGAGAAAGAGGACAAGGAAGAGAATCTGACGGTATTAGGTATAAAGGAAGAAAGAAAGAAAGAAAGGAAGAAAGAGAAAAAGAAAGAGAGAAAGAAAGAAAGAAAGAAAAAGTTAAGAAAGAGGAGATGAACAAAGAAGAGAAGGATTGAGACCATAGGTGAAAGGAGAGAGAGAGAGAGAGAGAGAGAGAGAGAGAGAGAGAGAGAGAGAGAGAGAGGGGGGAGAGAGAATAGTAAAGCAACGAAACGTGGAGAAAGAAAAGGAAAGATAGAAAACATCTTTAGAGGAAGGATGGGACGGGAAAGGATTTGACGAAGTTGAAGGATGCTTAAGAGGAAGAGCATGGAGACAAGAAGGAAGAAAGAAGATCTAAAATGAAGTGAACGAAGAAGAAAAAGTGCAATATAAAGATCACATGCAAACAAGAGAGAAGAACGAGAAAGAAGAGAAAGGCAGTAACGAAGAAGATGGAGAAGAATGCACTATTAAAGAAGAAGAAGAAAAAAGAAAGAAAGATGTTAAAAAGAAACACAAAGTGAAAATTGAGAAAAGAGAAAGAAGAATGAGATTTAAAGAAAGAAAAAAAATTGCAAGAAAATATAGGTTGCAGACTTGGCTCATCTATGGTCGTTGTCAGAAAGAAAAAATAGGCTGGAAAATTAAAAAGAGGGAAATAATTGGGAACGATAAAAGAAAATACGAAAGAAAGGTGAGAGATAAGAAGTGCAAATTGTCTCTGATAAGAATAGGCTAAAAGGAAGAAAAAAAAAATGAGTAAAAAACACGCACACACAAAAAAATAAATAAATAGGCGGAATCATTGCGCAGATGATGTTTAAAGAAGTTCGCCTATCGCGGTTTCGCGGTTTCGTGGTTCGGACATGAAGAGCCAACTACGTGTATGCGCGTTATCTCTCCCTGGAGAAATCAACGGTCTTCGCCAGACTTGTTGTTATTGTGGTCAGACGACGTCAGAAGATTTAGAAACGACAAGAACTTCTCCCTCCCTCCCTTCTTTTTTTTCTCGCCTTGAGTTTCTTTCTGAATCCTCATTTTATTTTTATGTCTTTCCCGATATCAGCTCTATTCCACACCATCGCTCTTCATTCCCCGCTTCTATCTGCCAATGTTCATTTGCCTCTTTTTAACTGTCTTTCTTAAATATTTTTGATCACCTTTGCAGCCATTTATTGTTCGTGCATGTATTTTCTCCGTCTATTTTTCCTTTTCTTTGTTTTATTTTTACATTTATTTCTGGGAAATGTCTTTGGCGTCTGCATGATTTTCTCTTTGTATCTCGCCCAATATCCCTTGTCTTCGCACTAGCATAGTTCAGTGGTAAGATGATTGGACTTGAGGTCATAAGATCTCCGGGTTTCTCACTCAAGGCCAGGTAAGTGAGGCTCATTAATGATGTCAAATAAAAGAGAAAATGATTGGCAGTCAGAAATAAAAGGGTATTTTTGATGCTCAAGTACACCACTCAGCTCAATAAACAATATATAAAGATAACGTTGACATTAAATACATAAAGTATAGATTTAAAAAAAAAACAAACTATATCCACGTCTAAACAGTGCGTATTGCAAGCTGCATTTCGTTTTTAAGAATAAAAATTGTTCTCAGTGGCGTAGTAGATATTTATGGCGATCTAGAATCATGGATTTACACTGATTAAGCAGGTCACAGAGTGCAGACAGTACTGGCACTGCAGCTCAAAATTATAGGTTTATCTCTTTGTATCATTTATCTTAGTCCCCTTGTACTATGTCTGCGTCTTAAATTCGATCTTTGCTGTGTGATTCCCAAAAGTAGCCTTCATCAAAATTTGATTTACTTATTCAATGAGAAAAAGACATTCAAGCCAGTCTTAGTTAGGTGAAACCAATGTTTGCTCTAATCTGCTTGGCCGCACACAAGAAAAGTTACGTCACACAGTGAAATTTTAAAAAATTGCAGCTTACTAAATTTAAAATATCTGATAATGCAAATAAAATTCACTGATAAAACTAGATGACTGAACAAGCTACCAATATATCGCTTTGACTTTAAGCAGCAATATTTGATTGCTGGTCAATGAAAATTTTATGATGAGTATTAATTGGCGAATAGATTCTCTTACTAGGCAGTCCACATAGAAATAATCTCTGCAAAGGAATGACTAATAAATTCTTCAGTTGCTCAGAGGCATTTTGGTCTCAAGTAACACCATGAAGGGAACATTGGTAAGAAATGTAATGATTTTTTATGCCACTTCTGAAACAAACGCAAAAGCAACGAGGAAATAACAATAATGAGGAGTTTACGCCTTCTACATTAACGAATGAAACCATTCGATTTTCACTAGCGTGTGATGCGCCTTTGTATGCATCCATAGTTTTCCGTAACGTAGGTTTTTAAAAAATGCACATGTACCAAACTTGCATTACATACAATTTGATTACATTTATACATAATTTGAATGTTTCTTTTTATCAAAAGTAAAATGCGAAGATGGCAGTTTCATCGCTATCATGAATCGACTGAACTGAGAAAAGTATTATTTTAATTGAATTTGACAAAGTTTTACCTTCTTTATCGTAGTATCCTTATACAACTTTCAGTTCGGGTCATTGTTTCTACTGGAACAAATTTAAATTTGTATAAAAACTATTCAAATTGAGATGAAGGTAAAAACTACCCAAATTCAATTGAAAGAATGTGTTACAATGCTTTATTCTATCATAACTAATTTTAAGACAAGTATACAAGTTATGTATGGTCAAAGATGCATCATCAATCAACGTAGCTGTTGGTAGAGATGTGTACACGAACAAGCCGAAAAAAGTCATTCAAATTCGCTGCTAATGAAGCAAAGCATGCCTTTTTATAGAATGGAGTTCTTTTCATTCACATTGCAGTCTAGATGATACACTATTTCGCTGTTTATAAAATTGAAAAAAAAAGCAGTCGGGCGTAGATTAGTAGTATCATCAAGACGATAAAAATGTGTGCGTTTGATTAGTTGAACACTAAGAAATGTTTTCTTGACAGCTAATATTTCACGTAATATTCAATGAATGACACAGTTTCTGGAAAGTTTCAAATGCATTTATAGGGCTGATTCATAAACAGTTCGCATGAGTTAAAAAAGGGAACTATTTTGCTGATGTTTATTACATCAATTCAAAAGATATAATTTTGCTAATGTTTAATTGGGGTTGAGACGTGATTATTATTTCATTTGGATAAAATACCTGACTTATTGTTGTTTCGGAGTCTATATGATTTACAAGATATGCCAGGTTTTTGTAAATGCCAGAAAGCACTCCGAGAATGCTTAGCTCTGCCAACACCATGAACTAGGTAGAAGAATTAAAATTTGAAAAGAGAAACGAAGGAGAAAAGTATTCAAACATTGGTTTACTTCCCTTTGAATTCAAATTTTAATTTATTCTAAGAGTTCATTTTAATCATTTTCTCGGTAGAATAATGAAAATCGGACACAGATTCCCGAATCTACCCCAAATTTTAATCAGCTCTGTGCAGCACAAAGCCAAACCTTTCTCTAAATTTCATTGATATTCAATTTAACTTCTTGAGATATCGTGTGAACCATCAGACAAAGAAACAGGCGTGTAGACCAGTGGTCTCCAGTGGTCGTTTTCACGATACGAACCCCAAATATTACTGGTGACTTAAAAATAACCTATGAATTTAATGATAGAAAGAATATATACGTACACATCTTTCAATTTTCCTTCATTAAAAAAACTATTCCGTTTCAAAAAAGAATGTTGGATTAAAGTACAATTCTCTAGAATATAATGAAGAATCTGATCTTATATCACTCAAATAACAAGAGCCTGGAGATTATTGAAATTCTGCAATTTTCGTCAAAATCGGAAAGTTTATTGCTACATTATTATGTTTTACCCAATATTGAAAATCAAGCTTCTCTGTCAAACTTCACTGATTAACATCGTCGGAAACCCCTTCTGTCTATCAACCCAGGAAAATCTTTAGCGAACCCTTTAGGTTCGTAAGAACCCGGGTTGGTGACCATTGATATAGACAGACGAGAGTGAATATATATATACCATCACCCAATTCATTCAGAAGTAAAGCATTAATCAGAATAGAATCAGTAATGAGATAAGCAAATATCTGAGTGTTTTCATGATCTTATGTTGTAAGTAGGGAGGTCATTATATTTTCCACAAGTATTTCTTATCAGAATGATTCTTGTAATTTGCTGTATATATATGGTGGAAATTCTATTGACGTATTACATGAAGCGAATTAATAAATCAGACGATCCATTAGAGAAATACGGACCTTTTCTATTTTTGACTGATCAAAATCGAGTGAATGTGTGCTTCTGAAACAATATTAAGATGGCAGCTGTCTCTCAGATAGTCCCTATTGCACTAAAAAAGTAGAGTCATAGGACACGCCCGGACGCTTCCGGCAATATGCGTATGGACTTGTGCATTTTCCTTCAAACCTATATGCAATAGGACATCTACCAAGATCAATCTGCTCAAATATCCTTTGTTCTCACTTCTACTGAGAATCAAAGGGAACATGAGGTTCATTCTTCTGGCATTGAACACCACACTTTCAGTACAAAAAGTCAACAATGCACAAATATCCCGACCCTCACTCTCATTATATATATATATATATATATATATATATATATATATATATATATATATATATATATATATATATATATATATATATATATATATATATATATATATATATATATATATATATAAGTATGTGTTTATGCCTTTATGTATGCATACGTGTGTGCACGAGCAGATCCAAGAAATTCATTTTTTTTGTTTGGATCGTTCATCAATATTACCTAAGCTCAACTTAATTCAACGCAAGGCCAGATGAGGGACGCGACGCGAGGAAGTCTGTGTTACGCTAATCTCCCAAGCAATGAGGGTATACCTACTTAGAAAATCAGCATTTAAATACTGGAATATTCCTCGGATCAAAAACAGACCTCTGTCTCTAGTTGAAAACACGTAATTGTTTCAGCTTCTGGGCAGGGCATCGTTTAGATTGTTTGTCTTGATAAGTACTGGCATTTGACTGTCTGAGAGAATCGCCCACATTTTATTAGGAAAGTACTGAGTAACATTTCGATAATCACACACACACACACACACACACACACACACACACACACACACGCTCACATACACAAGAGCATTAAATGAAGATTAAGCATCAAGAAATGTTCGTAAAGAAGACAAAAAATGATGAATAGTGTGGGAAAGGGAAAACTAGACAGAATTCATTCAATATATCAAATTATTTCTCTGGATTTCTATGACTTTTCGTGACCTTTCAGTTAAGTTTTGCATTCCAACAAAAAGGAAGAATTCTTGTCTTGTTCCGACCAATTTTTCGATACCTGAAACTTGTATCTGTTAACCAGGCAAGATGTTTTGAATAGAGCAAGACAAGTGATAGTCTGAAGTTGAGTCCATCGACCTAGAGCGTTGCGATGAAAAATTATTGAATGTTTTTTCAAATATCTTATTTCGATGGGAGAATGAATAAATACTTACATTACAATTATTTATTATATCAACTACGGATCATACAATTTATTGGCATAAATTTTGTATTCTGCTCCCTTTCTGCAAAGTGAATTGCCAGTTTTAGTTGTATACAGCGCAATGAGTTAAATCGTGAAAGTCATGGATTCGTTGCATATAATGATACTTCAAGTTCCTCACTATAGACTCATGTGTTAATTCCAAAAAAAAAAATTGCTGTAGTAACATTCTATTTATGTTCATAACTATTGCAATAAATATCAAGATAATTTCACCGAAAAATAAAAAATACAAGATACAGCAACAATTTAGTGAATTAAGATATAATGTCCGGTAGCGCTGACACAATTACAAAGGAGTCCAAAAAGACCCCCCCATTTGGGATAGGAAATGAAAAAATATTTCTCAAACGCCCAATAAAGTACATGGGGCCTCTGCAGGTATCCTGAACTCCAATTGTAGAAGCCAGGTTTTACAATACCGTATCAAATAAATAAATAAATAAATAAAAATTACAGTGTAACTTTCAACCTGATCGTGTCAACTTGTAAGAAGAAACGGGTGAATGCTTGCGGGCGAGTGTGATACTACTGCTACTGTTTCATCAGAAAAAGCGACATTCAGAACCCTCAATTTGACCCCTGCTTTTTTTGCTAAAAATACATTTTTTCTCCAAATTAGTTCGAGAAGTTGTCTACGGGATGTAGTAAATTTGCAAGGTTCTAGGACAAGAAAATATGTCCAGTAGCGCTGACTTAAGATTAGAAGAGTCCAGCCCCCACAGATCTGTAAAATCCAAACATCGTTTTTAGAAAATGTTTGGCTGAGTGAGCAAATTTGCAAGATTTTAGGCCAAATGATGTTCTGGTAGCGCTGACACAACAAAAACAACCAAGTCAAAAGAGTCGAATACCTTGTCACTTTGCTTGCTGTTCGATGGGGTCGGTGATCGTAGTTACGGTGATTCAATGATTCTATACATATTTTGTGTGATGGCTTATTTATTCATAAACTTTCTATCTTGAAAAAAGAAAATGAAACTCCGTTATTCTTGATTTAGGAAAGATGATTACTACAAAGAATGTTTAATCTTTTCCCCATTTCTATTTTCTATATCCGATTATCATCGTTTCAGTCTTATATTCTGTTATGCTATAGAGAAAAAGACACTCCCCTTTGATAGTATTAGTTGTGGTTAGTAAGTTTTGGCTTTTAACTTTTTTATTATTATTGAACTATAGATTTTTTCAATACTAATAGCAACCATTTTTAATGTAAAGTCTGAGATGTAAAATGAGATAATTCAACCTTGTAGGGACACTGGAAGCGTTTAACTCAACAGAGTTGCGTCAGGGGATAAAATCAATATGTATCAATATTATTCGTAACATTGATGCCAAATGGAATTCTTATCGAATCTTGCTCTTTCTTCAGTGCAAGCTTGAGCGCGCTAATAGATTAAAATATACCGGTACGTACTGAACGGATATGTTTTGATGATTGGTATATATATATATATATATATATATATATATATATATATATATATATATATATATATATATATATATAAAGAGGGGGGGCAAATGGGGTAAGTACGTGGATGCACAGAAAGACATCTGAATGGATTCGAAGAAAGGCTCGACAAAGTCAGAGAAAATGAGACAAGAAATATGAAGGAGTGGAAAACACGAATAAAAAGAAAGACGGCTCTGAGGAACAGAAAATTATTTGGAGAAATACTACGTTAAGAAACGAAAAGAAGTATTAAGAAAAAAACAGAAATAGTCAATATTTTGAAAAAAATTAATCTGAATGTTGCAAATACATCGGAAAAAGCCAGATGCTTTACCAATTTTCTTCTTCAGTGCGGCACTATTTTTAGTCATGCACCTTCTTGTTTCTTGCAAAGCAATTGCAGAAATAGATATTTAGTATTTTATACAGGAAATTAGGCAAGTTGTTGCTAATTCTACTTATTAATGTTTTTTGTTCCATGTTGGTGCACGTGCACACACAAATGCACGCACACATTGATATGTACGTATATGTAAGAATAAAATGACGAGATGCATGAAGTTGGAAACGAGTAAGAAATCTAAAAGGGAAAAATACATCATACTACTAATAAAAAAACAAGTACGAATCAGAGTGACTCTTAATTCCAGATTTTACATCGTAGTAATAGCATAAAACATACCAGCACTTGCCGGTTTATGTGATTTAAATGTACCCTTTTGCCATAATGCACGTATGATTATAGTTTGCATTTATTGTCTTTTAAGGTTTTAATCAAAAAAAAAAAAAATCACACATTTGGTTGATTTG
>OY735201.1:47272596-47300096 GCA_963457665.1 Thysanoteuthis rhombus | reverse complement strand
TTCTTTCTCTCCTGGGCTATTGCGTCATAAAGCATTATTTTGCAGGAATTATTAAACCCTGCGTATTAAGAGATTTTTTACTACTAGTAGTTGATCACAATTCAAACTAGACAGGAGATACTGCGTAAAAGTGAATCTGGCATCTCTACAACGGAACTTAGCGAAGATTACGATATGGCTATGAGCACCAATTCCTCTATTTTGAAGGAATAAAAACAATCAAAG
This sequence comes from Thysanoteuthis rhombus, assembly GCA_963457665.1. NCBI lineage: Eukaryota > Metazoa > Mollusca > Cephalopoda > Oegopsida > Thysanoteuthidae > Thysanoteuthis > Thysanoteuthis major. Next base: position 47,299,871 of record OY735201.1, on the reverse strand, counting down.
TAACAGATGCTATTTTGAGATAGGGGTAGGATAGAGAAGTTATGACAGAGAAGGAGAAGGTATTGCAGGTTTAGATAAGGTGGAAAAACAAATAAAAAGATACCCTTTTTTCCCTAAATCCCTATTTGTGAAAAAGCTAAGACAATTCACAAAGAATTGAAGAGTAATGCTGTACAAACCCCTGTTTCTAGACATGAGGACTTTATTGCAGCCAATGGTTGGTTAAAAAAGATCTAAATGGAGCTCGTCATGGGGAGGCTGCATATTTCGATACAGAGGCAGCTGATGCATATAAGCATTCAATCGACCCTTCTTAAAGAGAAAAGACACCTACTAAAACAAGTATTCAATGCTAATGAAGCATCTGCTCCATGGGAAAGTTGCTTAGTAGTGCCTACATAGCCAAAGCAGAGAAAAATTACCTGGATGCAACCCTATGAAGGAAGGTATTATTTAATTTGTGGCTGGTAATGCTTTGGATGATTTCAATATAAAACAAATGCCAGCTTACCGAAACTTTCTTAAAACCTCGGAATATTTAAGAAAAGGGTGGTTACCAAAGCTGTTATAGGGGATATACCTGGAGAACAATGAAACGCGTGGGTAACCAGGCCTATCTTCAATGTGAATATTTTTTTTTATTTTGAGAGTTACTAAGAGACTAAGAAACCTGCTCGTTGATATTGTCAAAGCCCATGATCTAGATTTGTTAATTGAGTTCATGTTCCCGTTTATCACAGTACATTTTATTTATCCTAAATACAGCCAAAGACTAGCAAGTCATTTAAAAAACAAAAAAAAAAAACATATACCAAGCAAATGTTTTCTCAGTGTTGGTACAACTAAAGAACTAACATTGATGGGATTTTGGAAGCATCGTTACACTGTTTGGGAGGGAGTTAAAACTACAGTCAATGCCTGGAGAGATGTGACATCTGTTTGAATGAACTCTGCACGGAAGAAGATGTGACGCTCAGAAATGCATAAATTTCCTCGGTTCTGACCAAGTGAAACTCACTTGAGTCTGGAATACTTCAAATTGATCAATTTAGAAAGTTGGTCATTGGTGACGAAGATATTGAAGAATTATTGGAGGAATATTGCTGTGAATTAACTACTGAAGATCTATAAGAGTCGTCAAAAGACTCTGAATCTGAGTCGGATGTGGAGGAGACTGAGGACAAAATCGATGCCAAGAAGATGACTGCATTTCTAAAAAAGTGGAATAAATCTAAAAAACTATTTGCTGAACGCCCAAAGATCCAAGGCCCTGAACTAGTGGTCTGCAGATATCTGTTGGTTAACGAGAGAAAGCAGACGACAATTGGCATCTACTTGAAGCTTACATGAGCATCCAAATAAAAAGCAGGCTCATCTTCTGAACCTTGACCTGCTCCATCTTCAAGCGCTCAGGCAGAACCATTGTCACCAATTGAGAGTGAAACATCGATAATGTCTGAATGGAAGTAAACTCAACTTCCAATCAATAATTCATATCCCCACCACTCACCTCTATGTCAACATATTCATCAGCTTTCAGCCACAGGTAAATTCTGTATTCTAGTTATTGTACATTTATGATTTGAGCCCTAAGAGGCACTTTTGAAAACAAGCTGACATGTTTGCAAATGAAATGCGCAGACGTTGTGAAATATAATTTCACATCGTAAAAATAATTGTGCAAACAGGGAGAAAAAAATTTGGAGATTAATTTGAATAGAATTCTTTAATCGTAAACTATGTAAATGCTGATATATTTGTGTTTGAAATCTTGTCTCAAGCGAAAAAACAAGACGAACCGTAATCATCATCCTACGACGGTTTTGCACGTTCAGTGCACACGATCAATTTTTGAACACAAAATCTTTCATATTTTCAAATTAGCAAAATTGAGCCGATTTCAATAAGATTTGATCCATTCGTTTGTTTAGTAAAGGAAATTTCAATGGAAAAGTTTTTTTTTCTTTTTATTCATCAAGACTTAGGAAAATAAATTTTCAAGTCAAAATACCCTGAATATTCTCATTTTAAAATGGTATGTCCACAGGAAAAAAAAATGTTCAATTTTCAAAGAGATCGGTTACTGACTGAATTCAATCGATTTAATTTTTTTAAACTAAAATACTCATTGCAAGGGCAAATTATTTGTTCGACTGATGACAACGAGATGACATATCCGTTGAAAAAGGATAAAACTTGTGAAATATTGATTGTATATTTACTTTTTTTTATCCTAAGTGATGGGAAAATTGGAGTAATTCTAAAATATGCTTTTCTGGATTAAACAGTATAAAACGGTAGACATAAGCATTCAAATTTTGTTTTTTCTCCCAGATAATTCGACAGATTTTTGAAAAAAAGTAACATTCTTTTTTGAATATTTATGATAACCAAAGAGATTTGAAATGTTATTTTTATGTAATAGTATTGTTTGAAAAAACAAACAAGCATAAATAAATAAATTAATTAATTGATAAATAGATAAAAACCAGAAGGGTATTTTTCAAAGACTTTATTATTTCTCTTTCTACAACATGCAAAATTGATGAAAGCCTATAATTTTTTTCTTGACTTGAGAGATTTATCTCCCTTCCTTGACACTCTCCTCACAATTACTTAATATTCTCAATGTATTGGAAGATAAATTAACTCGGTTGACTGAAATATTGTTCCATACAAAAATCCTTTCTATTTTTCCCTTTATCAAAATATCTATAATTTTTCTATTGTATTTATTTCTCAGGGAGTTGTCATGCGATATAAAATCTGTAATTTTTTTTTCTTATATATTTAGGTTGAGTAAGTTTGAAATACAAGAAAAAAATTTGATGGTAGAAACTTTAGAGAGTAAAAAAAGATACTTGAAGATTATACGTATTCATTTGCAATTAAATCAATCCGCAAAAAATGTTTTTACCTTTCGAAATAAAAGTTATTTTTGAACATTTTATACACGGAGATGCTCAAAATAATAATTTGACAACCAAACTTTTCTTTGTTTAGCAACAAAAATCCGATTTTATGAAGAATTATTTTGAAAATCTTCAAAAAATCATTATTCATATTTATTTACAATACAAATTAATATACGAAATTTTGTTTTCTTTTGAGAATAGGGAAGCCAAGAGGAACTGACTTGACTAATGTGAGGTGGGCAGACTTGACCGGTTACTCTGTGTGTGTGTGTGTGTACATATATATATATATATATATATATATATATATATATATATATATATATATATATATATATATATATATATATATATGAAAAATATACATCATTTTCTCGTTTTTTTTTATTCTAAAAGTCAGTTGAAACAATGTAGGTTTAATTGTTCACTTCAATTTTCATCTTACAAGATATTCTCCTCAAGTAGGGATATCTGAATAAAAGACATTGTAACTGTCTCTATTTGTTTCTCTTTCCGATATTATACATTCGTCCATTTGAAGGAAACAATATTATTGATGAAAGTATTCCCTTTTGACCTTTTCCTTTTGATACTGTGGACCCTTCAACTTAAACGGGTTGAGTGATATTTTGATAAAAAAAACAAACTTGCTATTGAATAGAAGAGATATAAACGTCTATTAACATTAATAACACCTTTTGAGTCATGTACTATCAAGTCTTAAAGAAAGAGAATACGGAAAAGCCATTCTAACTCCTTAAACACGAGTATGGATCCCTAAAGTAAGATCACATAAAAAACTGAGGCCGACAGAATACAAGATGGAGAGATGAACTAGACAAAATCAAGAAATATTCGCTCCGCGACGCCCATGATAGAGAATTGGGGCGAATTCCTGAGAAGGTCTATGTCCAACGACGGACGTTAAAAAGACTGATGATATACATATCTATCCATCTCTCTCTCTCTCTCTCTCTCGCTCTCTCTCTCTCTCTCTCTCTCTCTCTCTATATATATATATATATATATATATATATATATATTGTACGAAACATGTATGCATGCAGTATATACAAATATATATTTGTAAACACATGAAGATCTACTAAGGATATTCTTTTTTATTGGCAATCTGTCTATGTATCTTTCACAATCTTTCCAAACTCATGTCAAAACATATTTACTTTTTTCTCACACATTTATCTGTATGGATATAGGATGAGATAATCAGATGTTTCCATGTGTGTACAGTATTTCATATAGCAATGCATTTACAATTATGTACGTATACGTTTATAAATCTGAATATACATATCAGCACCCAAGAAATTATATATATATATATATATATATATATATATATATATATATATATATATATATATATATATATATAGCCACATGTGCGTTAATATCCATGACAATTACTAATGGTTCCATATGTTTTTAGTACTAAATGAATGATTCGTAATGAAAATAAAAAAGCAATTGACTCAATCAAAGGGGCATTCGGAGGTTTACACATTCATTTGGTATATGTTATTTGCTAGAATAACATACCAAGTTCAAACATGGAGAGTAACATTGCTTACTTTCTTAAGAATGTAAATATATATTCTTCAGACATGTTCACCAACACGTGAATATATATATATATATATATATATATATATATATATATATATATATATATATATATATAACTCTTATATACATGTGTGGTGATACGGATATAAACTCTCACATCCGTTAGTGTGTGAGTCCACGCATGTTCTGATACTTGTATTTATATATATATAAGTTTTCAGTGGATCTTGCGACGATTTCCCATCATGCACGCATTAAATACATACATCTTTTAATAGCGTTTTAATGCATTCAACCTTTGTGCTGGCATGGATAATTTGGGGAATCTTCACCCTAATGCTTACAATCTATTATTACCCTAAACATCAACTCACAAAATTCATCAATAAACCAGTTGCATGAATGAAATAAACATTTCTCAATAATCAGCGTGTATATATCATCATCTATTGTAAGTTCACAGCTGGACAAAGGCTCTTCCCGTCTGCTTCCCGGAAGATTGCGGTTGCAATAACCTTTGCGATATCTTACCGGCAAGATTTTTCTATCTCATCCCTCAATCTTGTGCCTGATCTTTTTATACTGTGTTTACTGTCTCATGAGCATCAACTGCTTAACTTTTCGCTCCAAATGGTGTCATGTTTTCTTGCCAAGTGTCAAAATTACATTTTTGTCGTTTAACTATTTGTATAATATCCTTCGGCCCAGCCCTTTATTCTCTTAGAGCATTGTTATTCTTATGGCTCTAATTTTGATTCTTAGTGGGTTCTCAGTTATTTTCTAATTTTCATGTTTTGCATACGTACGTCACAGCTGGTATTATGCATTGAATACGTTGTGCTTTAAGCATATCGTTAAGGTATTCTTTGATACGTCTCAATTCATACCAAATACTTTCCAGTTAATTGTTATTATTAGTTGACTGAGGTAAACGTATTTCTTAACCTCTTCTCAAGCTTCACCCTCTATTCTGCTGGTCTTTTGGGTGACTTCATTGTTGAATATTACTTTTGAGATCGTTCTTCAGCCCTATTTTTTTCTTACCAAGTTAGACCATTCAACATTATCGTTACTCAACCGACATTGAAACGTCATCGGCGAATGTAAATGGTTAAAATATTCTCTATCGATGTTAGCGAAAGTCTTCCCAAGTCATTTTTGAAAGATGCTTTCAAGGCTCACCGTACATAGTTCAGAATACATTGCATTCCCTTATCTCGATTATTTTTCAATCTTTATCTTGTTTGTATCGTTACGTAGTCTATTGCCAAAATGCAACTCTTGGAGCGAGCCTATTATTGTGCATGATTTTTTCTCTAGAATGTTGGTTGGTCTGTTTGTAAATATTCATGTGAATAGTTTATATACTGGGTAATAATCCAATATATTGCCGAGTTACCAAGATGCTGATTATCTCATATTTGAAGGAGTAGGATTATTATTCAGAGAAAAGGTTTAAAGACACCTTTCATGTCCGTAGGCAGCGTATGAATAGCTGCGCTAGTCCTCTGTGAAAGACCTCCCTTGCATATCCCTGAAAGTCTTTCGTTATGCCATCCTTGCATTGGTCTTTTTGTCGTGTTATATTTCATGGTGCAAACTTTACATCGTTTTCTTTTTATATCTGGAACGTTACTAGTATTGATCGGAATATGTATTTCAAAACCTTAATTATACATATATACCGCAGATTTCTGATTTTTATGGATAATATTTCAGTAATCAATCTTTATTAAATTTTTTTTCCCTTTAATTTTTAGAAAACTTTGGTCAAAATTCTACCCATTTCGAAGCTGTATAAGGATATCAAAATGGATTTCTGTATAATATATCGGATACATCTTGCACTCATTGTTGCCAGTGAAGTGTCTGCACCAACCTAGAAACATTTTCAAAAGTTAACATCGTTGAATTTATCAAACGCTTGATTTGTCCTTCACGATTAAATGAAGAGTCGAGTGGGTGAGATCCAGAACAAATCATGATATTTGTACATTTGTTAATTCTGCCAATAATGGAAACTGTTATCTGAACCGCTCGTTTGTATGTTTTTTTAATAATGAAAAGTAAAGACCAGAAAACATTTGCCTTTTAAAATATTTCAAAATTCTAAAGAAGGGAACTTTTTTTTCAAAGATTTCATTACAGAATGGAAGGGGTAACATTTTTTTTGTCGTTAATAATGACAAATAGGTAAACAAAATGAGTATATGAACGAACATGTAAATTGATCATATGGATGAAATTTAAAAATAAAAAATAGAGAAAAGGATTTCATTTGATAAGAATCGGGACAGCCGGTTTTTATTGCTAAAATGGTAATAAAAAGAGAAAGAACCAGTAAAATGAACTTCTTTGAGAGGACTCATGAAATGAAAGAAAACAAAAATATGAGAAAATAGTAAATAAAAACTTGACAGCCAAACAGTTTAAAGAAGATATTAAGAATTCAAAAAAAGATACTATCTTCTTATTGAAATCTAATTTTCAACCAAGCAGATGCTGCGTTATTTTTTTTCATTTATTTCAGTTCTTTTTTTTTTTTTCGCCTGTGTTTTGTTAATTCCTTGAAGCCTTTTCAAAAATGACCACTCCCTGCTGTTTTGCATCGGTCCACCATTTTCGTTCATTTTTCTTTTTCCGCTTCTTATTTTCGCTATTTGCAATTTTCGATTTCGCCCAGCTGTGTTATAGTTTTGAGATTATTTTTTTTTTACTCTTTCTTCCTTTTTCTTTTTTTTTTTTTTTCATTCCTTTCATCTATAAAAATTTTTTCATTCTAATTCTAATTCTTGGATTCCTTTCAAAAAGCCCCGGATGTACCCATTGATTAAAAAATAATTCGATCAGCTTTTTAATTCTCTCAGTTCGAATGTTTAATAAAACTCCTGGCATCAAGTCTTGATAACAAATCACAGTACTTCTGCTTCTCCTCCTCTACTACAACTATTACTACAAATGTTATTAATAATACTACTAATAATAATACCACCACTACCATTAACAGCAACAACAACATTATCAACAATTTTTATTACTATTTATTCAATGGTGAAGTCATGATGAACTGATCGGTGATGAGGTGGTTTTATTCTATCTTTATTTCATTTACTATTGCTTTTTTGATTGCATGTTTCGTGCTCAATACAGTTGCATATGTACTGCTAGTGCCAGCTTTCGGTGTTCCTCCCCAGACAGAGCCAGGACTTGGAATGCAGATTTTCAAAACATCCAAACTTGAGTGATTAGTGTATTTTCCTCATTGAGTGTTCCTTTAAAAGTAATAGGTAAATATCCATAAATAGGTTGATTTATTTCAAGAATATTATAAAGTTCGTTATCGATCATATAATTCAGACCTTTCTTATTTTGTAATCATCCACAAAAAAATCACATACACTTATATATATATATATATATATATATATATATATATATATCGGTGGCTGTTTAACTCAGTGGTAAGAACAAAGCAGGTTTGACTTCTGCAGAAGTCCAATTTCGTTTAATTGTTTACTCTATTTATGTTTTCTAGACTGAGTGATACATTAACTGTGTAACGACGGAAGATCATTTCAGATAAGAATTTCTATTTGATATAACAGAATTTATAATCCTTCTGTCAGATCATATATATCCATTTCTTGATACATAACTGTTGCGTTGAAAGAAACCAATAGAGCAGATAGAGACCAAATAATAAACACGATGGATATATATATATATATATATATATATATATATATATATATATATATATATATATATATATATATGTTTTTAAATGTAAACATAGCGATCACGGTGTCAGACCTATAATGGTGCAGTACCAATCAACATATCCTCTGTGGATACTGTACATAATTATCGATTGTTATATCAGACACTTATATTACTGGATTACGTATTTCCTCCATCGTATCTTATCGTCACTTCAATGTGAACTATCCTGGCTTATAAATAAAAAACGTTTACTGTAGTTCCATGTCGTATCCAGCAGCATAGCTTTGACCATGTAACTTCTATATCCTTTGTTTAAAACGTAATTAAAATTCCAAAAATATGTGTTCTTAATTTTTTCCTGTTTTGCTAAAAAGAACAAGTCCAGATTTCTGTCGGAAATACGAAAAAAATCGTTTTATCAACTCAAACTAAATTAATAATAGAATTGAAATATTTCTCTTTTGAGGACATGCTATGCAGTTTTGTTGGCAATATTTTATGGTATTTTCTCTTATTGTGTACCTACCGTTCTTTACTGCTCAGTTATTTTATCCATTTATATTTTTGTGAGATTCTAAATAAATAAACATTCTCCTGTGCCTTTTTTCTTGTTTTTTCTCTCCGAGGCCATTCTTTTATCAATTTTGGGATTATCATTTTTTGGTGAATAAAGACTTATTCAACATTTGTTTCCTCTGATTAAAACAAAATGGTTTTCCTCTCCATCTCGAATATATATATAAATATATATAAATATATAAACATAAATATATATATATACATATATATATATATACATATATATATATATATATATATATATATATATATATATATATATATATATATATATATATATATATATATATGTATGTATTAACTGATTATATACGGAATTGCGAAATCGGAAAATTAAGTACTGAAATTTATAACAACGCACGAATGTAAGTAAAAGTGAAGTTTTGTCCACGCTTGCAAATGAGTATCCATGGTAAACGTTATATTATATAAGATATATTCTATTTGAAAATTTAAAAGAAAAAACATTATGTGAGTCTATCTGCAATACAGTGCATAGTTTTGGCTATTCTGTTAGTAGAGGAAGCGTAACTTCGGTCCAGTCTGAATGAATGTTTTGATTTCATTATCATGTTAATATTTGATTAATATATTCTGTGATTATACCTTTTAGAGCCTATTTTATAATGACTTGAAGTGAATGAGTTGAATAGATGATCAAATTTTAAACTTTTGCAGTCAACTTAAATCATTCACTAAAACTAAATTTAAAAAAAAACTTACTTAATATTCTTGCCTTTCTGTAATCGTTAAATCATCAAATAGAAGTTTCTTTAGGGATATCATTATAAAATCATTTTATATGTTATGTAAGAAGATATTTGCGTCATAACAGTTTTAAAAAAAAAGAAGCCTGACGAAGAATAAGCCAATTTTTGATTCTAAAATAAAACTGTTAATGACTGATTCTAGTTGAAAACTAAGAACACAGTTGAAGCGATTCATTTATCCATTCTTTGGATATACGAGATTCAACAACTTGAAATTGTGTTGATCCATCATACCCCGTTGCTGTCATATTTTGTTGATCAAAAGGCAATGCAATTATCAAACGACATATTTATCAGATATCAACACAATAATGAAATTAAAACCTTTATTCATCCAAATTTACAAAAAGATTCTACGATTTCATGACGGCTAATTTTGATGAAGACAAGTTTTTTAATTGAGGATTATACTTTCAAGAGACTTCGTATGATTTTTGACACTACGTCAAAGCAAAGATTGACTGATATTAATTATTTCAATAAAAAAACCCCTCTCCTTACAAGGAATCCTTGGGGTGGTTTAATATGAACATATAGACGGTCACCTTCAGTTGTTTAGTTGTTCAATAAAACATTTTCCTTTGTATTGGTGCCCATCGAATGTTTACCTGAAGAAATAGTTTCCGGTTACGAAGAAGCGTGCAAAGTCATTAAATTACAAATAATTTTTAAAGGAACTATTTCTCAAAAATTCAATCATGAATATTTCTCGCAGTAGAATTCTTATCTGATTATCTCCACCTACTCTCTCTCTCTCTCTCTCTCTCTCTCTCTCTCCGTCTGTCTGTCTTAATCATACGTAAATATTGCATGTGGGTTGTTTTTCAATCTTTAAAAACCCTCATCTTTGATTTTCTTCATGAAATAATGCATTTGATGAGGGACTCTACTGAGAAGAAATAATGCATATCCCTTTCTTACTGCTGTTTTGTTTCTAATCTTTTGTGAATTTCATCCAACAGCCTTAGGATTCTTATTAAGAATCACTTCTGTACATCAAATTCATAAAAATATTCTGTCTGATTGGGCGATAGTTGTTATCTATAGAAATGCTATGCTGTTAGTTATACTTACTATTATTACTATCCATGCTAAAATTCTTTTTTCATATGAAGATTATTATCATCCACTAATATCATTGGTCGTGGTGGTAGTGGTTTTGAAAGATATTTTTTGATTATTGGCCTATTTACTCTCAGTTATCGACGCTTTGTTTCCATCTTTAAAACAGTTTTTGAATTTGTAGTCACACCTGCTCATACTAGTTCCATTCTCACACGAAGAATTTTTTTTATCTTTTTCCTTTCTTTTTCTCCTTTTAATGCTCTCTTTTTATCCAGACTACTTGAAAATTTAGCGAATAAAATTCATCTCTCGATAAATGCTTTTTCTTCTTTTTAAAAAATTTTTTTTTGCAAATTTGATTTTTTTTCTCTCAACTTATTTCACTTTCAATTTTAAATTCTTTCTTTCATTTGCCAATTTTAACTCGATTTCATGCAGAAGCGTGTGTCACCTTTTCTGTTATTGTCCTTGTAATAACAATGATAACTGCATGCAGATGGCCGTTCTCGGCCGTCTGTTATTTAGTCCGCATTGCAATTTGCCCCACCACCATCACTATTTTCATAGTCATTATTATTATTATCATCATTATCATTATTATTATTATTAATAATAATAATAATAATAATAATAATAATAATAATAATAATAATGATAATAATAATGATAATAATAATAATAATAATAATAATGATAAATGATAATAATAATGATAATAATAATGATGATAATAAGATAGTTATTGCATAAAATGGAAATCATCTCTTTTCTCTAAAATCAATTTTCCTTAACTTCTTTCATTTTCGACAAAATAAATAACTGCATAAAAATGAAATAAAATTATGAAGAATATAATTAAAAAGGCATCTTTCGAAAATCCATATGGTTATACATCAATTTCTCCGTCCAATTCAGCTGCTTTGCATATTTAAAAAAAAAAATCTCCTCCTTTTATCTCTCGTTTTTAATCCCTCTTCTACGTCACCCGTTTCCATTTCATTGCGGGTTTTCTTTTTCCAGTATCCTAAAAATCTTCAAGGAGAATTTAGAAATTCTCTTGAGATCTGGTTTGGAAAAATTATCATTTAAAGAATATATGGGTGCGTATATACGTGTGAATGAACGACTGAGACTGGTTATTTTCTCCTATCCCCTCTCTGTCCGCACGCCTATATTATTCCTCTTCGAAAGCTTTCATGGCTATGATTTTTGTGAAATTTCTAAAATCAGGCTGGGTTATACTAATCAAACTACAGGAAACTAACACTGTATTCTATTATCATTTTTAATACTATCTTTTTCGTTTTAATTTGAGTGGCTTTTATTGCAACTACTTGAACAGTCAGTCTACAGTCATCAGCATACAGCGTGAGCCAAAAATAAAGAATAAGTAGTCAAGCCCCTTTTTTAATATGTTTTTGCAACACAATGAATGTACAACCTCAGTAAAATCAAGTGCTTGTAAAAAATAGAAAATCAGCTTGGTAGATAATGAAGAAACTCACCTTTTCTGTGGACTATACACTCTAGTTGAATACCGATGAATACCAAACTCACTTCACTAGCATATTATGCTCAACTTGCATTATTCTATGGTAGGTACTTTCCAATCTCTACAATATATCTATCCATTTTTATGCATGTTATAGATATGTTTTTTTTCACATAGAAGACTTTTACTCAAGTTCATTTTGTCGGCATTTGTTTTTGTTACTATCGATGTCAAGTCTACATGGTATGGGAGAGAGAACAGAGCTTTACGACTTCGAACATGGTAGGACAGTTGAATTCCCGAATCGCCGTTTATCACAATGTACACTGCTTGACAGAATTATTCGAAATTAGACCGCCGGTGGATTGCTATATTTGCGCGATCCAGATAATCACATAGTCAAAAATAGAGGTGAAGATGGCGGATTTTGATGAAAGGGCAGTTATCAGAACACTACAGCATAACCTCAATCAGTCCATCGCTCGTCTGAAAGAAGAGAAAGGGCTTAGATTAAGACATGGAAAACAAGGAAGCTGGAATCCAGGCACAGAAAAAGATTGCTCTCGAAATGACCCACGAATAATGCTGAGAGGAATTTGCGAGACTTTGTCGGACGTGGGATGAGGAGTCCAACCCTGAAAATGATCCACAAACAATTGAGGTTAATATCTATGGCTTGGATGCGTTTTTGGCCAGATCATAAGTTATACACATAGTTACCATGACAAAATATTTTGGAAAAATGATCAAATTGAAATTTAGGTCAGATATCAACGAATAACTTTGATAATTATTCGAAGTCCTAAGAAAATACTCAACTCATCATCACTGCTCAACTCTGAACCATTGGACAGAGTTTATAAAATGACCAAAATTATAATCGCAATGTAGTCAGTTAATTCATAAGAGATGTTACATTCTTTGGTGTATATTTCTAAGCATGGTAAAGTCTTGATTATATCTACATGAAAAATAATCTGGAAAGGCTTTCCAAATCTTTGCATCCATCAATGTACTTTATTATCAATCATCAATCTCTAAAAGGTAAATTTACGAATTTTCAATCATTTACACTTATGAATGAAAATGATTTTCTGCTTCTTCCATTTTCAAGAGGATGTTGTCTACTGAACTTCAATTTGATTGGTTGACAAGGAAAAGCCGATAAGCTAAATCAAATAAATACATTTGAATAAAAATACGAACCTAAAGAAATATAATGAAGGGTTTTAATGGATAACATTTACAGTAATAAGTACGATGATGTACACTTATACCATATGGTCACAAATATAACGTGGTTCAATAATAATAGTTTAAATGGCACAATAAAGCTCCCATAACAACTATGATGTTGCACCGGAAATTCCTATCGTTTCATCTAACGTGTAAGAGCAATTAGAAAATAGCAAGAAGATAGGTTTAAAACTTTACAGAAGCAATTAGTTTTTTCCAACGAGTAAGTTCGCTCAAAAAGGCATCTCACCAAAGTGTGTTGAAATGTCAGCGTTCAAGTATCATACTTTCGTATTGAGAGCATCTTACATACTGGATGGGGTTTAGTCTAAGCGCTACTTTTTTTCACAGCTATTTAAATGCATATACGTACACGAATATGTACAGAGAGATCTCTGTCCGTCTACCTGTCGAACAAAACCAGAACTTACCTTCTCTTACATACGGAATCGTGGAAGTCATGCAATTTTTTTTTTGTTTTTTTGCGACGTCCCATGTTGGAGACATAAGAAAATGAGAATATATATCAAGACGACGATCTTCCCATCACCAAAATCCACATCTTTTATTTCACCATTCATCGATGACCATTACTACATCAATTGTGACCGGCAAAAAAATAGATGACTTCATGATCAACATAAGTTATGGTTGTGACGTCCCCGATCGAAATATCTTGCTAATTTTGGGAGAGGTTTGTGTCCAACGGTGAAAGGCTTTTGATGGTATTTGGTATGGTAGATCGCAGTGTCACATGATGTAATTCATGTTACACGTATTTATAGTTTAACCTCTTCATGAGAAATATAATCCTGAAAAAAAGGATGGAAAAAAAATTAAGAGAACGAAAATTCTATGGTTAGAATGAAAACAAAGCATTAAACAGATGTCAAGTGTATCTTAGGGCAATGAAAAAGTATTTGAACGCCAAGCAAAACAGTGTTTTGTTTCACTGTTTCCAATCGGTGTAAATCATCTATATTTCACAGCTCCCCTCATAAGTCTATGGACTGACTGAGCCGGATTCATTGCGGGGTTGGGGACAATGCCCAGGGACCCCTTGCCTCAAGTCACTACTATACAAAAACATCATAACTGAAAAATAATTTCTTTAATGAGAAATAAATCAATAGTCACTGCTTAGAATCTATTTCTTTAGAGGACCTTCAATTGTTTTAAATAGATTGATAAAATTATAGCTTGTAATTTAGGCCTTCAATAAATATCGTTTACGAAAATAAAGCAATACTTTTTGCTCTGTTAGAATGACTGTGATTTGTTTCAAGAACCACGTTATCCAACTTCCACCTTTATTTGTGAATGTTCTCAATCTTATCCTATTTCAACATGTTTGAAATGTGTAAGAAATAATGCTCATCGTAACATGTATGTTTTAAAATTACGAATCTGTATAGCTTGTAGAAGTGGTAGGTTTCTAGTTGTACGGCACTAAACGTTATACTTACATTCTACACGAATCTTCTCTGAGAGATACGCGTTCCTTTAAACAAATTTATTGTTAGTTTTGATAATAAACATAATGGCAGATGTAACGTGTAGTTTCTATGTAAAATAACGAAAATAACACATAAAGCAAAACTGATTAAAATGAATTGAAAAAAAACAAACTAACAAACCCAAAACGAAATTATCATTCCTGTGTGAAATAATAACCCAATACTAATACTACCTCCTAAACCTAACACTACCTCCCTACCCAAACTAATTCGAAAGAAATTGACAGAACTTCGATCCCTCTACCCTCTAACCTAGATCTTTTGACTCATAGTGAAAAATCCACAAACGCAAAATTCAAATAATGCAAGTTTGTCCACCGAAGAAAACATATTTTTTCTGACGTAAAAACAAATTTCAGCAATTTTTTTCTCCTCCAAATTCGTAAAACGATACTGTCTGCGAGAAACCAGGAACACAGCCGATGATGTACAACATGCGCGTGTTAGTCAACTGATCCCATGTCGGAGAAGGTGGCCGTAACGCTAATACAATACCAGAAAGTGTATATATATATATATATATATGTATATATATATATATATATAATTATTGTGTCATCCACAGACAGCTGTTTCGTTGTATTACAACTCTTCAGTGTGGCTATCCATAATCCAATCCAGTACCACGGGTTAGGATCGAAACCTTCGCTTCAGACCCAGAGGCCGACATCTTTCTCTGCACCACGCCGAACTGGACGGTCTGTGAGGTTGAATCTTAGAGATATATTTATTCATGCATATATTCCCCATCCACCAGAGTGCTCAATTCCTACAACTTTTCGTTTTTAGCTGATGTCAATTGAAATTCTACCATTTTATGGCAAGCGGAGTTTTCAAAAATTAAAATTCGACCCTCAAATATGTGTAGATTAAATGTGCCACAGAAGTGAAGTATTTCCAAAAATCAATTCCTTTGTAAAATAATTATACAGTACTCATAAAACATTTTTCCCATATAAAACTTTATCTCATATTCCTATGCAACAAACTTCCTGCACAAAATTTTTTCAGTCGATGTGATCGTGGGCACTGAACCCCATTTACTAATTATATTTCTGTTCTTTAATAGTCATCAAGATATTCATCGTTAAGACTCGTTTTGTATTTTGAACTTAAAACGTTCATGGTCGAGAACAGGGATTCTCAAAGGTAGATGAGCCAGGAAAGCGATTTTATGAATGGATTCATCTTCAGCTAAGAAACCCATTAAACAAGTTTTGCTTCAAATGAATTTATGGAGCCTATAATTCTAAATAGTGTCGAACTTATTAAGGGACAATTGCCACGAGCTCCCTCTATAAAAAAAATGATAATTAAACAATTAGTTTCTTCAATAAGATATAGGTTGATAATTAAGATTTGGAATTCATTTCGATGTAATGCCTTCAATTGTTTTAAATGAATCAATAATACTGCCTTTAATTTGGGTCAACAGTAATTGGAATATAGGTTACCTAAATATTTACTCGGAGTTTTACTGGCATGTATTTAAATGTATTCACTCCAGGTATAAAACTAATTTATTCTGCCTCTATATGTATAACTTGCCAGTTTTAATTACATACAACAAACGTAATTAAAGGAGTAGATTTTGTGATTTGCAGTGTATTTTTATTTCAGTACATGAAGTGCCCGTCGAAGTGCCCCTGGCCCTACAAGGTCTTTATCCGACCTACTGAACTGACCGGTATGTATTTCTGAAAAGAAAAAAAGAAGGATATTTTATTTACGTCTGTCTGGGCCAAGTGATAAACTCAACTTGTAATAACAGGAGATCATTCAAAATAAGACTTTGAGTAGAATATAACGCAATTTATAATCATTCTGTCGATTCATATATCCATTTCTTAATAACACACACACACACACACACACAAACATATATATACATATGTATATATTACGCAACCATAATGATAGTGATATTTTTTTCTGATGATGATCTTCGTTCTGTTCATCTAACTGCATTATCTATCTATCTATCTATCTATCTATCTATCTATCTATCTATCTGTCTATCTATCTATGTATCTATCTATCTATCAATCTATCTATCCAGTTCAGCTCCTTTCTTCATTTTCGCACGTGTTTTTTTTTTAAATGTTGTACCAGCCTTTGCCCTTCCTCATGTTCATCTCTTCGTCCCTAAATGACCTTTAGTGAAATTCCTAGTGCATCAACCACAACAATGAAAATAACGATGTCGTCATTAACCTGCCCTCTTCCATCTTCCTTGCCATCAGGTTCACATCCGACTGCTCACTCAACGGTATACTGAAAACAAGTCTTCCAAATGCACCTTCCCCTCCCTTATTTGCCTTCTATAACCTTTGTACACCCTGATCCCTTCCTCTCTGTGCATCATCGCTCTACAAGTTCACAGGCGTACTTATTCTCCAATCGTAACATCTGTCTGACGCCATCGCTAATAGGGACGTACAGACCTGAGAAACAAAACTGTGCACCGGTTGATTTTGCTAATAATAATAATAATAATAATAATAATAATAATAATAATAATAATAATAATAATAATAATAATAATAATGGGAGAGAAGGACTGGAGACTTGAGGAAATTTGCTGCCACTCAAACTCCTGCGGTAACCACCAGGCAACTGGTGTGAGATAGCGAATAATAATAACGGTTATAATATTGATAATGTGATGCTTTTAATTATGATATTGTGATGAAAACGATATGATAATGCTAATGATGATGATGAGTCTTACTGTCACTTAGCCTTCAGCAATAATCACCAGGCCAGTGGTGTAAAACCGTAACCCACTGAACTGTCGTGGACTGTGAGAGTATGAAGAGAAGGGTTCGATACTTGAACAGACTTCCTGTCGCTAAGTGGTGACCAATAGGCATCTGGTAAAAAAAATGTAGCAAGAGAACTGAAGAAGATGTGGAACATGAAAGTCAGGGTAGTACCAGTAATAATAGGCGAACTAGGAACTGTCCCAAAGATACTGAGGGCGAGACTGAAGGAGCTCGGGATAAAAGGAAGGATTGAGACTGTATAGACCACAGCATAGCTAAGAACTGCAAGAATACTGAAGAATGTGCCAGAAATATAAGGACTGCAACTAAAATCTTAGCAGTGGCCAAACAGAGGAAGGAAAATGGAAGCGGAGATATGAACCACAGCACTGTCGTGATAGGCGAAAGAGAGAAGAGATGTTGGCTAAAGACCTGAGGAGATTTATTGTCACTCAGCCTTCAGTGATGACCACTGGGAAATTGGTGTAAAACTGTAAACCACAGCATTACTGTGGTCCGTGAGAATGAGGAGAGGAGGAAACTTGCTGTCACTCAACCTCCAGCGGTAACCACCAGGCAACTGGTGTGATATTGCAAATAATAATAATAATTTTTCCAGCAGCTCATAGCGGGAATCAAAAGAAAGCATAAAAAGAATTTTAAAAAATACACGTTGTTTTTAAAGTGCAGAACATGAGATTAAGAACAGTGTCTATGATCATTGCAGTATCAGGAATGGTTCATATTTTCAAATTCCCCAAAAGAGAGGCTACGATAGAAAGGGAGGAATGATACCGTATAAAATACTAATAAAGATGTGCTTAGGATCTGAGAAGCATTGATTTTGACTTGTAGTCTTTCCCCCTTGATTAGTCCGATGTCAATGAATTCATAGAGAGGACGATGTCGGTAATATGTTTATTTTAGAAAGGTCACGGGAAAACATTTACGAAGGAATAGTAAATATTCTTTCGCTTCATTTTCCATGATTTGACAAGCCCAAGATATATTGTAGGTTTTCACCCATATTCAGTTTCAACTGTGGTCTGTCTGAACAGATGATGATGAAGTCTCTTTAAGTCTCCAACCCTCCTCTCAACACTCTCAGAGTAAACAGTAGTACTGTGGTTTACAGTTTTACACCAGTTGTCTGGTGTCTATAGCTGAAGGCTGGGTGACAGGTCTCCAGCCCTCTTCTCATCTCATCTCTCCCTCACCTATCACAGCAGTGCAGTGGTTCGTACTTCCACCACCATTTTTCTCCTCTCTTTCCTCCTCCTCTGTTTGGCCAGTGCTAACAGCTGGGGTTGTACATCTCATATTTACAGCACTTCCCTCAGTATTCGTGCAGAGGTCTACACTGTCTCAATTCTTCCTTTCACCCTTAATTCCTCCAATTTCGCCATCACTATCTTTGGTATATGCCAAGTGCACCAATTATTACCGGTACTACCCTAAATTTCATGTCCCACACCTTTTTCACTTCTTTTGCCAAGTATTGATATTTTCCCAGTTTTTCTCTCTCTTTCCAATTTACCCTGTGGTCTGCAGGCACGTCCACATCTATCATTTGGTAGATTCTCCTCTTCTTGCCTACGATCACTAGGTCTGGTCTTTTCACTTGGATGGGGTGGTCAGTTTGGATGTCAAAGTTCCAAAGTAATCTGTGGTTTCCATTTTCGAGCTTTACACTATCTTTTGGCTTCACTGTTTGGTATGCCAGGACAGCAAAATCCACTATTTGACACGTCCATTTGCGCTCATTGAGCTTTTTGTACCATCAGTATCTAGCTGTTTTCACTGGAGATCAAGCCACCTCAATACTCCAGCATTCTCACCAGCATTCTGATTTTAGTAACGCTATTATTTTGATTATTCCACGATTTTTCTATTCAAAACGGTTCCAAACACGTCGATGATGATGGGTAAGCATTTATATTTGTCTCAGTTTTGTTAGAACGTTTATCGAGCTTTCCAGTTTAATTTTCTATAAAGTTTACCATATTTATAAGTATTCATGCATTGCTATCTTCACGACAAGTGTCAAGTCGTTATTTTAGTGACAGCAAATACTACAATACTCCAAGAGAGAATCTAAAAACATTAAAAATGGCCAAAACACACAAGAACAAACCAAAAAGTGGTCAAAATGTTTAAGCATAGCCACGGAAATCGAGCACCGTTTTGCATTGCTAAAACTAGAAACGCGCTGAATCTAGTGCGAAAAGAGCTAGATTAACAACAATTAACTTTATAGTCAGCGGGGCAGGGGGGGATTTTTAGGTGAAGCCAACCCTATTCGGTGACGGGCTTGCTTTCAACTTTTTTGCATGGCTCATCTGGTCTTGGAATAACGAAAGTTCCAACGAGGGAGCTGCCACATGGTTTTGGATCACAATAGGTTGGCAAGCCTTCCGGAGAGCAAGCTCAACCTTCAAGAACAAGAAAATCCCATCAGTCCTAAAAAGGATTGTATGCAACCAATGTATCCTCCCGATAGTTACCAATGGAGCAGAGACATAGAGTCTTGCCAAAATATTGACCCTAAATATATTGAGATATAGAAACCGTTAGAAAACTCAACTGGCAATGGGCTGGACTTGTTTCAAGAATGCCAGATAACTGCTGGACATCACGACTCACCAAATGGATATCCAGAAAATCATATGCAAAATCGTGGCCGACAGAATGTAAGATGACCTGATGAACAAGACGAATTCAGAAAGTACTGGCCCCGCGACGCCCATGATGGAAGGGTCTGGTTGAACACAGGGGAAGGTTCAAGGCTGTTACTGGTGATGATGATAAAGTGATTGGACGTTCAAGAATAGAAAAAAAAACTGTCTTGATTATTATGCAGCGAGTAGTCATATTCAATTTCCCCTTTTTTCCATTCACTTAGTTATTCTATTTAAAGCAGGGTGAAGAATAAGATGAGAAGGAAAATTTTGTCTATTACTGGGGAAAAGAGAGAATTTCCGTAAAAGAAAAAAAATTACCGGGAAATATCAGGAGGTGAAACATCAGTTGCCACCAATTGTGTCGCTGTAAACTTTCTCCTATGCCGTGTCGACCGGGAGGAGCTCGATTGAAACCAGGTGACTCACATTACTTCCTCAAGAGAAGAGAGAGAGAGATACCCCGAGAGACTGGGGAAATTTGGTTGCACCCGATTGGTTGTGATGTAGTCGAATTTACACATGACCAGTGCATATGTTGAGGCTCCGAGAGTAACTACCATGAGAAATGGCATTCGTAACCACAAACGTTATCAGAGGAGAAAAAAGTGAAAGGGACAAAGAAGAATAAGAAGGGGGAGAAGAATAAGGAGCCTGTAGATCACTGCTGCTGGAATTCGACCAGTCCTAGCTGTGTCAGCTTGGTGATGATGTCTGATGTTGAGAGACCTGAGCCCCTGATGACCCCAGGGACATTACATCACAGATGAGGCATCCTGGGGCATCTGAGAAAAGTATCGTACGAATGGACATTTACAAGTGCTCCTAGAACGATGGGCCCAAATGTTACTTTTTCAGTTCTCTTGCAAAGTCTGTATATTCGACAAGCTCTGAAAAATGTTCTTCTGGTTTAGGATAACTTTGAATTTACTCGAACTGCATGATCCTTACCAATTTTTCTGCAATATACAAAACTCAAGTTAGAAAGAAACAAAAAAAAAAAAGAAAAAAAACTAGAAAAAAGAATGATTTTGATTTACTCTAATATTTCAATTTGTTTGGGATAACTCTAAATGCTAACTATTTACTCTAAAATAACATCCAAATTGCTTTCAATTTTTATTAACACTAGCTGAAAATGCACATCCTCTGAAAATGTACACCCTATTTGGAGCCTACGGTCATACACCCACGAGTTAGGAGGTGAATAAATATTGTACTGTCGTAAGCCCCATATAGCGTGGGATTGACACACAGAAGGCGGGTATTTTCAGCTAGTAGTAGTAATGGTGGTAGAGGAAGAGTATTTGCCAGACATCTACGAATTCTTTCAAGACACTCACAGGACTATTTATCCTTTAGAATTATGTATTACCTCTTATTCCTTCACTCATTTAGTTCAGCTATATATCTACGTGTTTGAGCTAAACCATAGGAAACAGTATTGACAAGATATGAAAAACAAATATTCGCCCTTTTTTGAGCAGTTTGATGGCTGACCTACGAGTAAAGAGATGTATTGCACACAGTTAGGGGAAGCTTTTACGAAAATATGGATTTAGCAGCCGCCAAGAAATTCGAGTGACCTTGATCCCACCAATAATCTTGAGGCCATCATGAAAGAGCATGTTGTAAATGTCCTCTTAGATGTGTACAAAGCACAGCAGATCTTCAGCAGCAAATGTAGTTGATAAGCGAAGTTTTGGAGAAATGAGAAGGTGATAACCTCCTTTGTCAGATTAAAACTAGCTTCAGTCTCTTGAAAGGTGGAAAATCAAGTGATAATTCTGACAGCAGTACTTGCTTATAAAAAAATGGTCTTGTTAGGACCATTTATGTTGTCATATTTATCATGAGATTACTTTACTTGGTCATTATTCATAATTTTGAATGTACTGTTTCCGCTAAACTTACTCAAACAAGTTACAGGTTTTCATGATGATTGTTCAAGAAAAAAAAATGAAGTTGCGTAGAATTGTGTTTTATACAACCAAGTATTCCTTAAACTAAGAATAGCATTTTTTTTTTTACTTCAGAACACCGACGATATCATCCATAGCAGGAAGAAGAAACTGAAGTTATACAATAAAAAATGAAAAGAAAAACCTAAAAAACGTCTGGGGAAATAATTGTGCATAGATCCGCCTCAATATTTGATCACTTTTTCCGTTCACAGTTCTGCAGAATTTCCTCAGAATTCGTAAAGAACTCTTGAAGATATTGAATGGACAGATATTAAATTTCGGCGTTATCATGTGGTGTGCACATATTTGTTCTACGAAAGAGGTTTAATTTAATTGGTTCATCGGTGGTCTGTTGTCCATCCTCTCACCAAACTTCATAGAAAACGAATAGGAAATGTTGTAGATATTATGTGGTTGGGACATATAACTAAACATAAAGACATTAATTATGCATGGATCCGTTCAAAAATTGAATCACTTCTCCCGTATGCTATTATCCACCCAATCCACAAATGTCACTGAAACTCATTGAGAACTTTTGCAGATATCGTGTGGACCGACATGACATCTTATCGATATAATGTGGTTTATGAATACAACGTAATTAATTGTGCACGTATCCACTCCAAAATTAAATCAGTCCTTCTGTAGTTCATTGTCCATCCACACCCACAAAACCTAATTGAAATTCATCCAGTACTTTCAGAGATATCGTGTGGATAGACGAACAGACGGAAAGACGCGACTGAATTCAACCTCTTTCAAACTTTGCCGACTGAAGAAAATGGATAATTGTAAGTATAAATACTAATTACTAACAGAAATTTATTAAAATACAAAAAAAAAGAAAGAAAGAAAGAAATGCTCTCATATGTGGTGCGGCAAACAAGAAATAATTTGCTCTCTTTCTTGATAGCCTCTTGCAGCATCTGTGTTATTATGTACGCGCACCGGATGACCCACTTCAGGCATGTAAACCCCGCATTCGAACTTAAGGAATGTTCTTTTATTGCCCTGCTCCCCTGCCAGTAAGTGTAGGGAAAACTGAAAGCCTTGACCTTGCAAGACGCAATCAGCTAACCCAATCCTAAGATTCAGGCATACTTTTCGTCTTAATTTCTCTCGTTTGTTTTCCTTGTGTGATTTTCTGTCGAGAGAGGCTCTTTTCCTAATGAGAAGACTGTGGTGATGATGTTTGGATTATCCCCAGTCATGCAGTTGGGAAGGCTGTTACATGCTCTAGACTTTTATCTAATTATTTATTTATTCTTCCGTTTGTAATTTTATTTTCTTTCATTAATGCGCCAGCATTTATTTTCCAACAATTCTCAAGCTTCATAATAGCCTCTTTATAGAAGTCTTTTGCTTTGAAGGAAAATATGGTTGAGAGAGCTGTTTTCAACCCTTCCTGTGTTGTATGAACTTGGCCATCAAGATGATTCCATAATTCTCGGAATAAACGATGATCAGATGGAGCAATAACTGTGGAAGGAGGGATGGTGGTTATGATATATTCTCAGCCGCACACTTCTATCTTTTCTGATGTGATCTTTTGTATGGAGCCATGATCGAATACTACAGCTTCTTTTCAAAACAGCCTTTAAACGCTCTAATAACTGACAACAGATGTTTGCTGTAATAGTACCAATAACTAGTACCAGCTAATAGTGAACCACACCAACGCAATCCAACGCAAACACTTACCAAATCATTCTTCAGCACGTTTGCCTCCACTTAACAATTGTCTGCACTGCTTTATATTCTTGTGAAAAATCTGTTTTTCTTGACCAGTCAATAATCTGTTCAAAAATGCAGAAATGTGTTCATGCAAGTACTGAGAAATACAAATGTCATCTCTGGGTTTATCTTCTGTCATCTCCTGACCAGCCTATTCTCCGAGTGAATGCACTTTTCCAACAACTTGGAAATTCCATTCTGAATCATTTATTTGCCCAGTCTAAGTTTCAGAAGATCATCTCAAGGTTGACTGTGAAGAGATTGGGTGAGCTACTATAGCCTCATCGTACCGCTTTTCCGATTTGAAATGTCTTGGTGTATTTATCTAGACTGATAAAGAAACTGTTGTGTCCGTAAATATGTTGCGAAATTCTACAATATACGAAGTCTACGCCTTGTCGTATGATAGCATTGATGACCTGTGGGATTTCCGTTTAGTCGAAAGCCTTCTTGATTTAACAAATGCTACAGCGAGTTACATTCTGTATTCTGCTGCTTTCTCTTTTAGTTGACTTACCGAATAGAGATGGTCATTGGTTCAGTAGCTACTTCTGTAGCCAGCCTGTTTCCGCAGTTGGTTTCCATTCAGAGTTTTGGCGATTCAATTGGTTATCACTTTGGTAAAAAGTTTGTTGGTATAGTTGGGTAGGCTTATTGGCTTGTATATGCTTAGATCCTTTTAATATAGTTTTTTTGCAAATACTTTAAATATAACCGTTTCGTCTGTTCATTCCACAATCGTTCTAATTATTTTGGATTACTACGAATCCGAAATAGATCTGCGCTGTCGTTTTAAGCTCCGTCCTGATCGATCCTGTGCTTGTGAATAAAAATATACCTCGGATTGTTCAGACGATACGTTATAATAACGAGGTAAACGGTTTCATGAACATGGGAAATACTCAATTATTCAGATTTTCGGCAGAATTGAACAAAGCGGGAGCCTTTTCACTGACCAGTAGATAACAGCAATTACAAATGGATGATAAGTTAAGCAGTGCTTCATATGAAAATGAAATGAAACGAGCTTGTTAAAATGACTAAGAAAGTTGCTTATACCGCATCGACACAAGCTGCCGATGTTAAGAGAAGTATTTCTAATGTTGATTTCCAAGACGAAAAAGTACTTATTCTTGGAAGATTGGAGCAACGCAGTATTCTTATTCTTACACTGTGCTTCTTCATCTTTGATCCTATACCAAATTGAACATGGCTTTTGAAAAATTAAAACAATGCTGAAACAATCTACCTGAAAATAAAAAAAATAATAATCGACACTAAAAGACCACAATAAGTATTTATTGTACGCGTAATAGAAACAAGTTAATATCTTTAAAAAAAATTCGACGCTCATATCAACGTGTTAAAGACTATAGCATTTATAATCGCAATTTTATTAACATATATACGATTATGAACCACGACAGGAATAAAATTGTCTAACCTTCTGGTCTAATCACACGAGCCTTATAACATCTAGGAAATGTTGCTCTCTAAATGTTAGAGCAACGCTTAGAAATAACATTTCTACGTGCTGATATCTCAAAACTATGAAAAGTGCCATTTTGGTGGACACTCAAATTTTTGTGTGTACTGAACGAACATACAAGAACAAAAAAAACACCCAATGAAGTATTCCAATCTGGTGACACCGTTTGCATAGGGAGTGGAGTGATGGGCCATGTCCCTGCCATGCTGGCCCATGATGTGTGGGAGAGGGTCTGGTGGATTGTCCACTGCTGATGTGGGTCAGTGGCCTGAGATCTCCACTGGCTCGACACTCATCCAATTAGTTCTTGTAAGTTAGGAATGGGTGTTTGCAGAGCTGAAAAAAAAAAGAAAATTTTTTTAACACAATTCTTCCTTATTTTTCCAAAAAAATTGAAGCAGATTCCATGGGTTAATATCTCTCAATCTCTCTCTCTCTCTCTCTCTCTCTCTCTCTCTCTCTCTCTCTCTCTCTCTCTCTCTCTCTCTCTCTCTCTCTCTCTCCCGCCTACCTGATGGGGTCGGTGAAGCAGCACTTGAACATACCTCTCCCTCTGGGGACTTTATTTTAGCAGTTGAACTAGTTTGAATTTTTCACCTTTCTTTGCTAAATATTTCATGTCCATCTCCCAGCAAGAATTTACTACTTGGACCCTGAATTTTTAGTTTTATTCCCAGGGAAAAGTTGAACAATTACAACAATAATTATCACAGTACTTGGAACAGTGAGTTGAAATCAGTGAAAATCGCGATTAGAAAAAGATTCTCAACATACAGGTCTAAAAATACTTGACAGAATCGCATGAACAAAACCTTTAGACAGCATGCTCGCGAGGTGTGATCAATTAAAATATGAAAGGAAGGGTTATAAATGAATGAATTACTTCCTGCACTTTTTGTTGGATTGTGCTGACTATATAAGTTCTAAGATAGCCAACGAGCTAGACTCACTTGGAAGTGGAAGAAACCTACACACGCAGTTTTGTTGACAGATGTGATTGACAGTTTCCAATCATTTATTTCTCTGTGCCTAGAGCCGCAGCAATTTGATAAAGGAGGAGCAGTATCAACAAGTTGACAAGTGGGGCACTTTGCCCAAAGTAGAAAGTCTCATTCGTTCCTTTTTCAACAGCATTTCCACGTCAATTCCGTTGAGAAATCCAAAGCCACTCACTTAAAATAACGTCTCAGGATTTACCATCTCTTGGTGTCTTGAGTTGAACCGCTGCAAGTTAATAACAGATAAATAAATTTGTTAGCGAAATAAAACATAGAGACGGTTACAGTGTCACTACATATCAATATTTAAAAAAGCACAGAATATTTCATGTAGGTAGAGTTTTATATATATATATATATATATGTGTGTGTATGTGTGTGTGTGTGTGTGATGACAATTATATACATATATACATATTCGATAAATATTGTATATATATATATATGTGTGTGTGTGTGTATTGGATATATAATCGATAGATATAATATATATATATATATATATATATGTATGATATATGTTAAATATATATATTCTAAGATGAATTTTAGATTTATATGCATATGATATAGAGAGGTACATATTCGATACATAGTTATTGATATATATAATTTTATATACATATTTTGTATATATTATATTTAAATCAATTTCATCGAGTTTTTTGGGCAAAAAAAAAAATGATTTAAGCAATTTAGCTCAATGGGAGGGAAAACGCTACGTTGAGGCCGTTGACTTAGCAGCCACAAGTAAGTCGAC
>OY735201.1:47222596-47270096 GCA_963457665.1 Thysanoteuthis rhombus | reverse complement strand
TGATGTGGTTGTTGCACATGATCTTTGTCCTGCTGAAGTTCATGTGTAGGCTGACTTTCTTGCTGTCTCCATTTGGTTTATCTATCATTAGTTGGGGGTCGTATAGGTTCTCTGTGAAAAGGGCGATGTCGTCTGCAATTCTGAGGTTGCTCACGTACTCACCGTCTACTTTGATTCCTTTACTCTCCCGGTTTAGTCTTCTGAAGATCATCTTTTGGTAGGCTGTGGAGAGTTTGGGTGAGCTGGTATCACTTTGTCTTACTCCTTGCTGGAGCACAAAGGGGTCCACGTCTTAATGTAGCCTGATAAATGAGCTGCTGTGATTGTATATATGTTTCAACACTTCAGCATATACTGGATCTACACCTTGTCGGGTGATGGTCTTCATGACTTTGGGGATTTCTACTGAGTCAAACGCCTTTTTGATGTCGATAAATGCAACGGTAAGTGGTAGTTTATATTCTGCTGCTTTTTCTTTCAGTTGATTTATCGAATGCAGGTGGTCCATGGTCGAGTGGCTCCTTCTAAAGCCAGCTTGCTCTTGTGTTTGGTTTTCATCAAGTGTTTTTGTTATTCCTTATTGTTTATCACTGTGAATTTAAAACAAACCAGCACAAAACACAACACAGGGTTAGAGGAAATAGAGGTAGTACATAAATGCCCCCTACCACAACATTTTCCCAACAGAAAGGATTTTAGAGATAGACTCTTAAGGTCAAGCAATAAAAAAGAAAAGAGAAGTCATTAGAAATCCAAGTAAAGTTGAAAAGGAAGCGAGACTCCTTTATGTGTATACCTTGCAATTTAACATTTTATACATCATTTGAATTATATCTTAATACATACGTGCCATTTTGAATAACAACATTGTAGGAACAGGATAATAAAACTTGTATTATTTTGGATCATAATGTTTGTGAATGATACGAGAAATAAAGCAGCAGACATTAGCATCCTATTTAAAAATGTAATCGAAATTGCAAAAAGGTTATTATTGAGCTTCTCTTGCTATTGCAAATTGTCGTTACTGAGCATTTTTTTCCTTTGCTATTGACCAAATTCTAGTAAAAAAAGGGTGAAAAAAAACAAAGTGTAATCAATTATGATATAGAATACTATAATGTTTCAAAGTCATTTTTGGAGGGTTACTTTTATCATCGACAACATAATACACTTTAATGAGTTATCTGTTTAGTTAGCAGATTCTATCATTTTATTTGCATTAATTTCTTCACCAGGTCTCGATTTTCTGCCTATAATATATCATTGGAATAGAACCGTCCAAAATAACAGGGTTATTTCTTTAATTTTGCCTGTATAATTCCAAGGAGATTTTTTTTGTAATACCTATAAGTTATTTAAGCATAGAATAATTAATCCCTGATACATACTGGATAATCAAGTTTCAACACTCAGCATTAATAAAAGAAAGCACACATATGTTTAATTCACTTACAATCATATATATATATATATATTAGTGATAATTTATACATTATTGTTGTTTTAATGTCATATATCGACATCTTTTCCCAATAATACCCAAAAAAGAATATGTTTGAACAATCGGAAAACAACAAACATAAATTCTGTTAGAACGCAGGAAGAATTACTTTTGGATGTTAAGCCTTTGGCAAAGCAAGCTCTGCCTTCAACAATGAAAAAGATCCCATTAATCCCAAGGAAAAGGGTATACAACCAATGCAATCTCCTGATAGCCACTAATGGAGCTGAAACATGGAACCTTACCAGGAGACTGACCTGCAAACTGAGAACCATGCAGCATGCATACGAAAGAATCATGGTTAATCTCACATAGAGATATCACGAGACAGCACGGCATATCAGGGAGAAAACAGGTGTCCAAGACATCATAGAATCCACTTGAAAAATCAAATGGCAATGGGCTGTTTTTTTTTGCAAGAATGACGGATAAACGATGGACATCATGAGTCACAGCATTGATCCCAAGAGATCATATGCGCAACCGAGGCCGGTGGAATACTAGGAGAGACGAACTAGACAAATTCAGAAGATACTGGCTCTGCGACGCCCACAATACAGAAGTGCAGCGAATCTTGGGGAAGGTCTATGTCCAACGACGGACGTTAAAAGACTGCTGATGATGAGTGAGTGGAACGCTTTTAGTCATATATAACTAATAATATGAGTGATCTTGCAAGAAGCTTTGATCTTGGCAATTAAGATCGTGGAACACAGATTGATTGGTGTTCTCTTCGTCTTTATTAGAAATCGTCAATCAAAACTGTCAAATGAGTTTCTCCAGTTTTTGATATGGTCTGGCTGGTTGGCTATGTGTCACGCACACAAGCCATACCAATGAAACTGAACGGCTGAAACTTTTAGAATAGTTCTTTTAATGAAGGGAGGGGGTTGCAATTAGCAATGTAAATTTAGGCTTAATCAGTCCCTTAGTTTGTGTCTGGCAGCATTCACACACTTTTTTTTTCTCGAAAATTCAGACTTATTTCTAGTAATCATTACCGAAAAAGGGGTGAAATAAGCAATTTATTCCTTGATCACCTTTCTTTTCCAACTTTTTGATTACTCACTCCAAACATTACAGGCTACCGAAAGACGTTGGTCACGTGACTGTTTCTATTGAGTGATTAACCAGGGCTTCACCAGTCTTATCTGTTTGATGAAAATAGTTGTCGAGAGGAAGGAAAGGGTTGCAAGGCGTTATTTTGGAGGCCTAAACTAACTTCAAATCGTTTGATACGATCCATATCACTTGAATTAAATTCGGGACATTGACAATATTTTTATCAATCTACCACTGAAAAAAATATTTGAGCATGGATATTTTGGTATTCCATATCGCCCAGAAACTATGCATGGTCCTGATAGAGTTTACAAAAACGTCAACTTGAACCCATCAGCGATAAATGCAGATATCATTATATGCACACTCTTCCATCATATAGATAGGTAAGGTTAGATAAGTAAGTTCTAGGAAATAAGGTGATTGTTAACATGTGATTTATACATAAGAAATAATTTTTAAGAGGTGCTTTTGAAACACACACACACACACACACACACACACACACACACACACACACATATATATGTGTGTAAAATTATGGATAGCTATAAAAGCTAATGAATTCAAGTCAAGTTCACTGTAAAGTGAGTAGCCTTTATTATCAATATTGAAGATGAAAGAACTTGATGAAAATGTTGTTCTGTCTATAAAACAACATATTTACGTTGTCCTTAGATAAGTGTTAGACAGTCCTCTCTGATGCGTCGACGACTGGAAATTAGAAGTCTCAGTAATAATACCGATAGCATGCTAGCATCGAGACATCAGATTAAGATCCCAGTCACCCATCAATTCATAATATATCAGAATTCTATTCGTCCATAATGTAATAGAAGATCTTGAACAAAAATCATTTTTTTGATTCAGCTGCAGAATGACAGTAATAATTCTACAATTCTTGCACAATGCATTCAAAGATTCGGACCAGCTGTTTTTCTAACAAATATGTTAAAAATACAGTTCAAAAACAGAAGACTTTACACTATTGATTCGAAGAATTGCTGAAAAAAATACTTAATTAATCATTGTATATCTATTCTCATGATTTATTCTTATACACGCCAGATACTTTTTTTATCGACGAGCTAAGCTATTATTTACTATCAAGCTCGTGTTTACGACTATTCTTGTTGATTTTGGCAATGCTTGCGTATTAGAATTTGAATAATTTCAAGACTGAATCTTTTTCATTGAGGTTATTTGCTAATACCATTAGCTCAGATCAAATTACGCTTACTTAGAGTAATAGGTACGTTTACTGGCTCGTGTAAGAATAACACGATTTACATTTTTAGCAAGATTAATGCTTGGGTATTATCAGGATATAAATGCGCTACGGCTTATATCTGACACCACTAATAGTCGTTTCGTTCAATCAAACATTCATTTAATATGTAATTTGAATGTAATTTGAATGCATTCAATATTCCTGGCGTTAAAACGTCCGCAAATTTTAGGAAGTCGTTGGTCGGCTAGAAATAAGAAGAAAATGCTTCATTTCTCCATGTAGTTCTGACCCGAGATATTCAGAAAAATCGTTATTATTGAGTTGCAAACACATTTTTTCTCCATTTGAGGAGAAAAAAAACAAAACAGCAAGAAAGCCAAAAAATGTTGAGGAATCCGTTCAAAGATTTTCCTTTCCTTTTAACTGTTTCTCGCACAATTTGTTTGTTTTTTTTTCTTAATCCTTGAAGTATCTATTATACTATCCCGTCTCTTAAGAGGTTCTAATAATGTCTGCCAGGATTCATGTTAACTCAATATAACACCAAGTGCACACCCGAACCTGGACTCAAAAAATAGTAAATCGCATACTTTTGGAAGTAAACAGTACACGGAAATAATCAAATACATCCTCTCCATACAATTCTGAAAAAATAAATTACTAACCATTAAGATACAGATACATCTTGACTCTTTTTCAGGAAAAAACAAACAAAACAAAACAAAAAACACTGCAAATAAAGCAAAATATCTTGAAAAGTTCTATTTTGGATAATCCGTGCAGATCAAGGCTTTTTAGAGCAGAATATATATCATGGGAATTAGGATTTCATCAGCTTTTTGAAAGTGTATCCAATCAATGTACCTGTTGAGCCCGAAAAATTACATCCAAAAACGTGATGCTATGTATTTAGTATCCCATGTGGAAACTAGTCCACAATACATAGATTGAGAATTAACTCCTGAGGATAATATAGACCTATGTATATATCACTGGGAAGAGAATTTTATGTCGTTCCTAACGGTGTATTTTGTCAAATTGCATCTGTGCTGCACAGAAGATTGCAGCCAAAAACGTGAAGCTAAGTATTTAACATTTTATACGGAACTCCTATGTATATATGTACTTCAAAGTCCATAGTACAGTCGAAAAAGTAGGCCTACAGGATCCCCCCATCCCCGGGGGTTTCGGCATCTATTTTTGCTTAATTCTTGAAAAGTCTATTTTATGATTCCATTGGGCCCATTCTCAAGCATATGACACTTAGTGTCGTTCTTAACCCGGACACTTGGATTCCAACAACTCTAACCATAACTGCGACTCCTCTGTTGGAAACACAAAAAGACAAATATGACCATAACGTAAAAAAAATAAGGAACGTTGGTGCTTTTTAATCAATAAGCAGCCCAAGACTGACTACAGATCCTGCAGTCACGTTTGTCGTACTATCAAGATTCAAAAGATTATATCTGTGTACACATGGTCCTTCACCACCCAGTCCAGCCTTAGAGGGGAAGGAAACAAGTATAGATAGCGAAAGTGGAGGGGGTATAAAGGCTGGAACATTAGAGAATAAAAAGTTGAGGGCATGGTGGAAAAAAAGGGCGAGAAAAGAAAGGTAGATTGATTGAATTGGAGAGGAAAATGAATTATGTTAGGTGACTGAATGGAAAAGTATGTATTCATAAGCAATCTTTCTATAAGAAATGAGTGAAAGGCTAAGAAATAGTTGAATTAAAAGAGGGGATAGATTAAATATCATATTATGATAGACAAAAAGAAAAGGAAAAAAGAACAAAAAGGAAAACGAAGAAAGGGAAGCGTTGATTCAACAAAAGCTCAGAGAAGGTGCATATACATTTAGTAGAATAAAATAAATTTAAACGAAGTGAAGTGTAAAATATAAGGAAGAATCTCATAGCAGAGTAAAAGTATTGAGCTCATTTTCATAAAGGAGAGCAAGGATTTGGAGAAAGATAGTAAAAAGGACTGAAAAAAAAACGAGATGATGAGCAAAGAAAAGAAAGATATTCGAGTTTTGAACCAAGAGTCGGTTGCGCCGAGACCAGGTTCAAAGAAGGAGTAGGAGTGCATGAGGTGAGTAGTTAAAAGGGAAAGCAAGCAAAAGTGTGGATGATATTAAAGATCTAAAATACAAAAGAAGAGAATGGAGAACAGGGTGAAGTGAAACCGAATCGAAGTGTGGATAAGTGGATGAAGGATGAGCAAAAGTAAGGTTAATGGAAAGCACCTATAAAGGGAGATAATAACGGGGAAAGAGTTTATTCTAAAGGTAAACATAACAAAGAACAGAGGCGGAAGTAGGGGAAGTAGGGATTGCACGAGAGAAGTCTAATCAATATGTGATGATTATCAGGAGGTTCTTGTTCTCGGCGGATTTCACGCACAATTCGTGAGCAGTTGATAATGTTGTATGAAACTATCCACCAATCGTTTCCAGGATGTCATAATTGTATGCGCTGACATGTCTTTTTTCCGAAAAAAAAAAAAAATTGATATTCTATCCATATAACCCCTCCAGCCATAAAAATTGCCGAACATGGATTTGGAACAAAGACTAGGATATTAGACCTGTGATCAACAATAACCTCACAAAAAATACACTGACGAAGGCATGATTAGCTACAAATATATAGACACGTTAAAAGAGAATGTGCAAACCCACTGACAACTATGTTCATATACACATATACATACACACTCACACACATTAAAAAGCATGCAGAATGTACAAAAATAATGTAAATAGATAGCATGTATACATAACAAATGTTTTACAATTAATATGAAAATAGATAGGACCAAATTCATTTCAGTCTCTGATATGATATAATGGTTATATGATACTTCTGTGATACTTATTTCATACCTTTACATATAAACACTGAATAGCATTAAAAAAAATCTTTCGCAAAATGTGATACTACGTTATAGATATAGAGATATATACATGACAACATTCACTAGAACACAGTATGAGCTAGTGTATCTTTATAGTAATATCTCTCACAGGTATGTAATTGAATAATTATTCGAGAGTATTATTGTTATAAGGCATCTTAACCTTCACACTTCATCTCCCGGAATAATTGTTTTCGGCCTTGTTTGAGTGACTTTATTTTTTTGCAAGTTTCCATTGTCCTACTTCTATATAGACAATTCAAGTTGAAACTGTGATTGGCTTCAGAGGCTTTCATTGGCTAATTTGTGAATAATGACAACTCATGAAACTACATATAACCAAATAAACACACTTTCCTCACAGAATTTAAAGCATGCAACATAGAGACACTTCTGGAGATAATCACATATATATATATTCTCACAATAACGCCCATATATACAGGGTTTACTCAAATGCTGGCGTGTGTGTGTGTGTATATATATACATATGTGTGTGTGTGTGTGTTTCTAATGGGTGGATGCACGTATTTATGTCTCTAAAGCAGAAGAAGAAAGAAAAGTCAAGCAGAATGCACATGTCACAATAAGTAAAACGTGACCACAAATAAAAAAAAAAAACGAAAACAAACAACTCGGTAATTGAAATAAGAATAAACACAAGAAAATCGTTTATGAAAGTATCAGATGGAGATGTTCTTCAAAAGAAATTACAGATAAGGTATCAGCCGTATTTACATTAAGGTAACGATATTTATATCCAGCGAGCTTGAATATGATATCCCAAGTGAGATTTCCATGGTTGCAGCAATAAGTATTGCTGAAACGGACGAAATCTAAGATGAAAAGTCTTCAACATAAACAATGAAAACATATCTCAGTGGAGCCAAGGTTCTTAACTCTCCGAAACAACGCTATCAACTACAGCGTATTTTCAGAAACGGTTAGGAAAAAATACGTAGCATAACTATAATACCCACGATATATTTAGATACCATAATTATGTATGCAAGAAGACACAAACTAATGAGCCTGTGTATTTATCTGATAAAACACATAGGCGCAGAGTCACACAGGGTCAGACATAGTTAAATGCAAAAATGGATGTATTCGCAACTACTATATACAAACGTAAATAGACACCTAAATGAACACACTCGTTCGCATATTGGAACAGGCGGTTCAAAACACTCATTTTTACGCCTGCACATATAGACTCTCCCATGTGCCGACAAATGGACAGACAGACATATATATATATATATATATATACGTGCACACACATACTTTAACATTTTAGCATATATATGTGTACACTGGTGATTTTCTTGAAATTACTCTACTCATTGTCACACATGCGCATAGAAAACCACACATGCAAACATATATTCACAAATTTAGACATGCGCACAAGTTCATAAAATTGCATATAGCAAACGAGTACGAATACACAAGAACAGTTCATAAGAACAACAGATTCGCATTCATGTACAAAGCATAGGTTATACATACGTATGCTCACGTATTGGTACACACATATAAACCGACGCATACATCTTCAGACACTCATACACGTATGCACACATACATTTGCCCCATGTAAAACACATTGATTTCCTCACACTATCACATCCACGAGCTTCATCGATCTGTGGGCAAGTAATTAAAATTCAGTCCCGCCATAACCGTCACCGCCGCGTCCAAGCTGCCATAAACAGTGGCAAGCGACAAAGCGTCCGCACAAAGTAATTATTTGATTGAAGCTGACGCTCGGCTGTAACATGATGGCCGACCAACCGACCGACCGACCGACCGACCAACCGACTGGTCTGTGGTTTTTAAATAATCCACTGCCTCACTGCGTCCAACTCGAGCAACCAATCGACTTTTCTTCTTTTTTTTTTCTTTTTTTTAATCGGATTTTGCCTCCTTCTTTATCTTTCTCCTCGTATCTCTTTCGAACTTCCTCTTTTGGCTTTTGTCTTCGTCTCAGCCTTTCCCATATTTTTCTCTTGGCCTATCTCCTGTTCTCTCTTTCTAGGCTACTTTCATTCCATGGCATGGGGATCGTTGAGAAAAGAAAGTATTGGTTATTAACAATATTCTATAAGTTTTTTTTTCTCTCTCTCTCTTATTATCACTGGCCAAAGTAGTGGCAAGAGAAGAAGTAACTAGAGGAGGCCAAGCAATCAGGTGATAGTATTGGCATACATGGAAATCATGATCAGTACTAGCAGTACTAATTCTACTACTGTAAAACTTAGTTAACATGGACAGTTCGATTATACGCCCAGCGTTTCTTGTACTGGCCTGAAATGTGAGATACTTTCCTGTAAGAGATTCCTATTGGTGAGTTTCTCTGAACGAGCAGTCACGTAGAAAACGCAGCTAAAATTTATCACCAAGCCACAGGGTACCCAGTAAAAATCGAACTAACTTCTAATGGTCTGCAAGATCTGCACGCTAACTATTTGACCACGTCGAGGCACTGAACTATAATCTCTGAATTTTGGCAAATTTTCGTTACACCGAGCGAAACAGCTGCATTCGAAGTTTTCTTTCCAGTTTAGCCTGTATTGATATTTACTTATTCCTGAAGACACAATAACAAGGAGTAGAATTTTTTTTTCTTGCAACTGCCTTGAAAATCTGCATTTAAGATCTTGGTGTTCTAGCTAAGGTCAAATATAGATCGCTAGTTCCCGGAGAATATAAAAAATACTTCAGTCACGTTGTCCTTGCCTATGTATGCATACGTGCAAATTGAAGAACATATTTTAATGCGTTTATTTCTTCAAGACTGCCCAAGTGTGCATGTGAATAGATGGACACAAACATGGAATATAAACGAATCAAAGTCTTAGTTGGTGTAACTGATATACTTGTCTTCATGAATCTTTTGTCCACGCTGAATTAACGGTTTCTTATGTTCATTGTCTGAATGAAATTCCCGTCATTATGTCGTCAGCGCTCAATATCAAAATCGTCCAAAATGTTTCCATTTAAAATTGTGAACTCACCAAATTTCATTCATCTTATGGTTCAGATGAGTGAATATAGCATTATTCCAATCTCTTTTTCTTCATTGAGAACGTCATCGCAATCATTACATGTTTAATGTCTGGAGAGCATTGTAATTATGCCGATCAAATTCTAACATATAACAAGTGCCATAATCTGATGTGATACTTTCGAAGGTTTTTTCTCATGTGTTATGGCAGAGCTCTTCAAAATGTGTGTCACGACACTCTAATGTGCTGCTGATAATCTCTAGGTGTGTCGCTAAGTTTGATATAATTTTTCATATCTTTCAAAAGACACTTTTCTTGAATCAGTTGAACAACTGGGTGAACATTGGACAAGATAAGTGCCATCACAAATATCTTTCAAAAGTGTTCCACTATAGCAAAAAAGTTTGGAAAGCTCCGTGCTACGATAACCTGAACGCCTTCTTGAGATATTTTCTCAGCAGTCAAACTGTTTTTTGACGATTCGTAGTATGAGTTGCTTTGTAACAAAATTTGATTCAAATTTACGTCCAAACTTCTGAAACTGTTGGTTAAATTACCTCTGATATAGCCAGAAATGTACGCCCTTGTTTCAATATTTAAATCAAGATGTTCGTGCGTATCTTAGAATAGGTGTGAAATCACAATATTTAAACCCATTAGTTATCTTAATCTTATAATGAGCTTTACCAATGCCTTCACAGGAATGAAATTGTTTGATAGCAAAATATATATGACCTCTCTTTTATATCATGCTAGTGTGGAACCGAAATGAGCGAAGTATTCAGTTGGCAGTCATTTCAAAGTATTACCAAAAAAATCTATGGGAATCTGTTCCCGTACGTAGAAATGATTTACATTGAACGCACTTGGGTTGTATCTCTTTATTTCTTTGGTATTCCAGCTTATGATTAGACTGATGTTATAGAAAGGGCATACACAATAATACATCTCTTCATTCGAACATTTCTGAACATAGGTGTCGCATTTTGGAGACACAATAGACTTTTCTAAGAATCTCATTTGATCTTATGGGACAAAACCGGTGAGCTTGGCTCACCCTGAATTTGAATGAGACCCAGGTTTTGAATGATGATTATAAAAACAGGTCTTACTTCTCAGTTAGATGGCACTACCCAAATTAGGTACTCTCATTTAGTGCTGTCCCAAACTTGTAAAATCTTTGATACCCACAGTTCAATTTTCTGATTATCCATCTAGCATATCTCGAACTTATGTATTTAAGTCCATATAAAAGTCAGGTGTCATACACTAAATTTCATAACAGACATCTGACGCTGACTCAATTGCTACGGCTTAATCTTCCCGATTAACCGAGTAGCCAGTGCATTAATGAACTTATAAAACCGGCTATATTCTAGTTGTGAAAAGCCCATACTTACTTCCATGTAAAAAAAATACTTACGCACGCACTCACGCCTTTTGACATGTAACTTACAACCACAAGCAAAAATATTCACGCTACTAAAAACAATAAAACAAAATGGATTACTCCTCCAACTCACAGCAACACTCACGAGATTCTCACCATATTCCCCAAACTAGAATCTGAAAACACAGACAATCATTCGCCTGAAGAAGCCCAGAGAGGGCAGAAACATAAACTTATTGTGTAGCGAATCCACATCCTATTATATATTTCCAGCTCTACTCTAAAACAACCTGGCTTTCAAAGTATAAAGTTGAATGTATCGAGCACTTTATGAAATAAATCCATCACATATCAGACACTACTTTATATTATGCTATACTGCTAACCTGATCCGTACCATATGCACTATATATATATATATATATATATATATATATATATATATATATATATATATATATATATGTATGTATATATATATATATATATATACGTATGTATAGATGGAGATGAATAGAGGGAGAGGGAGGATGGAGATGATACTTATAGGGAGCTAAATGTACATCACTGAAAAATATGAGAGACAAGTCTCCATCTCAACAGGCATACATTCAAGAAAGCTGTGTACAAATACGTAATAACCAAGTCAAAGGGGAAGAAAGAATAAAGCAAAACAGAAAGAGTTTCATACATTTATATACATCACTGAGTAAGGAGTGAGAATACATTATACAGGATTCAACACATGATTCTTGCGTGTATACCTAATACGCCCGTAAACGCCCTCTGTGTATATGCTTCAGCTCTTTTTCCAATGTTTGTGTCTCGCTGATTTCTCCTGGTTGTATGTATGAATAAATAAATGAATGTCTGAATGATTGAAAATTAAAGAAGTACACATGTCCGCCCTCGTCAGTCTTTCAACGTTTATATTGTTCTGTTGAAAAAAAATGTTACTTTCCTCAGGCGTCAAGCGAGCATTAAGAAAACGCTACTGCACTATCGATCACAGAGTCAGCAAAGCACAAAAAAATGGACATAATAACGATGAAGCTGTTGTTGTCAGTAAGAATGCTTTTGGCCATCATGATGATTATGGCGATGGTGAGGACTGTGAAACAGAGGATGCGATTAATAGCAAAAACTGCTGCTGCTAGTCAATTAAATAGACAAATAAAGAAAAATTCAAGCAAATAAATTAATAGATAAATAAATAAATAAGCTAGTAATGAAAACAGAAAGATAAAACAATTGAAGAAAGGGGCAAAAGTAACAGCAAAAATGATGCTGCCTATTATTTTGCTGCTGGTCATCGTCGTAATTGTTATGACGATGATTATAATAATGATGAGCCAGTTATTGACAAGCCAGCTGCTGCTGTTACTTTAACAGAAAAAGAGAGAAAAAAAATAATGCATTAACTGCCAAAATTAAACGCACACAAGGAAAATGAAGGTCTCGTTTGCGCGGCTAAAAAACGTGATGATGACAACCAACTAAAATGTTAATGACGGTCGGTTGCTGGCCGCCATTTTGTCGCGGTTGGGCTGGGAGTTTGCGGTTTGGACTTGTGGTTATAGCTACTGCGATGAGGTTTCCCGTGTATTTGCCAATTCGTCATGTTTCTTCTTCTTTGCCCCTGAGGGCTAAATGCAATTAAACAAGCGCACACATTCATGCACGATACGCATATTGACAAACTGATACATCGATCCATTTAGACGTATACGCACATTAACACGTTAGTGCGCATGCGCAGTCTTATTTTCCCTAACAATAGTCCCCCCCACAACCCCCGCTTTTACTCGAACAACTGCTGCGTTCATTTTGTTTTTGTTGGGTTGTTTTTATCGTTTTGTTTTTTTTTCTTCGTGTAAAAGACTGATATATAAATAAAAATTAAATAAATACAAAAAAAAATAAAGATAAATGACACTGCGGGTGAACTGGTGAGCATAGGTGGTACTGGAAGCCGCTGGAATTGTTGAAAGAGGCGGGGAAATGTGAGAAGTGTTGTCAAGAGAAGTGGTTGAGAAGGCAAACAGGTAAGAGTGCAAACAAAAGTCAAATAATATAAGAAGGAAAGAAGCTTACCTCGTTGAAGAGGATGACTGGTTCATAGGAATCAGCGGAAATGAAGAATCAGGAATGAGTGACGAGTAGTTGAAAAAAAAAGAAGAAGAAGGAGAGGAAGGAGAAACAGCGTTGGGAAGATGGTGGTGGGGGTAAACAATAGACGGGCTATAAAAAGAGAAGGAGAGAATTGCATGATAAATGAATAAAAGGAGAAAAATTATAAGGGGAACAACTATACAAAAATGATCGCAGTCTGTTGAGGATGTTAGTGAATTGAAGAGACGTCGAAGGTTGGGAGAGGATGAAGAGGAGGATTAGAGCGTAGGACAGAGAGAGGAGATAGAGAAGCGGGTATAACAGAGGAGAGGAAAATGGAGGGATAAGAAAGAGAAAGGTTACAGTGTTCAGCTGAGAAAAAAACAAAAAACCAACAAGAACAAAAAAAAACGTGGGAATAAAGAGGACTATGTTGTCATGTTTTCAAACAATACTTCACACCTAGCAATGAGAAACTCTTTATATCAGCGAAGCAACAAAATAATGTCAAGATAAACAACACTGCAAATATGAGCACGGAGGCATTTGCAGCCGCAGATAAACATGTCTGCGTGTGGACGCGTATAAAAAGACTTGAAAATTTCACACACATGCACGTGTACATACCCCTACACATATATACACAGACTTATACATATGCACGCTTTTTGCATGTGTGTATATGTGCAAACTTACATATATATGTATAACGTGTTTCAGTTATATGATGGATTAACGTTGTGATTGGTCCAACAGCATCAAGATAAAAGGCATCAGCCGAAAGTACAACAAAGTAGTACAGAAAACTGCAAATTACCACAATTGTGTTTGGTCATAAGGCATCAGCCAGAAGAAAAAACACTGCAGTACTAATATTTTGAATGGATTAGTATTGAGTAATTTGATCAAGTATTTATATAAACTTGAATAAATAAAAAAATTATTGAGATTTTATTAAATTGCTTAATTAGTACAAATCCATTTGAAATATTTGCACTACACTGTTCTCCTTTTGGCTAATGCTTTCTGATTGAACACGATTGTGACTTGCAGTAGTCTATACTTCACTTCTATCTTTGAGACTGACTTCTTCATTCTTGAGGCCTCTTGACTTTGGTCCCTGAATACTTTGATGACAGAGGAGAATACATGGAATAATCCCTCTGTTAATTCCAGTACCCACGACTCTTTGCATACAACGCAAGGGAGACAGCATGTAAGATCCACAAAACTAAGAGCAAATATGACAAAAAGACAAACGCCACCATCATTAGACA
Organism: Thysanoteuthis rhombus; assembly: GCA_963457665.1. Lineage (NCBI taxonomy): Eukaryota > Metazoa > Mollusca > Cephalopoda > Oegopsida > Thysanoteuthidae > Thysanoteuthis > Thysanoteuthis major. The sequence continues at coordinate 47,255,587 of OY735201.1, read as the reverse complement.
TATCAAATTACCCCTCAACATAACTAACACCAACCTCTGCTCCACCTAAGCAAGCTAGAAATGTCTAACAACGCCTCAACAACCATGAGAGATTTGGTAAACAAACCATCACATACAGAATCAACATCCGAAGCTTCCGTCTACTCATTTCTGTGCAGGGACTGCAACGAGATCTGCATCAGAGAGACATCGAGACCCCTCTAGAAAAGAATATATGAACACAAAGGAGCTTTAAAATTTGATAAACGACGCCCTAGTCGAACATAGAAACACACACAACCACAATTTCAACTTTCGCGAAGCCTGTCTCATCAAAAATATTTATGACTCCTCAACAAGCAAATGTATCGAAGAGGCCCTTATATCCCAATGCAATATGATAACACAAAAGTATGGACACTTCAAGATGGCAACCCTTCTAAATGCATTGATTGAAACAGGATCACATAACTACGACACATCACAACATTAACATTCAAGGAATTATCTAATCCCTAGCAGATCATTTTAAAGATAATATAAGGACACACATACCACCCTTCTGACAGAGGAAAAGGAAGTCTCACAGACCATCAACCAAAAAGATTGAATACTACACATCCTACTTCCACCCTGCTGTACATATGCTAACACCTATCCACTGAAGGCTGGAAACCTCCTCTCAATTCTAAAAGCAACACAAACTTTCAGTGACCATTGTCATCCTGACCCCTCCTCTCACAATCCGTTCTTATCAAAGACAAGCCCCAAATTCGCAGACGCTGACATAAACACTCTCTGACCCTTCCTTAGACAGATCCTTATTTCAGACTCTCATCGACACCGATACCAAAACCTCCCCTCCCACCTCGACTAATGAACCCACAACACGGAAATATCCCCATTTCCTTCCTCATGTAAACAGCACACAATTTTCCATGTACAGCTGCAAGTTTCTCTGAAAATAATGGCTTGCAACAGTCGAAATGAGTCGAGACATGCCTACGTCATTACGAAAAGTTTTGAGGCGTAACACCCGCTTTTCTCTCTATTTTTTTCTCATCGTCCTCAAATTCTCACTTTTATCAACATTCTGTCAAATAACCTCACTTCCACACAACAAACACACGCACATATTCATATAATATATATATATTTTTTTTAGAGACGCGTTTATGATCCGACAGTATGATTTAGTACATTCACTGCATAATAACCAGTGATCATTAAAATGAGAATTTTTAAAAATATATTTTAACGCTAATTATAAGTATATATATATATGTGTGTGTGTGTGTGTGTGTGTGGAGAGAGAGAGAGAGAGAGAGAGAGAGAGAGAATATGGTGATCACTTTGATCACTATGAAAAGTGCTTGAGACTGACAGATTTTGATAACAATAACCGTTTGATAACACAGTGATTACAATAAAGAGTTTTTGTGATAGGTTAATCAATGTGTAAGCATATGCACACAGACACACAGACGCATATATATATATATATTGATGGATAGATATGTATATATATAGATATATATACATACACACACATGCATATATATATGAGTATATATATATATATATATATGCATGCACATACACACACAAACAAACACACACACACACACACACACACACACACACACACACACACACACATATATATATATATATATATATATATATATATATATATATATATATATGTATATATATATATATCAGTTTGCTCCCTGTTTCAAATACATGTATGCCTTGGGCTAGAAAATGAAAAATACAACTTTTTTGAATAATTTCATCCCGCAGATATATGTGAATATTTACAAAGAAATATAGTATCAAAATAGGCAAATAATTGCTGGATACTAGGTACTGGTAAAAAGTTACAGCAATGAAAGTATACGTTTACACTGAAATCGAATAAAAATATACATTTTATAACTTATTCATGAATAGCTTACATTCTACTTGCTCTGCGCATTTGTCATATAAAAAAAAAAGGAATTGAATTGCATATTAGTTATATTAATGCATTACAGAGCTGTCACTTAAAGGTATTTATTCGCTGTCGACACTCATTATTTCAAGATTTTTAGGGACTTTTGCTTAATCGGGAAGGGAGCTAACTAAATACAGAATTCATAAATTCTCATCCGACCTATTCACAGATTGAGTTTTTGTTAGATACATATCATCCAAATCATTATATGAAATCGCAGGTATAACGTTATTCATGACGGGAATTCTACATTGGAATATATACTAAATACAGTAAAACTGGAAATTTGAATGAAAATGAAAAGGGTAACGAAAACAGAAACGGTATTCTTTTCAGTACAAAAATCCAAATCTCAGAATTTGATAATATTATCATCAAATAAAACGCCAAATATTTGGATTTGAGGCTTATCCTGCGTATTTTGAATCAGGAGAATCACGTTGATTCCTAACAGTCAGTATTTTTTCCGACTTATACATTACTTATATCGATCGACTTTCATCCTGAGCGCATCTTTTATGTTGAAAACGAGTCTGATAAAACAGAAATATTCCTCATAAATGAATTATGAGTCTAGGAGCTTCTGCAAGCTAGTAATACACGGAGACCTATCTGATATTTAATGCAGGAATTATTGTCACCAGCTCCAATTGATTACGCACTCATCTTACTGGTCATTCATTCTGGAGAGAAAGGCTTCCAATGAAGCCATGTCAAATCCGTGCAGGGTTCATTGTCAGAAATCGAAATACAGCAATATGGCATTGAAATTTGGTTTTTAATTGAATTTGTCTTTTCGCACTAGAATCATTCAAATCCGACGAATTCCTTGCAACTAGAATATGTCTCCGATCGAACCACCATCGAGGGCGTACTCTGATAGAGACATTGATAGTCATATTTTCTCTGCTGCTTCCTACTGGTGTTCGAATCCAGGTTAGGGTCTTGCTGAGTTCTTTAGCATCACTGGTAGTTCCCAACTGTTATTCTGCTAGAATTATATCCATTCATAGCTAAGTATCTTCCAATCCAAATGTAATGATTCAATAGGTTCGAAAACATTCAACGAGCATAGAGAGTTCCAAACTACTTCCGGTTTGTTGAGGACCGACCGATGAGACTGATTTCCATTGCCATCGATTAATCATGTAAAATTTGTATATGCATACACTGCAATCAGACTAAAATATACTTTTAATAACTTATTAATTATCGTCATTATAATGAGTATTAGCAGTTGCTCTCACATTAATAAATTTCGATCAGTACTTTAATGGTCATTCATTAATTATTTCTGACTAATTATCTGACAAACAGATATTATAGTCACTCATATAGGTAACTGACTTGGAAGCTGAGTGAATGATAGATATTCCATTTCCGGAATTTGAAAAGAATCTTTGCTTCAGGAAACAAGTCTACAAGTCTACGCATCCAACTAAAGCTGATACCAAATCTACCAACATACGTTTCACCAGTTTAAAGTCGGTTTGGCTGGCTAGTTATAGTTATACGTGTCAAGTGTACAGATCACACCAGAGGAGCAAGAGGGTTGACGATTTTAACATTAGCCCTTTCCAAAATACGATTTTTGCAAGGTGTTTATTTTGCAATGTAAGTTTATGCTAATCTGATCCCTCCGTCTGTTTCCAGGTGCATTCTCAGACAGACAATAAAAATGAATTTATATTACTTCATTAATTCCGTTCCGCTGTTAAAATATTTATAATGACTCAAGACTAAAAATAGATTAGAAATCAAGCAAGACGTGATCCTCGAATAGAAAATTTATTTGCCGTGTTTTTTCTTGAGAAAAATGGATTTTCTGCAAAACAGACCAATCTAATTATATGAAGTAAATAAATGAGCTCTGAAGTTCATGAACTCTGTATCTCCCTCTCTCTCTCTCTCTCTCTCTCTCCCCCTCTCTCTATTCCCAAGAAACACAGGTACACACAGCTACTCAGATCGTTATGCCTGCACGCCTGCAAAATCTTTCTAGAAACCTCTCACATGTGTGTGGACAAAACTATACATCGACATAATCGCTTCGACATACATACTTACATACATATACACAGGGTCACTAACATACGCACACAGACCCAGATACACACACTCACACACTCACACATACATAAATATATATATGAACGCATCTGTGTTTGTGTGCATGAGTCTATGTAAACGTAAATATATATCCATAATCATTTATTTTTACCTGCGTATGTATTTACGCACTCAAGTAATCATACATAGAAATTTGGGGTATGCCATCACAGGTCAAGTGAAAACATTGTTCAGGGCGCTTCCAGATATCACTTAAATCGGTTACAAATCCGTAAGTATTGTGATACATACCTAAAAATGAATATGTGTCCAAATCTCTGTGTGTCTGCGCGCGCACGCACACGTGGTTGTAATACACAATTAACATCTAAACATACATACGTATTATGCAACATATATCTAGATTTGCACACACACACACACACAGAGCCACAAACACACACACACACACACACACACACACACACACACACACACAATGCATTGGCATATAATTATGTATGTATGTATGCGTATACGTGTATGTGTACCATAATGACGCTCCTATGAAAAGTAAAAAGATTAATTAGGTTTTTCAGTTCAATATCCTCATTAGTGCTACTTCGCTTGTGTTATTAAGAGGACCTCTGAGTCAGGAACAGACAGGTTCAGTTCTCTATCGATCACATTTTTTTTCAACACAAATTACTCATGGTTATTGTAGTTTTTATTTTATTTTCTGCACTTTGTTGAACGATTTTTTTTTTTATTTGGGTATGGGATATTTTTTTTTTTATCTTGGTTTTTTCTTCCTGCGGTCATTATTCATAAAGTAAAGATGACGGCTTGCTGCTTGTTTTCATTTGCCGCCGTTCCGTTCCCATGGTATTTCAGGAATGCGCGCCAAAAGTCGATTTGGTGTTTTTCGGACTCTTCGTCCTTCTTCAGCTTCTCAATCCTCCCCCTTTTTTTCTCTTCCTTCCTTTTAACCCGTCCCATTAAAACGGTTTTCCTCTCTGTTCTTTCTCCGTTCATTTCATTCTTTCTCTCAGTTTATCGTGCATTCTTTTAATTCTGACATTAATTCTTTCTTCCCTCATTCTTTATGCTTTTCTTTCAATTTCCTGGATTCTTTCGTCTTTCACTTCTTTCGTCTTATTTTGTTTCCTCCCTTCTTTAGTAGTTCATGTCATTCTTTCTCTCTTTGTTCGTTCTTCTGTTCCTTACTTCCTTTTTACTCTTTGTTCTGTTTATATATATATATATATATATATATATATATATACTCTTGGGTTTCTTGGCTTGATCCCTGTTTTATCTTGTAAGCAACCAAATCATTCATTCAGGAACTCATCAATAGTCTTTATGGTCTGGATCAAATTGCTTAAGCGCTGTGTTTTGGGGTGATCACTTATGAGAACTAAACTTTTGAACCGTGATTTTGAAAAAAAATTATTCTGGTTTACACCTATGTTTCTTTTTTTTCATTTTATTGATTTTCAATAACTTTTTAGCAAATCGGCATGAAAGCTACGAAAGTTTTATAATCATATTACCTTGAAACACGTTGATATTAAAAAAAAACACAAAGAACATTCATACCAATATTTATATCTGTACGTGAGATGTATTCATGGAAGCACAAAATACGCACATCTAACTATCTGTCTATTTATATTGCATGTCACTTTCTACACCAATCGAGAATTTATTCTTGAGATCATTTGTTCATTACGTAAATGTTTGATTTATTATTAGTTCTAGCGTTTCTATATCTATCAAATCTATTAATTTCTATCGTTTTGATTCATCATATTTGTTAATTTATATTATCTTATCGCCACTCATTATATAATTCTTTGCTTCATTTATTCGTAGAATTACATAACTTATTAGAGTGTTTGTGACCAATACGCGTATGTATGCGTACGTGATTACCTCTCTGCACATGAGCATATTAGAAATTAATTAACAACATGGTTCCAATAATAGGGGACAGAATATTTTTGAACATAAAGCATGCATTTATACTGAGCCAAGTTCTATTTAATCTCCAGGAAATTAAATTAAAACAAAAGGATAAACGAAATAAAACTTATTGGTGCACCAATGTTCCGCTTGAAAAGTTAAATATAGTAATTTACTTATAAACTTTATTCCGAGTCCAAATTATCTCATGGATACTTTCAGTAATCGTATATTATCTTCATGATGCACCGACACACAGGCCATATTCAGAGCAATTGCATAACTTGAATGCTACGTGCTTGGAACCATTTTTTTTTTAATTGTCGGAAATAGAGGAACTAGTATAAGATTCAGATGAAATGGAATTTTTAGCATGTCATGAAAGATTATACCAGACTAAAACTGCCAATTGTGAATGCGATAAAAATGGACATTATGCGGTCATTGCCAAAACAAGAGTATGTTAGGAAGATGAATGTTGTTCCATTGAAAGCAATATTGAAAAAATTGCATCAAGAGTGTGTATGTATGTTTGTATGCATGTATGTATTTATTGAAATTAGAGAACAGCCTTCCCATCGTCTTATCATCATCATCATCATCATCATCATCGTCGTCGTCGTTGTCGTTGTTGTTGTTGTTATTTTTATTGTTACTATTATTATAATTCAAATTTTTCTTATTCTTCTAATTCCTAATCTTCTCATCAATATTTACATTATTATCATTATTATCAATAATTGGAAAATACATGGTGTGGTAGAAAGCTATAAAAGTGTGCGTCAGTATCTACAAAGATATTCAAGCACATGCTTTTTGCGTACCCGTATCTTTCTGCAGTCGAACTCTACACAACCATTCACTCATCCTCTCACATCGGTCTTTATATATAATCTAACTATTTTATCTGAGTGTGTGTGTGTGTGTGTGTGTGTGTGTGTGTGTGTGTATGTCGCCCCTTGGGAATCCTTTTCCAATGTACACACTGTGAGCTCATCTATTTTAGCAACCCGATTTACGCACAGTCACAACCATATGTTTGCATAAGACATTTTCCATAGTTTAAAATTGAGGTCGACAAAAGATCTTGTGTGAATTGATATCCGGTTCAGCTAGGTTTGACCTCCTTTTTGGTTCTCTTTCAAAGGGATCATTAGAAATCACTCGTCTCATTTGACCTTCGCTGCTCACGACAGTTCATGCAAATGGCAGTCAGCGTAGTGATTAAGGACAAAAACTGTATGGCTCTCGTCAATCGTCACAACTACGCTATACACCACCAGCACCACCAGCACCACCAGCATAAGCAACTACAACAACAACAACAACAACAACTACTACTACTACTACTACTACTGTCAGTAATGTCAATTTTTTACATCACAAAGCTAAAAGTGCAAGATTTAATTGTAATATCATTTCCTTTCAGATTAGATATAGATAGATGTAGAAAATTTTGTTAAATATTGAGATCATATATATATATATATATATATATATATATATATGTGTGTGTGTGTGTGTGTATATATACATATGTCAGTAAGTCATTTTGAATGAACTCTATAAGAGTAAGAACTGTTCTACAGAAATATGGATATCAATAATTAACTTCGATGGAAGCCCAAACCTGTATTTAATCATGAAGCAATGTCGCTAACAATAGCCAACGACCTTCGAACAACGATTTAGGCACTTTTGGGAGTTTTTTTCAGGACAATGATCATATCATGTCGCTCTAAGGCTATGGAAAGGTAAAAAAAAGTTTGAAAAAATGAGCCCCATATGAACTAAATGATATACTCCATGAGAGTGACCGACCCTGCACATCTCAGCTGATCTTGTCTGAAATTGTAGGAAGTCTTTCAGTGCCCTCTGTACTCACCAGACATTTCCTTTACAGATTATCATCTTTAAAAGCATTTTGAGCTTGATACCCATAAAAAAAGCCTGATAATAGTAAAGCCATCATTCAGATTTTAACTGGATTTGTAACCGCTACACTTAAAGAATCATTTAGTCGGCATTTTATCATCAGAAGATCGTTGGGAAAAAATTATTGCTTCAAATGTGTCATATCTTTATTGAATGTGGACCGTTTCCGTTCTTTATGTCATCCTTCGTCTTGCTATTTGAAAAAGGACATTTCATATATACCAACCTTATAATTTGCACTGTTACATTAAAAACTATTTCCACCGTCTTCACATTTGCCACAGAAAATATTCCGCATGCATTCTGTCAATTGCACGATAGTTTCCTCAAGTATTTTCATTGGGATTCTCTAATGTGAGGATTTATACTGGTTTAGAAAAGGCGATGGAATTCGTAATGGATCTTTTGATTAGTAAAGCCTCATCACTACTGACGGCAATACCCGTATCATAAGTCTTATTGGTTGCACTCTTTCATTGGTATAGCAAAGGGTGATCGAAGTTAGTGATGATGTGAAAATATACCGTTGAAGTATCCTATACGTTATCAATTAATCCAACAAAACTTTTAGTAACCAATTGATTTTTCATTATTTTTTTACACATTGAATTTCATGGTTTCTTTGCAGTTGTTCATAAAAATAACTTGCTTCATTTATATTCAATTGTAATTGTATTATTGCGTTGGTTAAAATCGAGAAGATTATTTCCTGAGTATAAAACTATTTAGATTTTCAGCTAGTTTTTAAATATGATCAAAAACAAACAAAGGAAGAAAAATGTTATAATAAAGTAAATTACGGATCACGATCTGAGATTCAATGGCCTTTGACTAATTTGTACTCTTAGGAATTCTGAGGTTAACTTCTTAATTCTCTGCGTACATACACGGGGAAATAACCTTCAGAGGTAAACCTGGGGTGAGTATATTAGCACAAGATAGAAACGACAATATTACAATTGCGGATACTGTTTTAATGCTAATTTTCACTAAAAAACACTTCGCACACATAATCAAATATTAATGTTATAATTGGTTTCAACGATGACCAATATTCATTTTTGGATTGTTGTCTCTATAATGAATAGCATCGCAACTATAATCTTTCATTCGAACATTGACGACCTGATAACCAGAATTGACGCCAAAAATTATAAATAATGAATCTAATATTACAATTATCTGACTGTGTTGTACAACTGAACGTAAATGGAGTAAACAATGAGGATGCTGCAGAGATCGAACCAGCGACCGATAGCCATTTCAACGTCGGTTGCAGGTTCGATCCATGATAACGGGAAATCGATTCGGATTGAGTTTCTGTATCATATAACGCAATTTATAATTATTTCTGACGGATTTTGTATACATTCCTGAAAAACCATATATATATATATATATATATATATATATATATATATATATATATATATATATATATATATATATATATATATATATATATATATATGCTGAATGAATCTAATCGCTGTGACTACGTTTGTAGTTGCCATCGTTTATAATTCCAATTTCTCTGATAGCGTCGGCAATATTAAACAACGATCAGTAATATCACATAATAGTAGTAGTCATAATAACATGGCTATTGCCATCAAGAGAAGCGATAGAAATAAAAGCCTTATCGCAAATGTCGCCGCCCTCTTTAATCCACTGTAAATGCTTTCATCGAAGAACCCAAAAGAAAGGATTAAAATACTCTATCGCGTTCAAGGACGTATTTGTCCAAATTCTGGTGCAATGGGAATTGAGGTTATCTCGCTTGCCACTGAGTAGTTGTGGCGGATTTAGTCTAATCTTCGATGGCAGACCCTTAATCTAACGAAAGGGATGAGTTCATCCGACCTTTTAGACACGTAAATCCAAATACCATAACAACAAAACTAAGCTTTGCCTTTTGTAAGTTTATCCTTAACTTTTTTCTCGCAAACGTTGGAATATATTCATTTGTGCAACTCAATTGCTGATATTCCTGGGAGACTCCAATATTGACAACTTTCATACACAACAATCTTGTGAAATTTCCGGATTTTGCAGGTGAATAAATTGACATATGTTTTGCTTAAATGCTTCATTGCAAGACTATATGATGTTTGATAACTGTATATACACTATTATTCTATTATTTGGACTATTGTTACAACATACATATTTTAAGGGCTTTATTGTATTTCGTGTTGTATTTTCATGTAACTACAGGAACTCAAAAATTATTCCCTGTTCAGTATACGTGTATGTATTCTATCATTCAATTATTTATTATAAAACATTATTTATCAATATAACGTTGTCTGTCTGTTTGTTCGATTGTCTCCACCCCTAAACGTGCAATTCAATCAAATTTGGCAAGCACACTTAGAGAACACAGAAGTAAAATTTTTACTATTTGACTAAAAAGCCCGTTTTTAAAAGATTTTAGAGGAGATTTTATTAACAAGTGACTAAAATGCAAAACTGAACACCAACTTTCCGTTCGACATACATGAATGCAATTAATTATTCTGCTGGATGTGTCTATCATTTATTCATATAAAACAACTGACTCCGTATATCCGTTTTTTTGCTTCCCTCACCTTAGACAAAGTGCTTGTTTGCCCATTCATTTACTAGGATGGCTGTTTGATTTGCTACTCGATTAAGTCTGGTGCAGGACGAAATATATTCCCTAATACAATGTCTTTACAATTATCCAATTCTGTAGGGCACAATCCATTCAATCTTTTGATACACACATGTGCGTACATATATACACATATATATAAACTTTTCATATTTGATGCTGAAATGAACAATTTTTTAGTCAATTTTTATATAGAGTCCAAAATTATCCACGACCGTCTTTTATTCTTTGTTATGGAGTTCATCAGCGGCTGAACTATAGTCCTATTTCGGGAGCATATGTATATAAATGTGTGTATGTGTGTGTGTGTGTGTGTGTGTGAGTGATAATCACGGAGACAATTTGTTAGTCCTATTTCGTTCTGCAACGGAGTTCAAAATCATCATTTAAACCATTCATCTCTCTATTATGCGTATATATATATATATATATATATATATATATATATATATATATATATATATATATATATATATATATATAGTGAAATAAAGAATATATCTAGATATTTTGGGCTTTGATTATATTATTTGTATTCTGTCTTCAAATTGTAAAAGCATGCTGATATTTTAGTATATATATATATATATATATATATATATATATATATATATATATATATATATATATCTTGAAATATCAGTATGCTTTTTCCATTTGAAGACAGAATAAAAATGTATATAATTATAGTCCAAAATGATTATATGTCTGATCAAATATACCCGCTTTTAAAAGGATCTTCGATGAAACTATTTTAAAGGTTTTACACAAATTGCCCGACCTCCGATGGAATAAATGATCTCATTTAGTAAAATCTCCAATTTCTATTTCTTTCTCCCACCCCTCCCTACCCTTGCTCGATATAGACACTCTCTTGTGTACATGCATAATAGCAACTTCAGATTTTTTGAGTCAATCACAAAAACACTCAATGACCTGAATAAAATTATGCATTCAACATTTATACGGAAACATAAGTGGCTATGAGTATTGAAGAACTACTATCACGCAAATACCATGCCCTGCACACGCACACTCGTGCATTTATACATAAATTGTTGTAAGTTTATTTCAAAACTTGTTTTGTTGAATAAGATCTGATTTGAAATAATTACGTTCGATTTCCTGTATTCTCAAATTGCTTTCAAGATGTTGAAACTCAGATGATATTATGATTCTCTCAAAGGTCAATCAATTTTACCACACTCTTCTGGTATCAACAACACTAGCATAATCATTAGTTTTGAATACCAACTGATAGCCATTAAACGGATGATAGAGCAGGGTCTTAGAAGGAAGTGATCATATTAATTCCTAACATAACCTATTGTAAGTAGAACCTAAATTCGAAGAAATCTTTGTTGTTCAAGAAAATTGTCAACCACGTATTGAAAATAACCTATAATAAGAGATTCTGGGAGATTTGCTCTTATAAACAAAGACACATACATAGTTTAACCGGGGTAAATTATTTTGTACATAGTCTCAAATATATATGAACAAAATAATGGAAACGTCTGCTGAATTCATTTGTATTTCTAAGCTCTGCAATTGACACTATAGAATGCTAGAGTGTATATTGTCGGAGAATCATTGGACCATATCTATAAAGGTGATTTCAGAGCTTCATCAGCATCTAACAAGTCATGTTTCGTCAAAACTGTTCTGTAAGAGCCTCATGGGGTTGTATACCATGGCAAAGCTGCAATTGCCAAGTCTTAACTTTCACAAATCAATCCGGGCCGTCGGAAAAAGTGAGTGGCGTAATGACCATACTATTAGACAATGGACCAGTGTATGTATATGATGTATTTGGACGAATCTTACTTTTCATTATTTCCAAGCACTGGCCGAGTTTACATCTGCAGATAGCCCACAGAAGCTGATGACCCTGACTGTTTCAGTCAAGCATTGGGATGAATCTTGGATGAGATGGACGACAATATCATTGAATTAACTTGATCCCCGTGAACAAGAATATTTGTCATTTTATTGTGGACCTGTTCCATCGTACGTTGTAAATACTCTCTCCCAATGATAGCATCTGCTCTCATGGTGATAATGAACCCATTCATACTGTTAGAGTTGTTAAAAACCGATTTGAAATACACGAAAATGAACTTCAACATTTGGATTGGCCTCTGCAATCACCAGATCTTAATATAATTGTGTATTCGTAGTTCCAATGAGAACAGAGACTAAGAGACCGATTCCCTCCACTAATGTCACTGAAGCTGAAGCAAGTTTTGCCCTCAAATCGTTGTTGATAGCTTAGCTTACTAGATTTCAAAGCATTCTCTTTCCATTCAAAAGCAATTCTGATTTCGTATACACAAACACACACACACACACATACATACACACACACACACACACATATATATATATATATATATATATATATATAGAGAGAGAGAGAGAGACAGAAAGGGAGAAAGCTTTTGCAATATACGAAGCTGAGTGGAAGGCTCAAGACCTGAAAAGACATGGTCACTCAGTCCTCGGTAAGGGCTGGGGACATCAGCAGTAATCACTGGGCAATTGATCCGAGCATGCAGACGCATTAATAATAATAATAATAATAATAATAATAATAATAATAATAATAATAATAATAATAATAATAATAAAGGAACCAAATTATCGAACGATAAAATTAGAGCGTTAATTACAAAGGGTCGATATGAATACCTTGTGACTCTTGAATGTGACCGGGTAAAGAAATGAATTGAAAGAGAATAAAAAAAGAATACTTTAGAAGGATAAGAAAAATATTAGAGACTAAGCTAAATAGCAAAAACTGATGAAGGGATTGAACACATGGGCAGTATCGGTAGGAAGATATACCAGCCCATTTCTTGGATGGACTCTAATCAATTGACCGGTTAACGCGGATACCTATGACGATGCACAGGGTTCTACACTCCAGAGATGACACGGATTGTACGTAAATAGGAAAGAAGGTGAAAAGTGACTCATTTTGGTCTGTGTCCTAAAAGACCAAAAAGGGATAAGAAGAATATGTGCAAACAATTAGAGGAGAGATTATGCGAATTGCTCGAAGCAGTGAACAAATAACAAAAAAAAAAAACGAGGGATAAATAGGAACAGAGGGCAAATTCTCCCAGAATTCAAAATGAAAATAGAAATGGACATGACTACACCAAGGAACCTAAAAAGTGAAACAATATCCGCCATCATGGCAACCTGAAACGAATGCATCAGGGCTAATTATGTCAAAACAAAGCTCGACAGAACCCAGTCAAATAGCAAATACTGTCTCTGTGGAGAAAGAGTCAAAAGTGTGAACTATGTAATCAAACTAGCTCAGAAGGAGTACAATAGCAGGCACGACAGGGTAACAGCTATTATACACTTGGAACTATGCAAACAACTAGGATTCGACCATCTTGACAAATAATGTTAGTATAAACCTGAGACAGTCCCAGAAAATAGAAAGCCACATTACTCTGGGACTTTGGCAACTAAACCGACCACCTGTTTCAAGCGAGAGGACCGGGCCTAGTTGTAGTGCACTAAGGAAAGTATTGTTTTAGAAACGTGAGGGCAATTAACAGAACTGAGCAAAATGCACAAAATGAGTTTGAAGCTATCGACACCTTAGCACTATTGTTACATGTTTTCTTTGTGATAAATCCTAACTTTGAAGCAGTGCAGAAGATAGAAGGAGAGATGAGAAATCTTCTCACCATGTACAGCATACATCACCTCATAAGGTATGTAGATCGCCAGTACTTGCCTCGAGCAGAAAGGGTTAAAGGATTTATTTAGCTCGAGCTCACATAAAAAATCTCAACCATAGGGCTCTATGGACATCTAAAGTCAACAAATGACTGGATGTTAAAACTTGTTTACCAAATCAGCTTGAACGCTGCACCCAATAACTAAATAGAGCTGACGTTTCAAATACAATATACACCTAAACAATCGAGGTGGGAAAGGAGGTGAAAATACCAATAAAGAAGACCTAAGGACATCAAACAAAAAAGCAGCTAATTAGGGCCTAACCAATCTGAAAACTAACTGGGGAGAAAAAACCCTTCCATGACCGATACAAATTACAACCACAAGACCCTGATGTTACCATAATATTACCTATCAGTGGTTGCAGAGCTCTGGGTTGAGACCAGAAACAAGGTATTCATCCTAGCCGCTCAAGACCAAAGCCTGATAACCTGATCTTACCAGGACACATATGATATGAAACAGGATAGATCTAAAGGATGGCTACTGTACAAACGATACAGAGACTATTCACCACCAAATATCTAGCTGCTCTATCGTAGCCCCTCATGAATTGAAAAATAAGCATGATAAGGTCAATACCTTTATTGGAAGATATGCCAACATTATAACATATTCCACGCTGATAAATGTTATGAGCACAAAGCACCATCTGTGCCAGAAGAGGAATGTAGTACTTTGCTATGTGACTTCACCATGCATGTCGACTGCACTATATGACTCAATAGATCAGGTATAATAATTAGAGATTTCAAAGGTCATAAATGCTATCTAAGAGGCATGGCAATCCTGTCTACTAAAAACTACCCAGCAAAAGAAGTTGAAATGCGTTAAAAATATAAAGAAATGAAATGGAAATTGCAGAAATTTGGCATTTAAACACTGTAACTATCCAAGTAGTCGGAGGAGCGCTTGGAATGATTTAGAAAAATAGTTATGCACATCTTTAAAATTCCAGAAAACCCATCTTTGTATAAAATACAAAGGATTGTGCTAATATCGCCCTCGGTAAGCATTGTACCAAACTTACATGTCCATGCGAAAACTCAAACAGCAATGGGCAGGCCATAGTGCAAGAATGTCATAGAACTGCTTGGCATCACAACTCACATCACAACATGGACGCGCTGCGATCTTACGCAAAATTGCAGTCGGCCGAAAAAAAAAAGACGGTGCGATGATTTAGATTGTTCCAAGTTATATTGGCACCGCAGCGACCACAAGAGAGAGATCTGACGAATCTTGGGGAAGATGTTCAACGACTGGCTTCCGCTGCTGGTCGTGGTGATGGTGTGTAATTGGCAATCGCTCGCACGCATGTACGCACTCACATCCACAAATGAAATATATGCATGTATTTCTCAATATCTGAATTGAATCTACGCATATTTGTGAGAATTCTTGTCGGGGAAAAAGATATTGCAAAGTTAAAATGTCATATAAAACAGTAATTCCTATCTTCCCCTGAAATTGACAAAACAAATGAATATAATAATGTGACTGAAATGATATCTTGTTTCTAAATATCTTTCCTGATGGTCCAGGTGACTTCGTAAGATAGACAAATCATCAATTTATTTGCTCTGTCTTTATCTTTATATATATATATATATATATATATATATATATATATATATATATATATATATATATATATATAACGAGAAAGAGTGAGATATAAATAGAAAGAGTGGGTGAGAGAGAGAGAGAGGGTCGAGAGAGAGAGAGAGATGTATATGTATGTATATAGGTCTGAATAAAATTACATACGTAGATATAAAAAGATAAGTATTCATGGTATGAAAACGAATGATTTTCAGACACACGATCGAATAATTTAGTCAGACAACCAGAAAGATAAACAGAAAAATTGATAGACGGATACATAGATGAAGTTTAAGTGATAAATTACCTCATCTCTTAGAATTGCTAACATTTATCCATTAACGGGCAAGCTCTTTAGAATAATATAAATGTGTAATTATTATTATTATCATTATTATTATTATTATTATTATTATTATTATTATTATTATTATTGATAATAATGATAATGATAATGATAATAGTAATAATAATAATGCTTGTCGAATGACATGCTCTTACTAATCTCCCTCCCCCCCCCCATTTCTCTCTTTCGCTGCACCTGAAAAGCTGTTAGAATATTTATTTGATCAAGAGCAAAAAGCCTAAAATGGGAGAAGGGATCAACTGACAAAAACAACAACAACAAAAAAGAGGGGGGGGTGACGAGAGGAGCTGTCGAAAGTCATCAGAAACCCTGCTTTAAGATGGCGCCCGACCGCCTCGAAAACTAAGGACACTAGGTCACAGTGAGTTGATCCATGCATAACTCTCTGCACGCAGCTCCGAACCACATCAAGCTCAGGCTACTTTTGCAGTTGTCAAATCGCTGAAAATCTTAGCATATCATTGCAAGCATATTACTGAATCAATGGAGAACAGAGGAAAATGAGAAAACAAAAAAATGAATGTAAAGGACTGTGTGTATAAGAAATAATATTGAACTGGTTGATGCTATCACTTTCACAGTGGCCACCCTACTTGATTCATCTGTCCAATCACCCAAGCGTTGATCACACGTTATGGCAAGTGGAAAAATAAGTAAAACAATGCTGCATCTGCTGCTGATGATGATGTTGATGATAATGCTGCTGCTGCTGCTGCTGATGATGATGATGGTGATGCATGCTATAGTAGTACCAGTATCAATCAAAATGATGATGATGATGATGATGATGATGATGATGATGATGAGTAATTACGAAAGAAAGAAAGGAAGAAAAATAGTGATTTTTCGGAAATGAAGAGGCAGAAGAAAAAGGAAGGGGGAGATGACTGGAGAAAGAATAATAACGGTTTACAATGAAAAGAATGGAAGAAAATAATGAAGGAAGACTATTGAAAAGAAAAGAAAAAGAAAAAGAAGTTCAAAGTTGCGAAAAGGGAATAGAAAAGGAAGAAAAGAAAAAAGAGTTCGAACTGAAATA
Organism: Thysanoteuthis rhombus; assembly: GCA_963457665.1. Classification (NCBI taxonomy): domain Eukaryota; kingdom Metazoa; phylum Mollusca; class Cephalopoda; order Oegopsida; family Thysanoteuthidae; genus Thysanoteuthis; species Thysanoteuthis major. The sequence continues at coordinate 47,238,243 of OY735201.1, read as the reverse complement.
TCGATGAAACGAAGAACACAAGAAAAGGAAAGAATGAACTGAATAATTATAAAAAGGGGAAAGGAAGACGTTTTGCCGAAAGAGGAAAATAATACTGATTAAAAAGAATGAAAGACTTCGAGTCAAAAAAAAGAAAGAAAAAAAAAGAAATACATTCAGTCATAAAAGAAAGAGAAACGTAGAAGAAATGAATGGTTGAAAGAGAAAGTGAGACATGGATTCAAAAGAGAAAGAAACGCGTTGAGTTGGAGAGAGAAAAGATTAAATCAAGAATGAGAAAGATAAATGGAATGAGTATAGAGACTCATAAAACATGAAAAAGGCGTTCTTTCATGGATAAAAAGCGAGAAAAGAAAATTAGTTCATGGAAAGCTAATAGATGAAATGAATGAATTTCGAAATAAATATAGAGAAAAAGGAAGAGCAAGAAAAAAAAAGGACATAAAACCGAAATGATAATGAAAGAGAAGTATGAAATGGAAAAAGAAAAGACACAATTTGGTTTGATTAACACAGTGGGCTGGGTTTTTGAATTTAGTCAAGTAGACGAAGAAAAATTCTATGTAATCAGTGCGCGCTGCCATTGGTTGCTTTCAGCAACGGCTGATCGGAGAGAGCTGACCTCTGCGCTGACCAAGCCAGTCACGTGTGAATATACGAGACGTCCGCCTCGCATCAAAAGTGAAATGCTAGCTTTTGATCGTCGAGACATCGTGGCCCTCGACCTCACTTAGTGGGATTGAAATGCGTAACATCAAGAGGCATTACTGTTAGGGAAGCTGAAATGCATAAACGTGTCTGTTAGAATTGCGCTCACTGGCACAAGATTGGAGGATACTGGTCTTAGTAAGAGGTTGGTGCGAAGAGGAGGAGAAGGAGAAGGAGAAGGAGGTTCGTTAGTTGCCGGGTCGGAGAACTAGAGGAAGATAAAGGGGAGACGAAGGATCGTGAGAGGGTTGGAGAGAGGTAGGAGGGTGAGGATTTAGATATTGAAAGGAGGATGCGGTTGAAAGGGCAGTTTTGAAAGATAATAATAATAATAATAATAATAATAATAATAATAATAATAATAATGATGATGATGATGATGATGATGATATCGAACATAAAGATAGTAGTGATCATCATGATGATGCTAACTATACAGTAAACAACCGTTAAAAGTTAACGAAGAGATAGAAAGAAAAAGATACGGTTACATGTTAAAAGAAAGAAAGAAAAAAAAAATCGATAATAAGAGATGGCTGAGAGAAAAAGTTTCAAAGAATTGTTATGATAATGGCGGGAACGTTAAGAGTGATAGGAAATCTAGCAAGAAAAGGGGTGGGTTGAAAGAAAGAAAATACAGAGAAAAAAAAGGGCACGAAGGAAAGAACAAGGGGAAGACAGAGCGAAGGAAAAATGAGAGAAAAGATTTTAGAAAATTGAGTGAATGTAACGGCAGCTGAAGGAAGTAGAACGAAAATTGGCGCGCAAAACAAATGACTAAAGAAAAGCAAAAAAAGAAAGAAACAAACAAAAGATGAGGACGAAGACATGTTCATAAAACAGAATGGATATTGGTATTCAGAACGAAAGAAACACGGCTGGATAAACAGACGAGTTCACTTAGGAATAAGAAGAAAATGAAGTTGAGGAAGAAGAAGGAGGAAAAAAGAAAGAAAGAAGAAAGAAAGAAAGAAAGAAAGAAAGAAAGACAGAAGAATGCTAGATGATCAAAGAGGGCAATACAGGATACGGCTAGATGATCAAAGAAAGGAAAAAAGGAATGAATACAAGTAGATGATCAAAGAGAGAAAGACAGAGTTGAAGAAAGAAAGAATACTTCTAGATGATCAAAGAGAGAAAGACAGAGTGGAAAAAAGAAAGAATACCTCCAGATGATCAAAGAGAGAAAAATGAATACTGTAAGATGATCAAAAAAAAAAAAAAAAAGAATACTTCTGAATGATCAAAGAAAGAAAGAATACTTCTGAATGATCAAAGAAGAACAAAATACTGCTAAATGATCAAACAAAAAAGAAAAGAAGGAATATAAGAAGATGATCAAAGAAAAAAGGAAAAAGAAAGAATACAGCAACATGATCAAAGAAAGAGAGAAAGAATGAAAACTTGCAAAAAAAAACATTTCATAATTGTGGTTGGATGCAAAACAAATGACATTGTTGACCAAAGTGACCATTTCTACATTGTCGAAAAGGGAGGTAACTTTCGCCCAGCAGTTCCCGATCTGAGGCCCGTAAAGGTATTGCTAGGGTTAATGAGCTTGATGAGTGGCAGACCTTTCGAAGTAATTTATAGTTCAAGATTTTTTTAAAAAATCTACTCAGACCCCCAAAATAAAGACAAACTAACGTCCGACACGAAGTGGTGCCGAACAGAAAATAGAATGCTCAAAAATCGGACGTCTTTTAAAACTTTTTAAAAAGAGGCAGACTGAAAAGGACTCAAAATAAAGAATAAGCACATTGAAAAGAAGAATAATGGAATGGAAAGGGAGAAAGGAGAAGATGATGGAAAACTGATGCCGAGTAAAATGAAACTTCGGTTGGAAAACTTACAATGAAAATATTCGGGTGTAAAACGAAAACGAGGAATCAAAATGCAACTGAGATATACATGAGTATGAGAACCAAATGAAAGGTAACGAAATGATAATCAGGATGAGTATGAAAGAAATAGGGGAATTGTAATACAAATGATTGAAGATGAGCCTTTACGAAACCGAATGAAAAATGAAGAGAAGTAACGAGAAGAGAAGAATATATATTGGAAGAAATATGAGATACGGGATGAACGGAAAAGGAGAAATGTACTTGATGTAGAAGTATAGAGTAAAAAGAAGGGAAAATGAATGAAAATGTTGGGGGAAAATATTCGATCTAAGAAAGAGAAACGTTTCAAAGTTTAAATGCAAAGAAGAAACAGTAACGAAAACAAAAAAGAAGACATATTTATCTGGTCGATGTGCAATGAGGACGGTGAGTTAGGAAAGAAAATGAGAGAAAAAAGAAATGAAAATAAAAAATAATGACGTATGACTGGTCGAGAAAGAAAAAAGGAAAATATAGAGAGAAAAATGACTGACTTTCCCACCAAATAAGAAGGAAGAATTGAAATAGAAGTGAAAACTGTCGACGAAATGACGCCATTGAAAATCCATGAACAAATTCCATCGATTAATGGCATGAACGACTTGATTAATCAAAAGGTGATAACCCATCACAGAGCGAAATGAAACGTAATTGCGCACACATACAGGCACAGATAGATGTTTCACCCTTGGCGTGTATGTCTGAGCACACAAAATGTATATATATATATATATATATTACGTTGTATATCATTTTGAAAGTCTATTTGAAACGATATCCCGTTAATACACGGTGAATGTATGATTTTAAAATTCAAATTCAAGCATGTATATCTGTGCGCACACAACTGTGTATATTTATATATATATATATATATATATATGTGTGTGTGTGTGTGTGTGCGTGCGTGTTTATGTGTGTGTGTGTGTATATATATATATATATGTATATATATATATATATATATATATATATATATATATATATATATATATATATATATATATATATATCTAGTCCTGTTATTACACTGTGAACGTATAATTTGGCCTGGACAAAGTTAATAGAAAAAAACAATTAAAGGAGATGGGGCTGCTGCAGGAAATCAATAACATTTGTGTCAGTGTTAAAAAAAGAAACAAATAGAGCAGATGTAGACCGTGAATGAACAGAATGAGAATTTGGAGTTTTAACAGTTATTTGGAACTTTGTATTACCTGCAGCTGTTTACCTCAACGATGCAGGCAAAGTCACGTTGAAGCAGATACTCCATCGGCTGCAGGTTCACCGTGTGATTACTGGAGATCATTTCAAATAGAGTTTCAATTTAATATAACGCAGTTTATAATCATTTTTTTGAAACTCATATTCATTTTCTAATAGCACACACACACACACATATATATATATATATACATATATGTGTGTGTGTGTGTGTGTGTGTCGAAAGAGAAAAGAACATTTCTTTGGATGGTTTGTGTATTTTCACCAAATTCTGAAGGAATTTCATTTATATAAGCACTAAATGATTAATACAATGGTTGCAAAAGATTGAATGGATAAAATGCTAATGAAATTAAATTGTCTTCAAAACATCAATATTTAATCGGAAGATTTAAAAAAAATATGGGCAATAAGAATTTAGGATGGCAGTTTTTAAATTGTGTTGGGAAATGTCTTCAAAATGCATTTTATAGAGAGGAAAAACGTGGTTATTTATTTTGAATATTTTCATGGTCTATATTTTACTGTGAGTTTTTGATAAATCTTAAGAACATTTTCTTTATTATCTAATATGGGTGTGTGCGTAAATATATCATCATCGTCATCACTCTTTCAACGTCCGTCGTTGGACATAGATCTTCCCCAGGATTCACCACACTTCTCTATCATGGGCGTCGCGGAGCCAGCACTTTCTGAATTAGTCTAGCTCGTCTCTCCATCTAATATTCTGTCGACCTCAGTTCCACATATGATCTCGGGGGATCCATGTCATGAGTCGTGATGTCCATCAGTTGTCCGCCATTCTTGCAACATGGCCAGCCCACTGCCATTTGAGATTTTTAATGGATTGTATGATGTCCCTGACTCTTATCTTTTCCCGGTGTACTGTGCTGTCTTGTGGTCTTTCCATATGAGGTCCAGCATAATTATTTCATGTGCACTTTGCATGGTTCTAAATTTGCCGATCTGTCTCTAGGTCAGGTGTGTAAATATATACACGTTTATTTACTACATATTATTACTATGTGGGTTATTTTGTGGATTGTATTAGTGCAGGTCTGTTAATCATTTGATAAGGGCCACTCGTCGAAGATTCAAATATATATGGTCGAATTCATCCAACACAGCATTTAACATCGAACAAACGATTTGGCGATCTTTTTTTTCCTGGTCTAATGCAGTATATCTACGAATGAAATTGTTAAGAGAAAAAAAAAATGAATGATTTTTCCTTCCCTAAGTTTCATTTAATTTATATTGCAAATTTCACAAATGCACATCTTATCACTCACTTCCAAGTTTTCTTATCAACGCCCTAGACACACCTGCCTGCGTAAGAAGTATAGAGAATAGTCTGCAGTAGAATAATAGATATATTCAGAAACAGAGGGGGGCTATTGTGGCATACAAAATATCATATTTGATCATGAAACTGTTCACAAAGAGTAACTGCCGTCTCAAAGCGCTAATCGCTGAGCGCAACTCATCGGGAAACTCACTCGCCGCACCCCCGACCTCGAAAAGCAAACCATTTGTGCAAACACTTCTACGAATGGTTCTAGAAAATTAATCATTCAACAACGTTCACTAATATCTATTCTTTGCTCCATCGATCTGACTGGGACATCTTTTGTTCCATTCTGAAGCTCATTCAACCTGATACGATCAGCGATCGACCTGCCTTTGTCAACGTTTCTTTTTCAACCAAATCCAGACAGACACGCATTCGCAATCACCCGAGAGGGCGCGTTTACAGAATATTTTTCATTTTTTTTTCAATTTCTTTTTTTATTTTTTATTGGGTAAGTTTAATCGTCAGGTGCAATGTGGTGTGTTTTAAGATGTAAACATGTTACAGTGTATTGTCTTATCGCATAAGAGATAGGACCTGTCTTTATTATCACAGTCTTGATTTACTGCAGCAAAAAACGGTCTACTTCGCAGACCTTATCGAATAAGTCATTCAAATGTGTGATTCATGATACTGTTCTACATTGAAAAACGAACGCTAACTCCAGCTGATTTGCCTTACTCGTACTTTTTCAAAGCAGTCTTTATTGTTATCAGGATGGAATGAAAGGCGGCTATCATCAATGCTAATTTGATAAAAGGCGCTCTTGTGTCCGTACCTTCGGACTTAATTACACACATCGTCGTCAAACATACATAATGGTTAATAAACAAAGAAATGGTCATAAGAATCCAGAAGAAAAACCTGCATCGTGCAATGCATAAAAGATGTCAGTCAACATATTCTAGAGGCAGACATCTGAAATTTCAAAGGATAGCGCTGATATGACAGTTTTGCTCCGATTTTTTGGATTGGAGTCATACTAATCTAAATTAGAGATAAAACAACGAATCCCAGATCACGAAATAATGAAATAGCTTACAAAGATTTCTACATCATATCAAAGGCAACATGATCATTTCAAATTTGACAGAACTGGATTTTCCTAATTGAAAGTTTTTTTCCTTTCTTTAGCTTGATTGGAGTTTTCTCATCGTTGTAGACGTATAAATGACTAATCTCATAATTTTGAAACTAAATGTTGTCTCCATCGATCTAGCACATTGGTAACTTATGAAATGTAAACACCCCAAGCGGTCATTTTATATAAGGTAGGTATTACAGGTTTCATAAACCATACGTTCAGTTTCAAATTATGATTCTCTGGAGCCAAATCATCCGAGTTTCTTCTGGTTAAATGAACCCGGCTTTTTTTTTCTGAATGATGCATTTGTAAAAGTTTGAATTAGTAAATGGTGTCCCTATACACTCTCCACAGTGCAACCTCTTGGTAAGAGCAAAACGCCCATGATAGAGACGTGTGGTGAATCTTGGGGAAAGTCTATGTCCAACGACAGACGACGATGATGATAATGAGTATAATCAAAGAAAACGCAACAAAGGGAAAGAACATATTAAATTCCTTGACTTTGAAAAAGACATCGCTTCGCATACACACACGCACACACACATAGTCTCTTGAAAGAATAAAACGTATGTCTTTGTTTCATATCCAACCGAAGACAGTTAAATATATAGAACAAAGTGAAATATTCTGTCTCTTCTTTGAGTTGAATATCATTCCCCGTGTAATAACGGGATATTTCAAATATAGTTCCAATATGATATATCGCAATTCATAACCATTCTGTCGGATTATACATCAATTTTTCAATAACATATACACATATTGATAAATGGGTACATATAATCCGACAGAATGATGATTAATTGCGTTAAATCATATAGAAACTCTTATTTAAAATGATATCCTGTCATTACAGGGTTAATGTATCACTTGGCCTAGACAACGTAGATGGAATAAACTATCACGGAAAATGGGGATGCTACAGGAATCGACTTTGCCATCAATAGGGTTGCTGCTTCAAGTTAGCGTTGCTTTTACCATTGTAAAAGTCACCGGTAATGCAAAGGCCATGATCTGACATAATAACCATTAACTGTGTAATGATGGAAGATCATTTTAAATAAGCGTTTCTATATAATATAACGCAGTTCATAATCGTTTTGTTGGATCTTATAATCATTTCTTCATACGAAATGAATTTGCTAGTTTCACTTTGTTAGTTTTCAGTTACTTCCCTTACAACTGCTGTTTTCGTATTTATTATGTATTGCATTTTCCTTCATTTCCATTTTTTCAAATTTCATTCTTTGTTAAATTGTGTAATGATTACTGTTCTTTTTATATTTTTGATTTAATACTCTACATTTGATGTTTTGTACAACTTTTTGTACTTGTTTCTTTTTATCTTAAAAATGCTTTTTTAACAATCAAATTTATCATGGTGTTTTTTTCATTGTTTTAGGGTATTATTGTCTCATTCTTTAATTTTATCTATTTCATTCTATTTGGGTTTTATTTCTCCTTGATTTTTTTCTTCAATCTTTTTTTTCATAATTCAGTATATTGGTAAGAGATGTTAATGCTAATTTCACTTCTATTTGTTAATTCCTTGTCACTTCCCTTAAAACTGTTATTTATTATTGTATTTTCGTTAATTTCCATTTTTCATTTCATTTTCTGTTTGATTTAATTTTGTGTTGATCTTTACTCTTTTCTGGTATATTTTTGATTGGAAATTCTATATTTGATGTTTGGTGTCTTTTTTGTATTTTTTTTTTCTTATCTGTATGAAGTTTTTTGATAATTAAATCTGTTTTGGTGCTTTCAATTGTTTTAGGATGCTATCCTACAAATTAAAAAAAATCAATTATGTTTCATTTATTCTTCTTATATTTTAGTCTTTTGATTAGTGTTGTTATTATAGTTATTGGGATCTTCATTGTTACCTTAGTCGTAGTTTTTAAGTAGGAATTTCGATTTATGTTCACAATTTCCTATTTATTCATTTTCTTATTCGAAGTGAGTTTACTTCTGTAAATTTTCTTATAAGTAATTTTTCTTGGAGACATAATAGGCATTTTTGGTTATTGTATGTTGTTGAACGCATGGAAGGGTAGAATTACGAAGTTTGAATGACCTCAGCTTTTTTCTGAGTATTTCAGAATTGAACTAACCCTGAACAATTTCCATTGTTAAAAAGCAATACCGTAGGAATAAATTGGGAGAAATATTTATCAAAGAAAAATAAGAGATATCATTCCAATTGGAAAGAAAGTAACAATTAACCCCCCAACTTTTTAGTGATTTCAGCCACTTTTTATCTCAGTTAACAACAATTTTTTGTAATTCTTATAAAGATTCAATCATTAAAAAAAGTCCATACATCATTACACAGACTTAATCCCCGTTATTATTGTATTACATTCCGATGAATATCCGGTGTGAACAGTCAGTTGTGGAAGAGTTAAAAAAGTTTGAATTTGTCACTCTTGAATTCTCATAGAAATTCGCACTGTTGCTAACTTACCACCTAAAATTCAGTTGAGTTTATTGTTAACTCATTTCTGATATATCTTGAGAATTTCACGATACTGCACATCCCTATTATACATTTCGAAAAGGCGTTTTTGATTTCAACGTAAACTGGCACATAATAGCTTCTTAGACTTCAAATCGTAAGTTGGCTAATAGCAAGTGATGTGAGGATCTCTTTTTCTCTTTCAACACTTACCAGATGGAGGGTTATTCAATTTTTCTCCGATTTTTTCAAAAAATTAAGAAAGCAATTAACATCTCAAATGTAATCTGATCGACAAATGATCTTTGAGACCTCAGTTCAGGAAAATTCAACTAAAACGATTATTCAAGTTTAAGTGGGTTTACTTCATGTAAATGCTTATAGAAAGAGGAATGCACTTATAGACAGGAGTACTAACTCGGTGGTTAGAGAGTCTGTCTTCCAAGTCAATTATGATGAGTGCTTTATTTACTGAATCCTCTCTGTAAACTATGGTCATGTGCTTAAATTGGTTCCCGCACAATAAACATTAATGGAAAGCGAAATGAATATGCTAAAAATAAATGCTCTTTTTTTTTTTTGGATAACCAAGAATTTTGAATCGGGTAAAAAATGCGTCATTTCCTGTTAGGGGAGCTGAATAGAGTGGCATAACATGTAACAGGACATAGCAACCGAAAGGAAGCCCAATGGATGAAAATATTGTGAGATAAATTGGATGGGGGCAAGAGAAATGAGGTAGAGGGAAAAAAAGAAAAAAAGACGAAACTGAAAAGTTAGTAGTATTAAAAAGAGAGTGAAAAGTGATAGAGAAGAAGAAGAAGAAGAAGAAGAAGAAGAAGAAGAAGAAGAAGAAGAAGAAGAAGAAGAAGAAGAAGAAGAAGAAGAACAGAGAGAGAGAGAGAGACGGAGAAAGAGGGGAAGAGAAAGGATTACATCGAATCTGTTTTCGTGTCAAATCCTGTTCGTATCCAGGTTGAACGATCGATGCACATCGATTTTTGTTATGGAATCTAGTGTTAAAGATGAGGACATTACAAATATGTCGCTGGTTCCATACCTTCATCTCGGCGCCCATTCTCTCCGTCCATTCATCGTCGAGCTTATCTCTGACCTTACCATGACTTCACCTTGAGGAGTCAAGAGAAGAGAGCGATTTATCCAATGGTGTTTGTTTCTGGAATCCGTCAGTACCCTCCACTACAATACACCCTGACCCTTCACGACTCATCTAACAAATATTGGTATTACCTCGCTTCTTCATCTCTATCCGTTCTCTCCATTGCGGGGGCGGGGGCGGGGAGAAGAAGAGCGGGGATGAGGGAAAAGTTTCTATATTAGCGTTGGGCTTTCTATTCAGAACTGCTGTTGTGCCGTATCGAAACTTTACCTGTTAAATGAGAGATTGCAAAGAGATTTTCATTATGGTATCTGTTTGCTCCCATTGTATGGCGGCATTCATAGTTGCATCTTGTAGGTTTGATGCAGGGTTCATATAATAACGTTCTTATCTCAGGCTTTTATAATACACTAGTCTGCTTTGTCTGCTAACGGAAGAATCTTGCTATTACAGGAAATCGTTGTTTGTAAAATGCTGACTATTCTGTTGTACTCTCACTGTTTCAATAGGACTTGGGGTAAATATGTTCTTTCCTTTTTTTCCCTCTTTTTCTTTAACTTTTCTCTCTTTTTAGCAGATTAAATCAGTGTGTTTTACCTTATCTCCATATTCATCCTTTCTTTCTTTTTACCTTTCTTTTTTTTAGTGTGTAATTAATTAACAACATCCTCATTTTCACACTTTCTTTGTAGGCCTTATTCTCTCCTTCCCGCCGTCTCCCTTCCTTTCTTCTTTCCTTCCTTCCTTCTCCCTTCTTTCCTTCCTTTCTTCCTTCCGTCCTTCCTTCCTTTCTCTTTTTGTTCCTCAGATGCGTCCAGTTTAATCACTATTTGTAAATAATAATTCTTTGGAATCGTCTAACTTTCTTTAAACTCATGTTATAATTTATCGGGATAATGTCTTCAAATATTGAATAGAAATACATAGGATCTCGCACATTGATGTAAAACGAGAACAGTTACAATATTTGAGTATTTTTATGTATTGTTTATTTTTTTAAAAATGCTTAACCCCTTTCAACGCTCTATAATACAGCAATGAGTGAACCTTATCAGTGTTTTTTTCGAGAGCAGCACACTGATCACCACCTAGCACCAGATGCTAGATTGTAAGAAAAGGAAGTGACATTGATGATGATTCACTGGATGTAAGTTAGTTTGTAAATCAATTTTGTTGCTTTTGTGAGACGTCGGGGAGGGCTGAGAGATGAAGACAAGAAAAGGGAAGGTGAGAAAAAAATCGAAGACAATAGATACAATCGAAGAAAGAGTAATGGCTGAGTTATAGACCATTTTGACGACGACAAAGTAAACCGGAAAGATTCGTGTTAAGGAAAACAAGAGGAGAAAGGAGCAAGAAGAAAAAAAATGCGGAAGAATAAGATGAATCGAAAGAAAATATTCAAAAGAGACTAGGAGGGTTTACAGAAGGGGAAAGACAGGTTTGAATGAAGTGGAAAATGAAAGGAAAGATATAGTGGGAAGAAAAGAATTAGAAATAGGGGAGTAAGTCTAGGATTATGTACATAGATTGTCGGCCATTATCAGCAGTAGCTTTTTAGCATCCGTTGTTGGTCATAGACTTTTCCCAGGATTCGCCAGGCCTCTCTATCATGGGCATCGCGGAGCCAATACCTTCTGAACTTGTCTTGTTCGTCACGCCATCTCATATCTTGCTGGCCACACTTTCGTATATAATCTCTAAGGATCCATGCTATGAGTTGCGATATCCGGAGAATGCGTTATTTTTGCAGCATATTCCTGCTTTGCCTCTTCTTTTTTTTTTCACAAGTATACTGTATAGTCTAGGGTTCTTTCCATGTGATGTGCATTATGATTCTCTCTCTTCCCAGCAAAAGACGGGAGAAATAACTAATTCATTGATCACACTTATTTCACATTTTTTATATGATCACCCCACCCCCCACAGAGTATGTTTCCAAAAGCTGTTAGTCATATGACAGTTTCGATTCAGTGACTAACTAAACCTGTCCTTTCTCTTTCTAGCCTCAATTGCCGTCACCGATTGACTGACGTACAAGAATGTGAGTAATACACCTTTGCTAGATCATAAAAGGTCTGGTTTTCAGGCTTGTTTGATTTTACAAGCATCAAGTATCTTTTTTTTTTCTTTTAATCGAGTGGTTTTAACTACTAAGAAACAATCGAAGAACATCGTCGAATTGTCAAAGGAGACATCGGTTGGGTTAATGATGAACAGGCCATTTGACCCCTCCCCGCTTCAGATCAGGTCATCTCGCCAAAGGATTTGAACCTTATTGTCAATAAAGAGTGATGGTGCATTGCAATTGTTTTATGTAACTCCAGCTTCATCTACCCGAAAAAAAAAGTGTGATAATTTGCAGGTAACAGAGTAACCATTAGCATATCCCTTTGCCCCCACTGCTGGAAATACAACCTTCTGACCCACCCCACTGGAAAAGTGGCAGTGGACGCCCATACATTGGTATATACACAAACATCAAGCGGAGAAAGGGGTAGAGAGTAAAAAAAGGAGGGGACGAAGTGCTGAAAAAGGAAGCGAGATCATGAAAAATAAAACGCATAAAATAATGAGACATCAGAAGGAGGAATATAGGGGGAAAAAGGAGAAAAACTAAGGGAAAAGTCTATTGAAGTGTTGAGTAATGTATGACTAGTGCAATAATCGAATGAGTATAATTGATATCATTTTGACGAGCTTCTTTACGCAATGAGAATAAGAAAACAACTAGTACATACAAAGTGAACCACAATAGTTTATCTTGCGATGTAAAATGAAAGAGAGAACGAAAGAAAAAAATTAGTGGGAAGAGAAGAGTCAGAAAAAAGGAGAAGGATTAGAATTAAACCTTGTGGATGATGATGATCATCATCATCATCGTCATCATCATCATCAGTCTTTTATCATCAATTGTTGGACATAGATCTTCTCCGAGATTCGCTAAGGTTTCTCTATCATGGGCGCTGCAGTGCAAATATCTCTTAGACCTGTCTAAATCGTTATGCCATCTTGTTTCCGCTGAGCGCAATCCTCCTCGTTTTCTCTGGGGATCCATGTTGTGATGCATGATGTCCAGCGGTTGTTCAACATTCTTGCAACATAGCCTGCCCATAGCCAGTTGACGTTTCTTATGGATCTCAAATAAGATCCACATTGATTTTACTCGAATATGTTGCTCAACTGTCTTGAATCATGGGAAAAATCCACTTTCTATCAATTATAATTAATTATAATCTTGAAAACGATCGATAAATACCAAAAATTCGTTTTACTGAATAAATCACTGAATAGATCAATTTTTATTTGCGAACATCTGTATCTCTATGACCAATTTCGTCATTTTAATGATATTTTTAATCATTTACGTCCAGAAAAACGGGTCTCGAATTAGGGAAAGAAGAATTATGAAGAATTAGGTTGATGTTCGCAGAGGAAAATGAAGGAGGACAAGCAGACAGGAGACAAAGAGTAAGGAACAAAGAAAGAGTAAGAAAAGTGAAAAAAAAGAGAGAGAAAGTTTAGAAAGAAAAAAGAAAGAACAGAAAATGTTTGCAGAACGTGAGGAAGAGAACCAGTAAGTCAAGAGACAGAGACAGAGACGGAGACAGAGACAGAGAGAAAGAGAAAGAGAGGGGGGCAGAGGTGAGAAGTGAAAATGAAAAAAAAAAAAAACAAAAAACAAAAACGAACAATAACGAGCGAACAAAAATAATGGATGAAACGACGAGGACCAAAGACATCGTTACAGCGAATCAAATGCTGGTGAGGTTATTCTAGGTTAGCCGACCCAGAGATTAAAAAAAACACACACTCACACACACAATGAAATAACGATGCAGAATTAAGACAGAATACAAAGAAAAAAAAACGATTAAAAGTATTACGGCAGCCAAAAAAAAAAAAAAATATATAATGCTGACTGCCCAGGTCTTTGCTTCTATCCCTGTCGTTGTCCTGTAAAGATTTAAAAAAAGTACTGCAGAAAAATAAATATCTTGTGTGACTGTAAAGATTAAAAAAAAAGTACTGCAGAAAAATAAATATCTTGTGTGAGCCTTCGTGTTTATTCTGCATCTTCTGTTGTTGGTCATAAATCAAAAAACGAATTTCAGCCATGATTGTCAGTCTGGAAAATAGCCTTTCACATCAAAAGGCCACTAACGAGAGAAATAACCACAAAAATGCTCTTGAAGGGGAGCAAAGAACAAGGCAAAAAGGATGTAGGCTAAAAAAAGAAAAAAATAATTATAAAAAATATATACTTGTGAGGCTGGCATTTAAAAAAATTGGATCATAATAAATAGATGTATACATTTGCACATATACATCTATCTATCGATCTATCTATCAATCTCTCTCCCTCTCTCATATATATATATATATATATATATATATATATATGTATGTGTGTGTGTGTGTGTGTGTATATGTCAGTGTGTGTGTGTATGTGTGTGTGTGTGTGTGTGTGTGTGTGCTCCTATTGACTGATTGATTACTGGAAAGGTATATCAGCTTAAGATTTTAAAGCTCCTGAAGTAGAACCCATGGAGAGAAAAATCAAGCCAGTAAATAAATAACATCACATAAATAGGTGACTGCATAAATCTAACACACACACACACACACACACACACACACACACACACACACATATATATATATATATATATATACATATATGCGTGTGTGTGTTTATACATGCATTCATACATACACGAACGACACAATTTATGCACTCATACTTGTTGATGAATATTTAATCAAATTTTGCTAAGTGGATGGAGTAGTTGCGCTTATATAGACACCTCTAGTCGGTTATGGAGCCGTGGTAAAATATATATTATTTCCGTAGCTGATTTTCAAGGTATACATTTGAAAATTCGGTGGAACACCAGTTATCTCACCATCATATTCTTACATATATCTTATTGCCGGACTAACTCAAACTATCTATTTGTACATGCATTCATATATACTTACTAAGACCCTGCCTCTTTCCAGTTTTCTTATACATGTACCTGTGAAAAGGAAATATTTTCATATAAAAATTTACTCAAAAACAGTTACGCAAATAGAGAAAAAAAAAACAATGGAATATAATCGAATAAAAAAAATACCCATGAGACAAACACCAAAAATAATATAACAATGAAAACAAATCTTCCGACTCCATGGAAAATAATAGAAACAAAAAAATCCTCAAAAAAGAAAAAAAAATAGAATAAAAACCCCTCATAACTACTCCCAAATATATGCACCAATCAAAATAAAAGAGAGAAACCAAAATTATAAACGTGGAAAATCAATAAAACGAAACACAAATGTAATATATATATGTATATATATATATATATATATATATATATATATATATATATATATATATATATATATATATATATATATTATATATATATATATGGAACTCCGAAAGAAAAAAAATAATGCATACACTACTAAATTGGAGAAAATGTGAAAAAAAAAAACAAACAAAAAACTCCAAGTTGATATGATAAATAAGAGAAAAAAATACAGATAAAAACGAACATTGGTAGGTGAAAAAAAAATGTGAATATCTTCCATAAAAAAGGTCGATCTCTCTTGCATTTACGCAAAGGGATTGACCCATAGTGCAAAGTCGGCATTAATTTAACTTGTTCCTCGATCGAACGCACTTGAAGAAGATGAGGAAAAAAAAAACGTAGAAAAAAAAAGTGGGTATAAAGAGGCAATAAAATTGATGACTCTGGGATGTTAAGTCTACGACTTTTGGGTGTTTTTTGTTAAATTTATTTATTCCTCTACCATTG
>OY735201.1:47142596-47220096 GCA_963457665.1 Thysanoteuthis rhombus | reverse complement strand
ATTATGTTAACGGGTTATATGTGTGCTAACTTTTCTGCGTGTCAGTAACCTGTACCCCATTATTTAGAAAGAGGTTGCAAATAAAACTGTCGGCCCTTGAACATACGTTATGTTTGTGAAATTAGAAAAGATATTTGAAAAAATCAAAATCAAAAAAGAAACAAAAAACAACAAAATCTTAGCAGTTGTATTTTTTCTTCTTTGTTTTATTCCCTATGCCACTGAATGATCAGGGTCTGCAAAACAAACGGTTGGTGCCATTCATCAGATTTCTGCAAAACTTTATACCGATTTTTTTTCTCTGGATGAAAACGATAATAACTAGAAAGAAGAAGAAGAAGAAGAAGAAGAAGAAGAAGAAGAAGAAGAAGAAGAAGAAGAAGAAGAAGAAGAAGAAGAAGAAGAAGAAGAAGAAGAAGAAGAAGAAGAAGAAGAAGAAGAAGAAGAAGAAGAAGAAGAAGAAGAAGAAGAAGAAGAAGAAGAAGAAGAAGAAGAAGAAGAAGAAGAAGAAGAAGAAGAAGAAGAAGAAGAAGAAGAAGAAGAAGAAGAAGAAGAAGAAGAAGAAGAAGAAGAAGAAGAAGAAGAAGAAGAAGAAGAAGAAGAAGAAGAAGAAGAAGAAGAAGAAGAAGAAGAAGAAGAAGAAGAAGAAGAAGAAGAAGAAGAAGAAGAAGAAGAAGAAGAAGAAGAAGAAGAAGAAGAAGAAGACGTTGAAAATGACGATGAAATTACGGAGAGAGGAAAAACGAAGGGGTTAGGAATGATGAATTAAAAAACCGTAATTATACAGAAAAACAAGAACATGAAGAACAAGAAAGAGAAAATAAGTGACATTCTTCTTTGCTACCATTTATTTTCATCTCAATTGTCGATGCTTTTTATCGCAACCAGACTCAGGTCGGTTCCACCTCGGCAGTGAGTAAATAAATAAACAGCGCGGATCGGAATAAAGAATAAGTTCGTGGTGAAAATCAAACTTTCGACCTTTTATGCTGGAAGGTGACTTGGGTTAACACCTAGACAACTCTAACCTTTTAAACTCACCCCATCTTGATCTCTTCGACATGTTTGTTATAAACTGGTAGTTCAGTATTGGTAATCCAATTTATTTATTTAATTAGATGAAGTATTGTGAATCTTTATCACTAATTTTTTTCTGCTATTTTTCACCTCAACTTTTTATTGCTTTTTCATTGAAACTAAGTTCAGACCGGTTTCCTTTTGTTATAATTGGATTTCTTCATTAATTTTCCTTATTCCCAGGTTATTTCATGTTCTAAAGCTTATACTGTTACTTACTTGTGTTAGTATTACTAGCCAAACGTCCGTACAATTCGGCTGGTACATAAATGAACAGTACCATTTCTTTTAGTTCTGCCGATAACAAAGAAATAAGAGAATTAATCAAATGATAAATACTTGAATAAATTGAATTGTTAGAATGTTTTTTATGCACTCTTTTTAACATCGAGTGGGTGAAGCTGTGAAACACCACCTCTAAAATATCGATACAATATATCAATCATCAACCAGCAGTTGGAGCAGCTACAGAAATGAAACTATTATAGTATGAATTTGAGTTGGAAATCACTCCTGCGAAGAAAACCAGAAAAAAGCCTAAAAAAAATTAAATAAAAAAAATAAACTATAACATACGTGTAGGGGATTAATTCCAAACAAACACAGAAGACTTCATGGGGTTAAGTCGATTGCTTGTTTTACGGTAGCCTGTCAAGTACAGACAGACGGATCAGCCGATGGACAGACTTTTGCTGGATCATAATGATACAGGATTTTTTCAAGCATTATTTCAAGTTTAGTATGTGTCCTGTCAAAATCAATAGATCGGAAAAGCACGTCGATGGCATTAAATGACCGACTACATGTAAATGACATCTTGCCAAGAATAGCTTATTCACACATGTTTTAAATAAAAGGAAGAATAATTAGATACAGTTTTGATGAATATAAACAGCAGAAATGAATTATCATAGAGTCGATTATTATCAACTGAGTTTTAGCTACCATTCGCCAAAATTCTAATGAATTAATCAAATATCGTTGGCAAAGAAAATATTGTTCATTTAACTATAATGCAAAACTGATATACATTGAGAGCAGAGATCTCGGAACAGTAGCAATTTTTGTTGTACATACATTACGATCCTCGTAAAGAAGATTGCTGAAATAGCCGTAAGAAGTGATATTCCTTTAAAATAAGTGATATCTTTCAAGACAACAATTGGTAGGTGTCACACGTTTTAGTTTCTTAAAAGAAAAGTTGTCCGTCCTTATTTTTATTTTTAGAAGACGTCGACATTAAAAAAAAATGACCCCATAATTCTGAAATGAAAAAAAAATTATCTATCTGTCATGGAGATATCACATAATAATTTTTCAACCAGCATTTTTTATTGAACAAAGGGGAATGTAATTCCAAAAATATAAGAGGTTAATTTTAAATTCAGATAACTTGCTGACTTGCCAACAATAATGAACATTATTGGTTTTTGCCACTATTTACCTTCATCTTAACTGTTGTTGCTTTCAATTGCAACCAATCTCAGGCTATGTACTCTTCAGCTGGGAGTAAAAAAAATAATAGCGTGGATCGGGATGAACAAAAAGTTCCAGATTAGAATCGAATTCATGGCCCCCTACACCGGAGGGTAGCTTATTTACCGCGAGACTGTTCTAACCACTAAACATCTGGAACTTAGTGGCTAGAGTCAATCAAAATCGAGCCCTTAAATCCACCCCCTATCCGCAAATCGTGAATAGGGAGTTGATGTTTTATAATCGACCTGTTACTTATGAACAATAATCACATCATAAATCTACGATGGTAGTTTGCCATTCATGGGCATCTCACAGTTCTTAAGGCTGTTAATTTATTGAACTATATTTCTGAAGACCAGGGCGCTTTTTTACATAACATCTTTCATTTTGTCTTTTTTATAACAAAAGTTATATAAATTCGCCTCCTTATGCTTTACGATGGTGTTAGAAATGAGGACACAACGTTCAAAATCGACGACGCAAAATTGGAGAAAGTAGACCACAACATCTACGTAGGACAACGAATCTCCATGAAATCCTTGAAAGAAGACGAAATCAAGCAAACAATCACTCGAGGATGGCAAAGCAAAAACAGGAAAATCCCATCAGTCCTCAGGAGAAGTGTATACAATCAGTGGATCCTCCCGAGAGTCACCTATGGAACTGAAACATGAAACTTAACCAAGGGACTGACGTGCAAACTGAAGAAGCATGCAACATGCACATGAAAGAATAATGCTCAATCTCACATGGAGAGATCACAAGACAGCACAGTATATAAGGAAAGAAACAGGTCAGAGACGACATAGAATCTATTAGAAAACCTAAATGGCAATGGGCTGGTCATGTTGCAAGAATGACAGACAACCAATGGATATCAAAACTCACAACATTGATCCCCAGAGAATATATGCGCAACCAAAGCCGGCAGGATACGAGATGGATAGACGAACAAGATAAGTTCAGAAAGTATTGGCTCGGCAACGCTCATGGTAGAGAGTTGTGTCGAATCTTGGTTACAATCTATGTCCAGCGACGTACGTTAAAAGTATGATGATGATGATGATGATGATGATGATGATGATGATGATGATGATCTAAATGGAGGCAGAGTAAACTAATTACCTGATCAAGAAGTGAGGAATGACATTGAAAAGGTTGGGAACCACTGGTCTTGGAGCAGCGGCATGCTTAATGGAAATCCAGCATTTGAAATGTAATCACTTTGTAGATCTGACTATACTTTGTGAGCATCTAAAACAAATACATTACTGATTTGCACACAAAGGTAAACTGAGACAAATATTATCGTTGGAATTGATATTCTTGTGAGATGAAACTCACTGTTCGTTTCCTTTGTCTCGGACAAAATCTTATTACAGCAGAGAACGAAAAAAAAAAAAAAAATAAAAGATTAATCGAAAACGAAAAAAAAAAAAAGAAGATTCTCTGGTTAATATATGTTGCTCATTGTGTACGTCATAAAGTAACTCCGGCCAGGATGAGCCCTCGGTAAAGGCATATTGTAATAGGGTTCGCTGTAAAGGTTAGAAAAGCGAGAGAGGGGGAAGCAGAAAGTTGGAAAATAAACATACGGGACGGTATTAGGGATCAAGATAAGGCTGCGGAGAGTAAAGGTAGGTTTGGGTCAGCGAAGATTGCAAAAAGAGCATGTCGGGTTACGTTTGAAAGAACGGGAACGGACGATCAGATTGATGGGGTAAATGTGATTAGAGATCAAGTGAGACTGAGAAATGACATGAGGAAAAGGATAGAAAAGGGGTTGATGGGAAAGAGACAATGACCAGTAATAAAAAGGAATAGATGTAGTGACGAAGAAAGGGGGGAAATACACACACAGAAACTTGGACAGAAACGTAAAGGGAGGACGACAGAGAGAAAACTACAAGGGAAGATTTAATGAAGATCCGGGGAGGGACGATAAATTCATGGAGAATGACGCTAACAAGTGAAATAATGGAAAAGAGAACGGGAGAAAAAGTAAACATTAAGAGAGTATATTAGTAAACATATATAATTATAGATATCTATCTATCTTAGATAGATAAATAAATAGATAGATAGAGAAAGAGAGAGAGAGACAATCACTGAAGATCTGAAAGGAAGATTGGGATGTTTTGGAAAGAAGGAATAAGAAGTAGAAAGATAAGGGTGAAAGAGAAAGACGGAAAGATCAGAGAGCTGACACGAGTATATATATATATATATATATATATATATATATATATATATATATATATATATATATATATATATATATGTTAGTAAAGGATTGTCAAACAGGATGAGACAAGGAGACAGGAAGGGAGGAAAGAGGGAAGAAAAGAAGGGAGGAGAGAAAAAGGAGGGAAGGGAAGAAGCGAAAATATCGGAAAGATGGGAGAAAGAAGGAAGGGGAGAAAAGAAGTGAAGAAAGAAGGAAGGGTGAAAGAAAAGAAAAGAGGGTAGAAGGAAGGAGGGAAAAATTAGGAGGAAAGAAGGGGGTAGGGAGGAAAAGAGGAGGGAAAAGGAGTGAGGGGAGAAGAGAAAGGAAAGAGGTAAAGATGGAAGAAAGAAGGGAGGAAAGAAGGAGAAAGGAAAGAAAAAATGAGGGAAGAAGGAAGGCGGCAAGAAAAGAGGGAAGGGAAGAAAGGAAGAAAAATCAATATTCAAGGAGATAAAAAGAATGTAGGCTTTACAAATTATATCAGTGAAATTCAGACAGTCGGGTTTGAAGTCCGAAAGAGAGAACGAGGACTAGAAAGAAAAGAAGCATTTTATAAAGCAATCAAATAATTTGAGTGAAGAATTTGAGGGAGAATACTGTAGAGCAGTGATTAAAAGAAGGCGCTCGAAATATCAATGAGAGAAAGACAGAAGACTGATCAGATGATGAACGAATCATAAAAAGAAAGAATAAATGAAAGAGGGGAGGGAAAGGATGGTTTACATTACAAATCTACATTCTCGAAATATAGATCTAAAATATCGGATATATAATACATATTAATCAAATAAATGCAACTTTATAAGAGTATTATTGATTTTATCAAAAATGTTGCTTATTTTATTAGTCTAAATTGAATGAAAATATTTCCTATTTTTATTTAAGCTCACCTAAATAGCTATTTCTAGCATCTAGCTGCAACCAAAAACAACTAGATCTAGACGGAAAACATCTGAATCAGGCCAATCGCTGTGAAGTAGAGTGATTCCACTGATGGTATGATCCTATGGTAATTCAAAACAAACAAATTAAAAGTACTGTTATTGCTTATAAAATTATGAGAGAACGTGATCCAGGTAAATATTGAGATAAAATGAAAGAATGAAAATAACTGAAAAACAGCAAGAAAAATGGGTGCTTTACAACGAAGAGAAGCTACCACTGAATCGAGAAGCAGATCATCGTTAACACTTGGCTAAAAATTTGAATGAAACGTGTGCAGAATACAAACTATATTTTGCTTCTGTTTTGTGATTTCTCCTGTCAACATTAATTATTTTTCTCGATTTTTTTTCGCACGATGCGTATGCTTTTCTCGTTTTTTTCCTGCTTTCTTTTTTCTCTTTATATATCTATATCACCTTGTATACACACACATACATACGCACACATACACACATAAACACACGCACGAGCACATAATCTTAGTATGGCAGAAGACTAACTAACGAGGGAAAGGTCAAGAATCTAGAATCATTTCACATTAGTGATGGTTGGTAATATTATCTTGCTAACGATTATATAAATATGTGTGTGTGATAGTTTGTAAGACATTTTAGTAAGTAAGAGCTATATTTTGTTCGGCACCGGTGTTACCCAGTAGCAAATTGATCTGCATCAGATGGCATAAATATAAAAACGAAATGAGCCTTGTGCAGGACACAGACCTCCCATATTTATACGTACAGTCGTAAAATAGGGAGATGAATGGTATAAGTGCAATTTCTCGCACTCATGACTTACCGGGGTGTACTCCGCTCAGTTGGTAAGAGCAGAGCCGTGCACGGACTGCTTCCTGGTGGATGCAGTCATTAATAATCCTTCATTTACGCGATCTGGGACAGTTCGATTTGTTACTGAATAACACCGGTGCCGAACAAAATATAGTACCTACTAAAATATATTCACAATCATCCTATTCTGTCGGATACAAATCGATACACATATATACCATACATAGATTCTTTATTCTATTAGGAAAACTTTTTTAGCTGATATCCCGTTTTCACAATTTGAATTTGTTGATTGGCCTCGACAACTTAAATTAATAAACAGTTAAAGAAATGGGCTGCAGCAGCAGGAATTGAAATTGCGTACACTAGGAAGCCACCTAACTGTGATGCCGATAAATCGGAAACTCAATGACTGTTACATACTGAAACCTAGTCTTGTTTATCCACCGTCCATGTGTGCTCTTTTTACGTTCTTCTATCATAGTTGTTTATATTTTAAGAGATGGATATTTTGTTAAGCAAATGATTTTTTATTTCAATTTTCTGCCTAAACCCGGTCTTAGTCAAGAAATGGGGAGGTATTTCAAGAAACTGGTGTTTTATAAGTGAACTGAGAATTGTGGTGGGTGGAATGACAAAATTAAGTGGATTGCAGTCAAACCATGTGTGTTGTAGGCTGTGTCTTGAGCCCCGTGTGATGTGTATCAGCTCCCCAGGGATGTGAGCTTTGAGGATGTAACTATGTGTCCCTGTACACTAATTATTCACAATCCACGATTATCGCTAACAACATTTGAGACTCAGACATACACATCATCACAAGCACATGAAAGACGACCAAAGACCTTAAAGGAAAAAAAAGGACCCACGATTGTCCAAGAGTGTAGAAACATACCTTGCAATAATTTCGAATTATGACACAATCGCATCATAAAAATGAATAGCAATAACACTTGAGAAACTGCATCGAAACAGCTGCCATTTCCTGAAGTAATACGATTGTTCTGAGACCAGGCTGTTTTATTAGATTGTCCACATATAGCATGACATTATCAAACAACACAATTTCCCCATACAAAATATCAGCTCTCCTATCATATCTCACCGACCCACAACTGCCAACTCACATATCTTTTTTCACCCCTTACACCCCTACAAATATATTCACCAAGTTTGTCGACCTCCATGTGTCCAGAATCACTACACTGTCAACGCACGTGGTCAGAATCTCATCCTGAAAGTGGCCTCTACCCATCATAAACTTTAATAACCTCATGTCATTTCACGTAAGTGGAACAAATCCCCTATCTGACCCCAATCTTCTACTATTCGATTTACAATTAACCTACAGACAGTATCATGGATACCTAAAAACATCAGCTGGATAAATGACCTCCCAAATCCACGGAAGCTCATGTCCCTGGGAGGGGGGGGGGCTGACACACATCTCACAGGTCTCACAACACAACCTACAACATACATGGTCTGCTTAGCCATCCTCTTAATTAACTAATAATCCCATTTCCACAATTCACCGTCCACTTATAAAAAGTCTAGTTTGTAATCTTGTTGTTGACAACGTCCGATTTTGGGCGAATCATTTGTCCAACAAGCCTTTGGATATTGTTATTTTACTTGCATATTGTTGGAATAACTATATCCCATATCTCGTTTATATATATATATATATATATATGTGTATATATATGTATGTATATGTGTGTGTGTGTGTGTGTGTGTGTGTGTGTGTGTGTGTGCATGCATGCACATATCTCTGTACGTGTAAGAGCAAGTAATCATTTTCTTAAATTGATATTTTTATGTTGCTTCCACAAATGCCGCATATATTTTTCATTAGATTTAATATGTTCTCGTGTTAGTTGTTATACACCACTTTCTCTATCTATCTATTCATTCCATTTCTCCACCTCCTCTGGCCCCATATCCTGCATATTCAATATTTTCCCCTTTCCTACAATCTCCCTTCTTCCTCAACATTTTACTCGTATTTTCTATTATCATTATTTTAGGACTTTGGGCTATTTGTGTATCGGCCCCAACCCACGAAAATGTGGAAAACGCTCCCAGATCTCTATTCGTTGAGCCAAGCCATCACCATAATCATCATCATCATTTTAGATTTTATTTCTCGAACCAGCCTCCAATAACGTTTCGTTCTCGATTACCGAATGACTTTTTCCCTTCCTCAAAACCTTTGTTCAATTTTCATCTTCCCATTTTACTTTTTTAATCTCTCCAATAGCGACTCATATTCCCGCTCTTTCTATTCGCTTCTATTCTTCCTGTCGAACATTTCTGTCGTCATATCTCTGCAAAATTCCCGCAACCCCTTTATTATAATGCCGTCATCATTGCCCCTCGCCTACGCCATCACATTCCGGGCTTCAGTGTTTCCATTTGTCCAACCTCCGGATACTCTCCGCATTAACTTTGATAATTAAATTGGAGCGAGCTTCTAACCTGTGCATATAAAACTTCTGAGGACAACGCTCGGTCGATCGAGCGTAAAATGTAAAGTTAAGCACAGTGCCCTACAGGGTTAGCAGTGGGTAAACCCGATGTCAGGCACTTGACGGTAAAACGAGATAGGAAGAGGAAGGAGAGCGCATGCGCACGACAGGTCAGACCTGTCGCTTTGTAAAGGGGTAGATGGAAGTGCACATGAGTTGGACGGGGTCTTGAGTTTGATTGGTTCGGTAGTTGTGTTTGTGGTGTGTGTTGGGAGGTCGGTTGTGTTAGAAGATTCACAGTATGAGTGGTATTTGGTTTTTCGTTTCTACTACTTACTCTCCCTCTTCGCTGTCCTCCACTTTATCAGGGAACCTTCACCTCTTGTCCGCCATTTTGTTTAGTGGATCGATCATGTGCCGACTTATATGACAGGCAATTTCACAAAGGTGAACCTGCCCTGGCCGTGACTGACGTCTATGTATGTGATTAGGGAGAAATTATAAAATCAAAAGCCAATACAAATAACCCAAGCAAGTAAAACAGGGAAAAGATTAAAAAAAAAAAAAAGAAGGCCTCCAATGATGAAACAAAGGGGGTGAAAATGGTGGTTTGGATCGAGTAAAGAGGCAGAGAAAAGCACTGCGTGATAGAAAGATAGACAAGGAGAGACGGGGAGTCGGAGAGAGAGAGAGAGAGAGAGAAGGAGAAAAGGAGAGATTAAGAGACGAGTGAATAGAAAAAAGGGGTAAGGAGAGGAAACTCTGAATAGGTTTTGAGAAAAAAAATACCATTCAAGTTCACAAAGGAAACAAATAAATAGATCGATGGCCCATGGAAAATTAGAGGGGCAAACGAACACAAGGAAAATAAAATGCAAATAGCAATAATAATAAATCTAAGGCAGTTTTTTTTGTAATTGCTGCTTCAGGTTATATGAATGCGCTACGCTTCTTGGAGTTAGATTTTTTTTATACCACGCTTATAATTCTTTTTCAAAGTTCAGGAATAAAAGTAATAGAAACAAGATTTCGAATTCTTCCATAAAATTATAAGACCGTTGCATGTGCATGGACATATTTCTCCATAAATCTACGAGGCACATTGGGCACCTACCGGAGGGTGAGAGTTATCATTCTTATCTCACAGATCAATAAGAAAGTGTAGCGATTTCGATCCTTACTGGGAGCTTTGTACCAAACTAAGCCCAGCCTGATGAATAATCTTACAGGCATACATATATTTATAAATCATATTTAGGCCTAAAATTAGGTAAGTTAGACTTTAACATCAGATTCATATTCGGTCTGCAAGAAAAGAAAATTCTAATTTCTCAATCTGTTCAATGTTGCATTTGATCTTCTTTTACCACACGCTGACTGGGCGTAAACCTCTGGAATATTTTCGAAAATCTAGATCAAAATCGATTACAGAGATTGAAAAATCGAACTCTTACTGCTACTTTGAATAGTTTCCAAACTAATAAGTTTACTCGGATCTCACCATCCTGTTCAAAATTCTTCATGGCCCCTGTAATATTAGTGAAAAAAATTTAAAAAAAAGATTTTATTTGTTGTAAAACTTATAAGTAGTATTATGTTTTCATTTGTTTCCATTGATAATTTTTGAAAAAACGCCATAGAACGATACGTCACAAGATCAAAATTAGTGTCTGAGAAAGGAACGTGTCTTATGTATACTATTTCATTCACTAATATAACCATTCCAGGCTGTTCCTGCCAACATGACACCGCATTTATTCCGATCATATCCTTCACTTCATAATCACTTAAAAAGAACACTAAGGAAATTTTACCAACCGAAATCTCCCTTATTCAAGGTTGAGTACTCATTAAGTGAGGTAACTCGTTCACTGTAAGCTTATGCAATGCTCTTCCAACCTCAGGATAGAGCACTCTGGTGGATGGGGAATATATGCATGAATAGATATATTGCTTGAATTAAACCTTACTGACCGTCCAGTTCCGCATGGCGCATAGGTAAGATGCCAGCCTCTGCGTCTTAAGCAAAGGTTTCAATCCTACCTCGTGGTACTTGATGGGATGATGGATAGTCTGTAGCCACACTGAAGTGTTGTAATACAACGAAACAGCTGTCTTGGATGACATCATAATATATACATATATATATAAGTATATATAAGATTCATCTAGCATTATGGTGAATTTGATTGACAAAATGAAAAGATGAGACCAGATTGTATTTATTTTCGTTACTTGTTTCAAGAGACTTCTCTCTTCGTCAAACGTCAAATGGGGAAAATCATAGCATTTTGCGAATAACAAGGTTTGAACCGGACGGAAGGAAATGATGCTAGGTTATTTGTATTTCTTAACTTCTAATATTTACTGGCAAGGAATGAGATGTCTTCGTGTCAAAGTTCAAATCGTTTGTGTTTTTCTCCTACTCGTTTGCAAATAATGATTTTTTTTTAAATTAAAAACAATGATATCCTCACGTCATGTAGGACTCGACCCTGCATCTTCCATGAAGCAGTATTAATGCAACTCTGCAGAATCAACTGAGCTAACATTGCTTCCAAATTGGTGCGAGTTCAAAATAGTGCATTTAATTAAACCTCCTTCCATTTGGTCATATATATATGGTCATATCTATCTCTCTTTCTCTCTCTCTCTCTCTCTCTCTCTCTCTCTATATATATATATATATATATATATATATATATATATATATATATATATATATATATGTATAGTAAATACGCTCTGTATGTTTGTATGTGTGTGTGTTTCCATACCGTCAGTAAAATGGGAACACTCACACGCACCCAAATATATATATAAATGTGTGATATTTGTTGAGACATCCAGTACAATCTAATGATATATATATATATATATATATATATATGTGTGTGTGTGTGTGTGTGTGTGTGTGTATATATATATATATATATATATACTACTGCAGAGTAGAGAAATGGATCGTTTAAATGCGTTATCCCAAACTGCTTGCCGAAAGCGCTGTTAGCTCACTTTGTAGAGACTCGTGTTAAGACACACACATACATATGTATATATGTATTAGGAAATGGATATATATGATCCGACAGAATGATCATAACATGAGTTATATTATATAGGAACTTTTTTTTTAATGATCTCCCTTCATTACATGCTTAATGTATCATTAGGTCCAGACAACAGAAATAGAATAAACGATTGAAGAAACGGGAGATGCTGCAGGAATCGAACCAACGACCGATAGGGTAGCCACTCCAAATTAGTGTAGCTCTTACCATAGAGCTCAACAGCCGCCAGTAGGGCAAAGGCCCAACTGTTTTCACCACAAAATCTCATCTCCTTTATTTTCGGTCGACAGTTGTGTATTAAGAAATGGATATAAATGATCTGACATAATAATTATAAATTGCGTTATATTTTATAAAAACAAACGCGTTGGAAGAAACAAATAGTTCGAAATAAGCGAAATGAGATTTTTGGGTGAAAACAGTTGGGCCTTTGCCCTACTGGCGGCTGTTTTGCCCCCATGATAAGAGCAACACAACGTTGAAGCAACTATTCTATTGGACAGGTTCGATTTCTGCAGCATCCTTTTTTCTTTAATTGTTCATTCTACTTAAGTTGGCTTGGCTGAGTGATACATTAAGCGTGTAAAGACGGGAGACCATTTCAAATGAGAATTTCAATAAAATACAACGCAATTCGTAATCACACGTGCACACACACATACACACACACACACACACATATATATATATATAAATATGTATATATATATAATTTGATCAATTACTTATCGAATTCAATAAAATCTATCTGATTTGCTTTTGCTGAAAGTCTGACAATCGCAATCATTCAAGCAGAATTAGAAGCAAAACTACTAATCCTGTACATAGTGAAGGGAAGAATGAAATTATATGTGCTTAAGAAGAAATCAAGCGAAGAATCACACTAGGATGGCGAGCCTTTGGCAGTGCAAGTTCAACCTTCGAAAACAAGAAGATCCCATTATTCTCAAAGAGAAGCGTGTATAACCAATGCATCCTCCCAATAGTCACTTATGGAGCCGAAACATGGAACCTAACCAAGAGACTGACCCGTAAATTGAGAACCATGCAACGTGCACATGAAAGGATAATGCTGGGCCTCACATTGAAAGACCACAAGACAGCACAGTATATCCAGGAAAAGACAAGTGTCTGGGACATCATAGAATCCATTAAAAATCTCCAATGGCGGTGGGCTGGCCATGTTGCAAGAATGGCAGACAACCGATGGACATCACGACTCACGACATGGATCCCCTGAGATCACATGCACAATCGAGACCGGCACAATATTAGATGGATAGACGAGCTAGACAAGTTCAGGAAGTACTGGCTTTGCAACGCCCATGATAGAGAAGTGTGGCAAATCCTGGGGAAGGTCTATGTCCAATGACGGACGTTAAAAGACTGATGATGATGATGATGATGATGATGACTGCTTGCTGCCCGAAATGGAACATACTTTTATCTAAATAATTGAATTGATAATCATAACTGAAGAAGAGAGAAATACTGTTCACGCCCAATGTGGCTGATTCATATTTTTCAATATTTTTAGTAACAAACAGATCGAGTTTCAGAAAGTTAGAATAAAAATAAATAAGGGATTTATTTATGTTCGTATTCATATAATCTACTTACAAGTTATAAAAATCTGTCTTCTCATACAAAACCTAGAGTCGAATAAAACCATCAGACAAAAATTACATCTCTAACAGTAACTTTTCAGAGTAAGTCTATACAGAAAATATTTCACACTCCTGAGTTGGTTCAATTGAACGGATGCACGAATAGAAACAGCCACAGTGTAAATATTTTTTTTTGAATTTACTCCATTAAAGTGTTTTGGGGACCTGGTTCGGTTTAAATGGGGCAACCATCCTAATTGCTATTGCACAGAAAAATCACTGGAAAACTGGCCCAGTCTTTACATGTTGACTGCATATATGCACCCAAATGGCTATCTATTTCCGTGAATAAAAGATATGATTTCAAAGAAGGGAAAGAGAATTTATCTTATTTTGATCAGGCTAGTTCAGAGAAAATCCGTGATATATCTTGATACAAATCATCAATAACCTACTCGTGCGAAGAAAGTGGCCAAACAGCACGAATATATGAAGAATATACAAAGCGAAGATTAAAAGATATTCTGATATTACTGTGTGCAGCTTAACATAAAGATCAATAGAAACGAAAGACTGATTCTCAGATGAAAACAACATTCAATCAATATCAATTGAAGTCCGCTTTTTCTGGGTGACACTCTTTACTCAATGCAGAACGTCAAACACCAGAGTTGAAAGCATTCAAACGATCAGAGAACTTTGAACTCGATTCTTAATCTGTGGGAGATTTTAGTCCAAGGAGACTTTGGAATTAAGATTAACAAGGTCAGAGTTCTGCTATTGAAAACTGCATAACTTTGTGATAATTCTGCTTGGAAAGTTCAAGCCGAAAAGCTCTGCAAGGAAGTTAGGATTTAAGACAACAAGGTTAAAGTTCAAACGACTTGCAGGCCTGGGAGAAGGAAAAAAAACTTTCACATACGTCCATTTTTGCAGTCAAAGCACAGAATAAGCGAAATGTTTTATTTTATCATGAATTCACTCTAACATCAGTTTCAAACGAGAGTCGCAAATGTTTATCACAGTGCTTTTAAAATCTGCATTATCCTCATACTGACACTGAGATGGGTACAACATACAAATCTATTTTATAAAAGATCTGTTGTCATTTGTTAATTTCACAGCCTAAATGCTTATTGAATATCAAATCTAAAACAGAAAGATGAACGAACGAACAAACAATGAAAAAACGGAAAACCCGGTGCGTTTAAGTGGCCAGATTATGGGATATAGGGAAGAAATCAACAGAAAGGAATGAAATGGTTGTTGAGCCTGAAAAATTAACAGCATGATACCGAAGACAGACAAGAGAGTGGAATAATCATAAAACCCCCAAGAAAACGCAAAGGGAAATTGCTAACTAGAAGGCATCAGATCACGATAGAATCGATAGACTGTGGTTCATAGCTCCACATAAATACATCAAAGACTAGATCAACATTTACACTAATACCATAAAGATTTACAAGCTGTGAATAGATGTCGGAAGGGGAGAGTACTCTGATAAAAAGAAAACAACCCCAAAACACGCCATCAAAAGTAATTGTAGTCCTATAACGTGCCTGCCTACTTTGTAAAAAATCCTTACTGGAAACATTGCCAAAATAAAATACTTGCTAGAAAACTAGGGAAGAGAAACGTCACCAAAAAAGAAGTAAATGAACAATTGATACCTCACTGAACGAAGAAAATATCCCAAAGGAAGTTAAAGCAAAATGGACTTGGTTTTAGAATGGATAAATTCCAAGCTTATGACATGATCCCACAAATGCTGGATATACGAATGCCTAAAGATGTTGAAATTTTCAAAAATTCGGGTCGGGAATTGCATGGGAAAGTGGAGGGCAGAATTAAATGTTGGAACTCAAACCCAACACGACAATCATATAAAAAGAGGCATTTCCCGGGAAGACTCCCTATTCTTACTACTACTCATCATAGCAATCATAGAACAGCTATATTTTTTGCGTAAAGGAGCATATTGATTTACAAAATCACAAGATAATTCAACTTCGTAATATACATGAATAGCTTAAAATCTTTCCCATGGATCAAAAAGGATTTGGAAACCTTAATACGCACGTTCAAGATCCTCAGTTAGAATATTGGAGTGAAGTTCAAGAATGTGGTAAAAAATCATGCCAGTTCTGTGTATGTTACAAACTGAAAGCCATACACAAATATTAACTAATACAGCAAAAACTAAAAGAGAAACTTTG
This sequence comes from Thysanoteuthis rhombus, assembly GCA_963457665.1. Taxonomy (NCBI): domain Eukaryota; kingdom Metazoa; phylum Mollusca; class Cephalopoda; order Oegopsida; family Thysanoteuthidae; genus Thysanoteuthis; species Thysanoteuthis major. Next base: position 47,204,212 of record OY735201.1, on the reverse strand, counting down.
AGAAATATTGACTGAACAGCGCAATTTAGAGAATTTTTTCTGATTGATGATGCAAATTAATTGAATTGTCATAGTTACGAAATTCATTGATAGTTATTTCTTAGAAAAAAAAACTTTGATATTTTGCAGGGATCCAAACATTTTATAAATTTACAAATTCATGCAAAAGTTGTTTTCTTCCCATCTTAATTCTGGCTAACGATAAAAAGCAAAATGTTAAGAGATTCAGGAAGACCTTAATTTGCAATAGTTTCATGACAATTCATCATAGCCAATGCCATATTTAGAACGCTGATGGAATACACTTATTACAACTAATATTTTGTCACAAACAACTTCATGCTATTTTTCCTTACCAGAATATCGTAAAATATAATAGAAGTTATAGAATTATTTTTAGAAAAGATACCTTTTCGAAACAAAGAATCAAAGAATAATTAAAAACAATGAATTATACAACTGTTTTAATACTTGAATCCTTGAATTAAGTCATGTTCTTATACTAAGCTACAGATATATATCGTGGTAATTCCATGGATCATACATTAAAATGTTAATGCTATCTACTGCATCTGGCGTATTATCGATATATCACATGTGATATGGGCGAAAATGTTCCCGGCGCAACTGGCTACTTACTGTTTTATTGCAATACGTTGAACACACCAAAAGAAAATAATATTATCATAATTTTGAAAATGCTATTGTCACAATCCTTAGAGGTTTCCACTCCGTGAAAATGAAAACGGAAATCTACAATTGATACATTCTGGTATCTCAATTAGCAGTTCTGAAAATCGTCAAGAAATCAATCGCATTTTGACAGCGTTAATCTTTGCTAATGACTAAATGTGTGGCATTGTTCAAAATATTTGTTCATTTTTCAAAGCTATGTTCTGAGATTGCGTTTTTAGTTATTGTTCTGTTATGTTATGATGCCTTCTCATGATTAGACAAGCGTTCAGTTAAATTCCTATCATTTGGTAACGTTTTGTAATCCCCGTTTATGTCCCCTAGACTGATTTTATTATTATTATTATTATTATTATTATTATTATTATTATTATTATTATTATTATTATTATTATTATTATTATCCATTTCACACCAGTTGCCTGATGGTTACCGCTGGAGGTTGAGTGACAGCAAGTCTCCTCAAGTCTCCAGACCGCCTCTCCACACTCTCATAGTCCACAGCAATACTTGGATTTTCATAGTTTCACACTAGTTGCCCAGTGGTCATCGCTGAAGGCTGAGTTACGATAAATCTCCTCAGGTCTTCAGCCCACGTCTCATCTCTCCCTCACCTATCACATCAGTGCTGTGGTTCATACCTCCACTACCATTTGGGCGGTTTTTTCTCCCTCCTCCTCTGTTAGGCCACTGCTTACAGTTAACGTCGTAGATCTTATATTTCTACCAATTATTATTATTATTATTATTATTATTATTATCATTATTATTATTATTATTATTATTAGTATCATCATCAACATTATTATTATTATCATCACCATTATTATTATTATTATTGATGATGATGATGATTATAATAAACAATGATGATGAGGATATTTTGTTTATTTTTTCTATAATCTTTTGTTTCGAGGATTATTTCTTTATCAGTTCCAGATTACGATAATCGGTTGAGACAGCAGGCAAAAAAGCCTGATAAGTGCATTGCTGCCTTTTGGGTAGTTATTTACTTATTGTTTCAAGGCATCCATTCTAAGATGATTGGTTACTGAATGTGTACAGATATCTTTTTTCTTTTTTTGAAACTCAATATCCTTATTTAATATCTTATCCCAGTACAACGTCTTTTATTACTCCAACTGATTGGTTCTTATCTAATGGCTTCATGTTGTAAACAATGCGACGTGACAATTGCAATCATGTCAATCTAAGTAATTGCTGTTCAAAATTCAATTTTAGTTAAGTAACAGTGGAGCCGGTAATTATATGAATGGGTGACACATTTTGCATGGTAAGAAAAACCCATCCTATTTTGGGGAAGGGGTCAATCTTATATTGGTGAAGGAAGAATACAGACTTATAGACAATTCAAATAATATGCATTTGACTTTCATTGTCTTCGTTTACGATATTCATGATTATTGCGTTTGACATTTTTTGGAAGGTTTTCATTGTATTTGTTTATTTTTGGTGATTAGGTGGTAACGAGTTCCATCAACAAGCATTCACGGTGTTGAAAAATCCTGATTTTATTCAAAAATATATAAGAAATCCATGTGATTTGATGTAATGCGATGTGAGATTAAAATCAACACCAAGAAAGAGCGCAGAAAAACGTCCTGCACCGAATTGCAACCGCTTAGCATCCTAAAAGAGCTCACTTGACCCTCCAAGTTCAAACTGAAAAACAGATATGAAATTCTCTCCGAACAAGAAAAGAACATCAACGAGCTCAAAAACAAAACAACTACCTTGCTGATTGAAGTTGAACTCTAACAACAGATAGGGATTGGATAATTGAAGGCGTCTAAGAATTTTACAAAAACCTGTATTCCTCTAAACAAGCGACACAAAACAAGGATACACAAGTCATGAGTAATCAGTCCGAAGATTTCATTGGAGTTACTCAGGGAGGTGAAAAGAGCCATCAAACAGACAAAAAAGGGGAAAAAAAAACACTGCACCAGATAACATCACCGTTCACCTACTCAAAAAAGCTGGTAAACTAATCATTATGAAACTAACCATTCTATTCAACTTATACCTAAAACAGAAAAGAGGATTCGAACACTGCAATCATAATGCTATTATATAAGAAAGGGAACCCAAAGGATCTAAACAACTACTGGCCAATAAGTCTTCTCAACTGCATCTACAAACTTTTTACCAAAGTGATTACCAACCGAATCACCAAAACGTTGGATGAAAGCCAACCACGGGAACAGGCTTTGTTTAGAAGAAGCTACTTGACCATTGGCCACCTCCATTCCGGAAATAAACCAAAAGAGAAAGCAGCGTAATACAAACTTTTACTTGCAGTAACATTTGTTTAATTCAAAAAGGCCTTCAATTCAGAGGAAATCCCTGAGGTCATTGATTCTATCATGCAATAAGGCGTAGATTCTATACATATGAAAATCTCACATCATATCTACAGACACCACAGCTCCTTTATCAGACCTTGCACAAAGTCTCTAAACCATTCCAGTTCGAAAAAGAGTAAGACAAGACGATACCAGCTCAACCAAACTCTTTAGTGCCTGCCTTGTCATAATCTCCGAAAAAGAGTGGGAAAAGAAAGGAATCTGAATAGATACCGAATACTCAAGTAACCTCAGATTTGCCCATGGCATCGCCCTTTTTGCTGAGAATCTCCATGACCTCTAAAGAATCTAAGAGGAACTATTGAAAAAAGTAAGAAAGTAGACCCCCACATGAACTTCGATAAAAGAAATATCAAGTACAACAAACATGTAGAAGAGAAAGATACGTACAGAACTGAAGAAAGCGGAGCACTACATCTACCTAGGACAACAGATCTCCTCGAAACATGAAAAGAGGAAAAATCACTCAAGGTTGGCGAACTCAATCTTCAGGAACAAGAAAATCCCATTGATCACAAAGAGAAGGGTATGGAACCAATGCATTGTCCCGATAGCCATCTATACAGCTGAAACATCGAACCTGACTAGAAGATTGTCACTCAAACTGAGAACCATGCAACGTGCACATGAGAGAATCATACTCAATATCACACTGAGAGATCACAAGATAGCATAGTATGTTAGAGAAAATGCAGCAGTCAGATATATCATTGGAACCATTAGAAAACTCAAATGGCAATGGACTGGTCTTGTTGCAAGAATGCATGGCAATTGATGGACATCCCAACTCACTACGTGGATTCCAGAGAACAAATACGAAACTGTCACCGACAAAATATGAGATGAACAAGACAAGTTCAGAAAGTATTGATTACGCGACACCAATGATAGAGAGGAAGGTTCATACCCAACGACGGATGCTTATAGGTTGCTGCTGCTGATGATGATGATAACGATGAAAATTGAATATAACTTACCTCCCTGAAAGAGACAAAACTAACTACTTAGTAATAGACTTCGGCCTGAAACTGAAATTTGTCAAACATCACTTTTCACTTTTTTCTCCACTTTTTTTCGTTGACATCTATCTAAAAAAAATAAATAAAATGAACATTTGGAAATAGATGTCTTTTATGAATTCAAATCTATGCCTGTAAATGGAATCGGAACGATTTAGAAGATAACTTTTTTCATCGAGTAAGTCAATTATTCATAATTTCTTTCAAGAATAGTTAACATGAGTACAAATAATAAATGATGCTATTTCTGTGGGTGGGTGAATTAGTTACCTTAATACAACAAAAACACGACATCGTGGCGAGACTTTTTTCGAAACAATACCGTCAAAATGCACCAACAAGAAAAAGAAAGCAATTTTCAGTCTAATTGAGCCTCCAGTTTTCAAATAATCAATTTAACTAGACGAGACACCCGACCTAACGGACGGAATGAATTGCTGCCTACAAAAGGAATAAAAAAGATAGATGGAAATCAGAAAGTCTTTTATTGAATTAGTTTTCAAAATTGATTTGATATCAATTTTTTACACTGTTAGGAAAAAAATAGGACCAGGACTAATGTTGAAAAAGAGCAAAGTAATGTAAAAAAGGGGGGGGGGGTTGGGGATGATATAAACTCGTGGGTTGATATAAAAAAGGGTTCATAGGATGTCAAAGTTAAGAGAAGTTAATATCTAAAATAGGGGTCAGTGTTCGAAAAAGGAGAGCCAATGTTTTAAAAGAGGTTCCTATGTTCAAATGGTGAATGGTTAATGTTTTAAAAAAGTTAAAAATTCCCCTCGATTTTGACAAATAAAAGTGAAAAAACTCACCCTTCGATTTTGACCCTAAAAAGTTAAAAAAACAAAACAAACAAAATGTTTACATCAGTGTTGACCTCCCCTTAAGGATAAAGCCCCCTCCTGTTTTCACCTGTTAAAATGTAAAAGCCCGTCAGTTTTGACCCTTAACATAGATAAAGATCATTTCTTATTTCAACCCCAAAAAGTGAAAAGAAGTGATTCTGATACCTTAAAGTGAAATAAAAGTTCCCTCTTTATTTCGACCGCTACAAATGAATATAAACGTTTCTTCTAATTTTTTATGTCTAAAAATGAAAAAAAATCATTAAAAACTTCCCATTCATTTTTTACCCCTTGGGGAATTACATATAAACATGTATAATACAAATAACAAAATCAATTGATGTAGACCTGATATAAGGTTTGAGAGAGATATAATGCTTACATAGGTACTAATTTGCATAATGACACTGAATTAACCCCCACACAGACCTTATTTGAAACGTAAGGTTACCAAACTTTCTGTTGTTACTAATGAGGTCCCGTAACGCAACGTAAATAATTACTATGATTCATCAAATATCAAACAAAGATGAAAAAAAACAGCCAATGGCCAGGTAACTAAATCGTCTGTTGTTACTAATTGGGTCCCGGAGCAGGTATTTTAGCCAGATAGTTTTAAAATCCCTATCTCATAAGATCTTAGTGGAAATCCTCAGCATAAATTTAATCTACGGGCTGAGAAAATTTCAATCACAAAAAATCATTGTTTAATTTGGTAAATTAATAAAATAAAGCTGCGCCATTACGCTGGCTACGGGTTCTGTAGTATTTGTCCTGGCTTGATATATCTAAAGTTTATCAGTGTCAAATAGTTCTTCGGAGTCATATGTAAAACAGATGTAAAGGCAATGAATACAAAAACTAAAGTCAGTCATTCAACCATTCACCATTTTATCCATAGACCGGGGAGGAAACGTTCTCTTGTTCTTACCAAGGGTATTAATGACAGTCTCTGATGCCAAGTTCATTTTTAGCGCTGACAACCGATCACCCACCTGCACTTCTCATGACATTTGAAATATGATATGATGAAATAAAGAAAGATAATAAATTATGAGTTAAGCATGAATCTTGCTGGACAGAAACTAAGTGACCGATTCATTGAAGATTTTTTAAATAAAATTTTAACCCCCTCTTTTTGGTGTTGGGAATAAAAAATAAACAAACAATGAATTCACATTCACAGGTGGGGCGAATAGCTGCAAAAAATAAGCAAAATATAGAGTATCCTATCCACCATCCAAAAACCTTCCAGGAAAGAGATTTTCAAAAAATAACTTGCCAAGTATCTGTGCTGGGTTCCCATCAATAATCACAGGAAATTTTCTGGTTATACTTCTGGTGGTTTTATTTATTATACGATCATAGACGGAGAGACGGACGAAGATTTGTTGAACAATAGCATGATGGACATCGTGACTCACGACATTGATCCCAAGGGATCACATGCGCAACTGAGACCGAAAGAGTATAAGATGGAGAAATGAACTAGACAAATCCAGAAAGTACTGGCTCCGTGACGCCCGCATTAGAGAGGTGTGGCGAATCCTGGGGAAGGTTTATGTCCAACGACGGACATATAAATACTAATGATGATGGTGATGATGATAATGATAAGTAAAAGGTGAATGCTACCGCAAATAAAATAAAAAATAAAGATAAAGTGACAACAATTCCTCTTGAAATCAAATAACATTTTTTTAATAATCGTTCATCGATATATATTGTAACAATAAAAACTTCAGCAGGTGTATGAATTGTAAGTTTCATTTGGCATATTTTTCATACATTTATACTGTTTCATTTGTGATGTTTTTCGAAGTACCCATTGCGACACAACCCAACTCTGAATCCCTTACAGCACGTACAGATTCTGCTGCCTTTGTAACCAGCTTATTTATTTTCTGATGAAATGCCTTGCAGATTTTCTTGCTAATGGATCATCAATTCTGGGTCTGTCTAACTTTGTTCGTGGTTCCCCAAACCCACCAATGAGTAATTCTCCAACTGATATGACGAATTTCAAATGAGTCAAAGGAGTTCCCAGTAACTTTGGATTCTTCTTGCAAAGGATACAGGCATTTGCTAAGGATCTATCGAACAAGTGAAACACAACCTCTCTCCAACTATTTCCGCTTTTAAGCTCACAATCACGCCGACAAGATTGATCCACACCACCCATATCAGCATTTCAAGCAATAACACAATTTGGAATAGTCTTCTTCACTTTACTGCCATTTTGACTGACCGATCGGCAAATTTGGGAATATCCGTTTTACAACAGACATTGCAGCCTCGGGTACAGCATCAAACAGACAGTGTATCGAAGCACTATGTAGAATGGTGACAGAAATATCGTTTGGCCGGCAAAAAGGTCAAGTCAGTCTGGATAAAAACAAATTTCGCTGAAATAGAACAACGAATAAATAATGCACTGCTTTTTTATAAATTACAATTTTTTCCCTAATCAAGGATACCAAAATCTTTTCTTTGATTTGTTTAAAAAAAAAGATTGAATCAAATGTAATTAATTATCATAAGAAACCACGAACAAGAATAAATTATTCACATGCATTTGAAAACAAACTATGTCTATGTTTATACATTCTTTCTACACGAACGGCCAGTTGAAAAATATAAATTTGAATATTTGCATGAGTGTGTAAATAAGGGACGTTCCATTGTATACAATCTTACTGGAAACATAACATAGTCGGTTTCATCATCATCATCCTCATCCTCATCATCATTATCAGCCTTTTAGTGTCTCTTATCGGACCTCTCTATCGTGGGCGTCATGCAGCCACTATTTTCTTTAATTTGTCTGGTTCGCCACGTCATCTTATTTTCTGTCAATCACAGTTTTACATATGATCTCCTGAGATCAACATTGTGTCCAGCGTTTGTCCGATATTCTAGCAACATGACCAGCCCTTTGCGATTTGAGTTTTTGTAATAGATTATAAGATATCTTTGACTTTTGTTTTCTCCCTCTAATATACCATGCTGTCGTGATTTCTCCGAGTGATGTTGAGCATGATTCTCGAGAACAATATCAAATTAATTTGTCCGTTATTGCTTCAATTTTTGACAACGAATTCCGAAGCTGAATTTACTCATGGTAGCACATTTCAAATGTTCTTCCATTGCGTTACTTAGATTGTGAAAGCGAAATATCAAACAAATTCAGAATTAAATGGAAAAAAAGGAAAATACTTTGATACCTTCGTTTTGTTATCTTTTGTTTTTATGGTTCAGATCTTGAGGGTATTTTTTCTTGAAATGATATTTCTGAGGCATTGGCCACATACAAGGCTTCATTGAAATCAGTCTAATTCTATCAGAAAGAAGCTTGTAGGCTCTCATATGCACACAAATTTGTTTTATATGCTTAAACACACATGAAAGTATGCTGTAAAGCTATATTACTAGTCTCTTTACAAGCATAAAATATCAATATTCTTTTCCTTATGTCGGCAGATCAGAAGCGTGCAGTGGTTTGTATTTAGGTAAGAAAAAAACAAAACAAAACCGATAAAAAAAAAGGAAGCAGTAAACGGTTACAAAGAAAAAAGAAACCTTTTCCCGTTAAGCGATATCAAGGATTGTGAATGAAGGACAGATATAAAAGCAAAATCTCTTATTAGAGAAAATGAGGGAAGCAAGGGAAGATAACCACTTCCAGGGTAAAAAGATAATCAAGAAAAGAAAAAATGTACAGAAAACTTTTCTATATTCCGTATTGCATTTGACAGAAGAATATATTGATATCGTCATTTTTTCTTATTCGGTTTGTTGTTGTTATATTTGGGAAGAGAAGGGACGGGCAATGGATAAGTGATTCAGTTAAATAGCTTCAGACGCGAAGGCAAACCAAACGGAAACGGATACAATTTTGGGCACGCATGCGTAGTTCATTTACCGGCCCACTTATTGTTTCTCCTGTACCCGCCGGGCGATGGGCGTAAGGGTTGGCGCTATCTGGCAAAGTGGCAAAGTAAAAAGTAAACAAATAATGATAAATAAGTAAACAAAAAAAGGAAGTGAGGTGAGTAAAAGAATGTCCGGATTGGCACATGTGCCTGTTTACACCGATGCCGTTCAAACATTTGTTCCCACTATTTTTATATCATTATTTAATTTGCACATACATGGGGTTCCTCTCCGCTTCTCTCCTCATTTCCTGTCTCTAATTTAGTTCAGCTTTCAATTTCTCTCCCTCTCTCTCTTTCTTTCTTTCTTTCTGTCTTCCATTCTTTCTGTCTGTCTTTCTTTCTTTCTTTTTTTTTGGAGTTCATCTCTCTTTTTTTCCACTTTCCATTGGTAGAATTTCTTTTTGTGATCATTTTTCTTGATTCTATCTTTTCTTTATATCTTCTGTTTTCCTCTTTTTTTCTGTAGACTTGTTGGTCTTTTCTGCTTTTCCTTTGGTAAATCTTTGTATTTTCCGATTGTGTATCTTTTACATTATCTTTCTTTCATTTTTTGCTTTCTCAAGTTTATCTCTCTTTTTTCCTTTCCTTGGGTGACATATCTTACTATGATTGTCATTCCATGTACGTTATTTCTTTTCTTTCTTTTTTTCTCTCCCTTTTTTTTTTAGATTCGTTTTTTTTTTTTGCTCTTCCTACGGTAAATCTTTGATTGTCTTTTTTTTACATTTTCTTTCTTTCTTTCTTTCTTTTTTTTTTTCACAACCTCTTCTCTCTTTTATCTTCTGTTAGGTGAAGTTTCTTCCTGTGATTGTCATTCCAAGTACATTCTTTTTTCTCATTCTATCTTTCTATCTTTCTTTCTTTCTTTCTTAAGTTCATTCCTCCTCCTCTGATTCTCATCCCAGTTACTTTCTTTTTCCCCTCTCTTTCTTTCTTTCTTTTTTCACTATCTCCCATTCGACTCTTATTTTCCCAGTACACCTAGGCTTCTCACATTTTTCTTCCCTTCTGTTTTGCTCCTTCTTTTTTTACTTTCTATTTCTCTTCCTTCCCCCTTTGTTTCATTTCATTCATTCATTCATTTATCTTTTTTTTTTTTATTCACCTTCATTTTTCTCTGATACCCCCCCCCCACACACACACACAATATCTCAGTCTTCCACTTTCTCTCACTCTCTCTCCACCAGGCTTTTCAACCCTTGTTCTTTATTTCTCTTGGCTTCCTGTCCTGGGGCTATATTATTGCTTCCTACAAGTGGCAATGCCATTTTCTCTTTTTGCTAACTTTACTACCGAAGAGTTCTGCAAGCCCATATTATTGAATATTGATATTTTGTTATTTTTTCCTCAGTTACGTGAACGAAAACATCCTCCTTATACATTTAAAATAGAAAATAAAAAAATTGTCTCCAGTTTTCCCGCTTCCTGTAAACGCCTCTGCACGTCTCAATAAGTAGACCTATGGTTCAAAGAGATTTACATATCTGCAAATAAACGTATAAGTACTACGATCTCTCTCACATTTCCAATACGTAGTTGTATGCCCACGTTTATGCATCTGTGTGAAGGTGCACATACGCTACAGAAGACTCACTCGTAAACAGATATTTGTGGAGTAATACGCATACATGTACGCACATATTCATATGGGTACAGAAATATATATAAACAAATAAGAACAAAAAAAATTTATTCGGGAACTTATGCATGCAGTGATGAATGCACATTATTTCGAAAACAAATGTATACACACAAGTTCATAAACTCATACACGGATGTATTTTATGAATGAATTCGCATACATGCTCACACATATGTTCTTATATATATATATATATATATATATATATATATATATATATATATATATATATATATATATAAATATATATATATATATATACATATATACATATATATATATATATATATACATATATATATATATATATATATATATATATATATATATATATATATATATATATATGTATATAATCCTTACAAAAGAAAAATCATAATGCATGCATGTAACTCCAAGAACCAATAGCTTTAAAAAAATATGTAACAGCAGACGTATTGACACCTTTGATAAAATCTGCAAATATTTCGACGGACAAGGATATTTTAGCACGTAATTCTTGTTAAGCTTAAACACATTTTTTTCTTTCTGTGCCTATAACAGTTATTGCGCCCAGATCTGTATGTAAAACATACTCTTTTCATCATTTTCTGTTTGATTATGCATTCGTCTCAGCTTTTTTTTTTTTTTTTGTATTTCTTACTTCTGTGTTTTTAATTGATTTCCTAGTATTATTTTAGTCACCCATACCTGAATGCACGTGCAACGGAATCTTCTTGATACACATATGAGGCGCATATGAAGTTTGAATAAATGAGATTTATCCATCTCTTTTTTTGGCATATGTCTGCCAACTTTAAGCAAGCCAATACGATTAAGTATGTTGTTCATATCCTGTGTGCACACCCTTATGTATATATTGTATATTTTGAAACTTTCTCTGGGGCCTTTAAAGGCTCGATTTCTTTCGCATGTTCTCGAGGAGAGGTACATATTGTAACACAATCTTTTCGTATTTCATCATCTTCAGTTTTTTTTTTATCTTACGTCGTTGGACATAGACCTAACCATTTTTAAAAGAAGCTCATATTCAATGTTAAATACTACGAGCATCACTGATGTACGATTTTTTCCAAAGTAACTACGATTGGTTCCAGGACTATAAGGTAGTCGGTAAGATGATTTTCATTCCAATAAAAGGGTTACGTCATTTATGATTACATCTTCAACAGGAATCAATGATGATAAATAGAAATAACAATAAAGTCGTTAAAGACTACCGAAGAACAAGCAGTCAGTATAATGAGGAATGGGTTCGTGTATTGCGAAGACTTGGAGTCATCTAATCTTCAGTTTGAACCACGAGTTACTGCTTGGTGGAAACTCAGTGACTACAGAAATAATAATGATAATGATAATTCAGAGATTTACTGTCACTTTATCTCCAGCATGGATAGCCAGTCACTACTGGCGTGAAAACTCTATCAGTATAAATTATCATTATGATAAACATGCAGTAAAACAGATGTTTGCAGACATCCAAAACAAGGAATTCGATATGGTTTAGCACAATCAACTGCATTCCCCAAATGAAAATATTTCCTGACAGATTTCATCTCTAATGCATTTGCTGCAATTGCTTTGCCGAATGCATTGAAGCCAGGAATGTTGGGTTCGTAATTTCATATGTATTTTACAAGGTATCGAATGATTTTCTGATGCCCCAAATCAATCATACTTGTTTGAAAGTAAAATTGCAAAAAAGGAGATTTTCAAAGTACGAAAAACTGTCAAATGTCTATCAATTCAGGTCATTAACAGGTAAACATCATACGCTGTAAAAGAAAGAGAAGGAATGATTTTGATGGACAAGGGTGGGGCATTAACATCTTAAAACTATGTTAAGCTTATTCCCCTGATCTGAATCTTATATTAAAAAAAAATAAACACCCAGTATAGATAGTCACTTTTACTAAAGTGTTTTGGCAGCATACTGTGCAGGGATGATTAATTTGAAAAAAAGAAAGTGGTAGTCAATTAATAATTTGCAGCTTTTGCCCTTTTTTAACAGGTGATAAATAAAATGTTTTAATTTTCAAAAAGCTAGCCTTGCCAAAAGTATGTGACCAATATATTGCGCATTGACCCCACTGAAGCAATCTAAAGTGGGAGTAGAGAAAAAAAAAGAAGAAGTAAATAAGCCATTGGTGCGGCAAGTAAACATGATACGGACATACATAGTTAGTCAACCAGATCTGCTTAAAAACTGAATAAATCTACGTTGGAAGTTTTAGTTGGCGGTTTCAAAAGCACCGACACGGAACTCTCTTATCGTCCAGTTATTGTAAAAACACTGTCATCATTTGCTAGAAAAGGGGCATTATTTCGTTTTGTGTCCACGTGATTTCAACCATTGTCGAAATTGACTACAAATGTTCAAGAGGAAACAAAAGAATATCCCCCCCCCCACTTACAAACCCCACTTCAGATGCTCGGCTACTTAATAAATTAATATCATATCTAAATTATTATTCATTTATTTATATTCATTTATTAATACATCAATCAATACATATATTTGAGCATTTTATTTGTTTGTCTGTACCTCTTTCACGTTGAAACTACAAAGCCTATCGGCCTATTCTGCATGTAGACTGAGAATATCTCATCTTTCACATAGGCTATGTCAGGCCGATCTCGAAGGTCGTCCGGAGTTATTTTCATCGTAACCTCTGGTTCTAAAAAGAAGAAAGAAAATATTTTTATATTACATTTTTTTCTCCAATAATTCTTCTCACAAAAAGCATAAACCTTGGTGGAAATAACATTGATTTTTAAACAAGTTTGGGCGTTTTTAGTCAAAGAAACAATTGTAAGGATTTTTAGTAACAGTTAAAAAAAAACAAAAAAACAGACACACCATTGTTTTGGGGAATCCGCCACGTCCCCCACTATTTTCTTGGTTGGCGATTTCAATTTCGTTAACGAACATGCAACAAATGTTCACCACCAAAGGTGAAATTTCAAAGTGATTAGAATTTTTCCAACGTGAGTGTTCGTTTTTTGTAGTTGTTATTTTCACATTGAGGTCTTGAAAGCATAAGTACGTGAAAAAGCAAAGAAATTTCGAACATCGAAAACAAGTCAGCATTTTTAGTCGGATATTTCAGTAAAACAAAAATATGTTATGATTATAAAAAATTGGACATCTCACTTATATTTAATAAGATAGCGAAATCTTACATTATTCCCTAAAAATGATATTTCTTTTACTAGACATTAAAAAAAGGACAGTAATTAGTAATCCTTAATTCAGTCTACGGTTTGGAAAAGAAAACCTTTCTTAAACATTAAAAACAAAAATAATAACTGACCTGGAACATTCCAATCACATTGGAGTCGTAGCTTATTCAGCTTAGATTGAATAAAAACTTAGGTCAAAAACGAATTTAATCGAAGATAATAACCACAAAAACAGGGCTTTAGAGATTTCAATGATTCTAACGGAACACATCTGACTTTAGTTATTACCTGCACTCATTTCAATACAATTTTGAACATATAATACGTCTAATTGTTTTACACAGTAAACATAAGTTTTCAACATACCAAAATATCTGATATCAAACAGTTGGAAAAATATTTCTTTCAGTCAGTTCTTTTTTCAATCATTGGGAACGTGAAAGACAAATATTTATTATAGTATGATTATCATTGATAATTTTATGGCTTCTTTTGTCATTTTAGCTTTTTGGTCAAACTTGTAGGTAGGATTCACTTACATGAAAAATACAATTAAACATTCCTGTCTTCCAGCTTACTTTTATGATTACTAGGTGAATATTAGGGTTTATTCTTTCTACACTGTTTCACCTATATTACAGGGTCGACTCAATGAATTTTATTCTGGTCCCGATGGAGAAATCATTTTCTTAAGATAAGCTCGAGGAAGAAAATTATTCTGCCATTCATTTTTAATGATTCACATCCATTATAACCGATTTATCCACGGAAATTTGAGAGTCCCCTGATCAATTTAATTGCTAACGTTCTTCAAAGGCGGGAAGGATACAATGCTACTGTTACGTCAAACTGGGTCGTTAATTTCCGTCCATCTTACGGAAGTAAGGCATCGAAGAGTGTGGTTCGTAAGTTTCCTTTTTGTTGTAAGCAATCAAGCGGGCCTTTCTCGAATCAGTTCCTTTACATGGTTACTTTTCATTCGCTAACTAAGGATTTATGGATTAAAAGCAAAGCACTCGCTTCCGTAAATTTGTCTTTTTCTATTTTAATATACAACTTTTGATTAAATCCAAACTTGAACTACATTTTTGGGGCAACGCCTGGCATTCATACAATAATCTAAAGTTCATCATGGTTGCAGCAGAGAATAACGTCCTATCCATACATCTTTAATTTTTAATGATTTTCATCAATTTGCCCTTATTTGTGCATTGAGTAAGTTAGTGTGTGAAACTGTACAAATTTCAGTTAGAGACACCTCCTTACATTGTATCGAAAGAGCTTTTAACGTATGTTGCTTTTCAGAGATATTTACATATCGCCCTTTTGTGCACCCGTTGTAATAACGGGAGATCATATCAAATAGAGGTTCAATATCATAAAACGCAATTCATAATCATTCTGTCAGTCATATATCCATTTCTAAATAACACATACACACACACACACATGCACGTATATATATATATATATATATATATATATATATATATATATATAATGGAGTAAGGAATCACAACACAAATATATGTAGCCTATATCGGTGTGGTACCTATTGAAGTGGCGACCCTTGGTATAATATCTGATAATTTGAAAGACTGGTTGGAGAGGTCAGAGTTAAATAGGTATGGAGCTTTTGCAGAAAGGGTCGTGGCTGGGAAAGCGAATTGACCAGAAATGTCCAAGAGGCATAAGTTTGCTTGGTACAATATAGTCCTAGTTTATAATTGCTTCGTGGTTGTTCTCTTTATGTCAATTTTTTTGTAGTATTGTGTGGTGTTGTTGGTTAGAATTTTGTTGTAGGTCTAATAGTTCATTTCATATATGTAGTTACACTTATCTCCGTTCACGAATATATCATTAGATTTGTTGATTAGTTCAATTTCCTCTTCTAATTTTTTTTCTGGTATGGGCTTGTACTTTTTTTTAAAGTGATGTTGGTGACGGTGTGGTGTGGAATATATATATATATATATATATATATATATATATATATATATATATATATATATATATTAGCTTGGGTGAGTGCACACCCTTCTTGCCCTGAAAAAAACCACATAAAAACAAACTTAACAACATAGGAAAGCAAATTATATTTTATAAACTTTTCATAACTTAAAAAAAAGAAGGGACAACTTATCCCCACCGGTCGAGCACCCTCGTAAAAAAATAAGACATAGCAATACAGTAAAGGAAATCATGTTTCTAGAAAATTTAGCAGAATTAAATAAGAGGGAAACTCGGGCAAATTTATGAGAAATTACTTGCTTCCATTAGAATTGGAAATGCTGGAATTGAAAGATTACTCGTCATGTATTTAAAAATGTGTAAATTGATTTTATCCCAAATTGACCTTTAGCGGTCAGCAAAGATCACTGTCATCTATCATACGTTCATCCTTGGGTCACTCTACCCTTGTGAACAAAATTGAAGTCTTTAAGTGAAAAAAAAAGAAACATAAAGAAAGAGAGATTTGTCATCTCTAGTACAATATATATACGTGTGTGTGTGTGTTTGTGCGTGTGTGCATATATGTGTGTGCATATATGTGTGTGTATGTGTGTGCATATATATGTGTATATATATATATATATATACACATAAATCAAAATATATATATAAATCAATATATATATGTTTCCATGCATTCATATATATATATATATATATATATATATATATATATATATATATATATATATATATATATATATATATATAAGCATGCAGACGCTCGCACAATCACATGCACATATATGCACTGTGATGTGATACTCTGTTATCAATCGGCAAGAAGGCCACAACACGCAAACCCGATTTTAGTTGTGCTTTTGACTGCGGAAAGCCGAAGCAGACGTAACACCGAGTAGATTTTACTAGATCTTCCTCGTAAGAAGTCCTGATACTTAGTTGGTGGAAATATGAGATGCATAAGTTTGAAATGCCCACAAGGATCAGAAGGTCGGTCGGCTCGGAGTAGAAAGAAGATGCGGCGACTTCACGACGTTTTAGCGACCACTGCGGTCTTCAGCTACAGCTGGAATTAGTCACGCACTTATGACAGGTGGCCCCATGGTATCTCTTTCCATCCCATCTTCGTTGCGAGCGAAGAGATGTACCGTTCACAACTTGGGGGCGGTGAGGATTTTCAGTGCAGCCAAATGGAAGACATTGTTTCTTAAAGAAATTGCAAGGGTCAGAGACACTCGGTAAGCAGGCAAAGTAGATAATGGCAGACAAAGGAAAGTTGGAGGTGGTTGTAATAAGCGTGCACGTCTGCGTTTACTTCTTAGAGCGTTTGATCCTGTGCAAAATCAATGATACTATGTCTTATATAAAGATGGATAAATACATTCTGACAACTTAATCCCTACACACGACCCGGCAAAATCCTATATTCCTGATTTTACAAGTACACGGATGGAATAATCTCTCAGATGCAACAGCCCCTCTTTATATGAACAACCAGTTTTCAGAGTCAGTATTCGGGGCGTGATTCTAACTCTGACTCAAAAGGCGACTGCCTGCCGCCGAAGAAAAACCGTAAAGTCGTTTCATTCTAACACTCAAATGAACGAGGTGAAGTACAAACGTTCGAATCACATTAAAATCCCACAAAAAAAGTATTGGGAGAATTTGCAGTCACAAGTTTTTCCGGAATATAAATCAGCTGACTTTTTCAGATTTATTATAATTATTAAACTGATCTTTCAGGTATCAATATTCTAGCAATGAAATTAAACTTTTGCTTGGAAAAGAAAGGCCGTCCGTATCATAAAAAAATGGTTGATATCCATATCACTCTGGGTATTGGTATTCGAAATTATTTTACTTTTTTCTGAAAGTCTAGTTCTAACTTCCAATATAGGAGAAAACACGATAATTTCTCAGACCCATGAAGGCCAGACTCAAGCGTCAATAATCATTGAGATTTTGCTAAAATCGGTGTGCTTATCCACTGGTACAATATTTTAGTAATTCGCACAGTAAAACAATATATTGATAATTTACGAGACACAAAAGATTATATATTACTGATTAGCATCTAAAACCCTTGGTTCCGTAACTCAGTAAAGGGTTTTCAGTCACTGGGGCGTCTTGAATAATATTGCAGGCTTCCTCATTCCTACTCTTTAAACTGAGATATTGGTGGAGAGGCGTTGGTATGACTCGGCCATGGATTGAAGCCACGATGTAACGAACAGGAGTCGAGCACTCTACCCCTGGGTCACGGTGATCGGTAGCATTTAAATTGTTATCTTTGATTGTATTGATTTAAGACAATGAATGCAGGATAAAGATTTCTCTAGTTGACCAAATGTACTTTCAGCCCCATTAGCGGATTATGATGTTGTACTGAAATGAACCTTTCAAAACACATTTTTCGTTGTTCCTGACAATCATGCTGTACTGATTATCTCTTGATTTACATGCTCGTAACTGCAGATTAAAAATTCTATCGTAGAAGAAAAACAATTGATTAAAGGAGACTGTCATATATTTAATCCATTGCAATTAAGTTATTTCTTCCAACAGAACCAGATTTTTAATTCAGATATTTTATTGTGTTTAATGCTGAGAAGGATTTTTTCCGTAGGAATATTTTATATCTCATGCGACAACTTCGGGTGCCAGAATCTTTTTTTTCTAATAACCACATCTCATCCAATTTGCTGCTCCACGATATTTCGATTTCATAATCAACCATCATCAGAAATGTTTTCCACTTAGTGCAGAAGGAGAGTAGTTTGCGGGTAAGTTGATAAGTTGGATATAAAAGAATATTGATAAAAAAAATCTGATATAAGAAGAATGCAGATTATGAGGTGAAACAAATGAATCAGTGGAACACTTGATTACAGGATATAGAAAT
The DNA here is from genome assembly GCA_963457665.1 of Thysanoteuthis rhombus. Taxonomy (NCBI): domain Eukaryota; kingdom Metazoa; phylum Mollusca; class Cephalopoda; order Oegopsida; family Thysanoteuthidae; genus Thysanoteuthis; species Thysanoteuthis major. The sequence continues at coordinate 47,185,632 of OY735201.1, read as the reverse complement.
ACTGGCTCAGACGGAATATAATATAAACAACGCCATGATAGCATGGCAAAAATAGTGCATATGGTGCTGTGCCAGAAGTTTGGGTTGACAGAAAATCTGAAGTGGAATAACCATAAAACCGAAAATGATATGGCGTAGTATTTCAACATTCAAACAGATCATGTGATACAACACAAAATATCTGATATAGTGATAGCGTTCAAAGACGACAGGCATTGCTGGATAATAGATACTGATGTTCCCGGCGACAAAAAGGTTAGGACAGAAGGAACAAAAGAGAGATTAAAAACTATCTAGAATTGAGGAGAGAAGAATTGGAGCATAGCCTATATTGGTGTGGTGCCTATTGAAGTGGCGACCCTTGGTATAATATCTGATAATTTGAAAGACTGGTTGGAGAGATTAGAGTTAGATAGGCATGGAGCTTTCGCGGAAAGGGTCGTGGCTGGGAAAGCGAATTGACCAGAAATGTCCAAGAGGCATAAGTTTGCTTGGTACAACTTGCTTTCTTAGAAACAAGATGACTGTAACGGTGATAAAAATCATAGAATGAACAATTAAAACAGTCATTAAAATCTCCATAAAAATCACTAAAATTTAATTAAAGATAAAAAACAAGGAGCTTCTAAGTAAGAGAAGAATTTAGGAGATAGGTATTGGAACTCTAAGCTGATTTGATGATAATTTGACCCCTTAGAATGCTCAGCTAAAACCTTTCTCTTGGATTTCGAGCATGACTGTAATCAACGAGGAAAAATATTTATAGACAAAATTATACTGCAGCTACAGTGTAGATAAAATTGAAAGCATGTTTTGGAAGAAACAAGCTCCACAGGGGATTCAGGGGACAAAAGAATTGAAGAAGAAATAACCGAGACATCACTGACATTTGAAACAAGAAACATAATCTCTGGTAATCATTCACTTAGAAAAGAGTATTAGTCAAAGGTACATAAAAGCAAAAGCAGATATGACCTGACAAATTTACAAATAATCAAAAAGAAATGAGAAAGTTAATCGTTTGTGGAAAACTGACCTCGAAAACATGACAAGAACAGTGGGTAATTTTCTGGAGTGACGATACATAATATCACTGATAAGAACAACAATAAAATAGTATGTCACACAGTTCGTATATTGTAGCTAAGGTATAATATCTGATTAATACCTCTTGCATATGTTGTATTAAGAGACACCTTTGATGCTTTTATAGACTAACAACAATAGGAAGAATAGTATTATAAAACTATTAACAAGTAAGAAATGAGTCTGAGGATAATGTTTATTACTTTTACGGTATTCTTATTGATTAGATAATGGTATTTTCCATCAAAATTATGATGATGATGGTAATGACAACGAAGAGAAAAGTAATCACTGTCACAGTGATTGTGTTTAGCGCAAATATCATGATTATGACGATTTCAAAGAAATATGCAAGGAGATCATTAACTTTACCACAAGAGGCTGCCTGTCATTTTTCTTTATTCTCTCTCATGTTTGAAAGAATATTGAAACACCTCTTGTGCCGGATGTGCTGTGTGATGAACCAATCAGATATCAATGTATTTTTTTTATACTGGCAAGAAATAAATGAGGGAAAAATTAAAAATGATGACAGGGGAAATGATCGAAAAGAAAACGTCGAGATTTTTTGGAATGAAGAGAGTAATGTCTAGAGGCATAAGGACACAAGGAGAAATCAACGATAGTGGCTGAGAGAAGATAGTGAGTTAAATAAATGAGAGAAATAAATATCGAAAGCAAGAAAAAAAGAATAAAAAAGAAAGACAAGAATGAATGAGGAAAAAAATGAGAAAAAAGAATGAAAAAGAAAAGCTAGAAAAATGGGAAGACAAAAAATATAGAAAAAGAAAAGCAAAAAGAAAGAGAGCAACTCTGAAAAGAAAAATTGAAAGGAAGAACAAAAAAAAGGAGGTCGAAGAATAGAGAAGAAACAAGGAAAGAGAAAAATTGAGAAAATAAGAAAGAAAGTATTTCCTTCGTTCGGTCACAATCGCCAAACGAGAGCTAAATAATTATAAAAATATGTTGTCAGATACTTTTTTTTTTCACTTCCTCTTTCAAAGGACTTTTTTTCCTACTCTTCCATTTTTTCATTCCCAGATTTAAAAAAAAAATCTTATCGATATCTTATTTAGAATTAATTTATCTTTTTTAAAAAAATCATTTTATTCTTATTGTTTATTCATTTATTTTCTGACGTTCTTAATTCTTCCGTGTTTTTATGGAAATCTTCTTTTTCTCATTAATTTCTTCTTTCTATAATTTGTTTTATATATTTCTTTATTTTTTCATTTTTTTTTTTGTCTTTTACAGTTTTTTCTTCCTTCCTCTCCTTCGGCTTTTTTCCTTCTTGATCTTTCTTGCTCTTTCATTTCTACACATTCATTTTCTTACTATTTTCTACCCCGGTCTCTTCCCATCGTTTTAATAGGGCCAAAACACCCACCACAACTTTCCCCACTTTTTTTTCGTTTTGCTCCCTTTCACCCTCTTTCATCTTTCAGCGGAATACAATAAATTTAATTAATTTCGCCTATTCTTTTGCAGAAGAGGGAATTCGGCAGCGCACCCCAAAATTACAAGCATTAAATGAGAGTTTTATTTCCTCAGCATTTTAATTTGCCGTGTCGTCCAATTCCAACTGATCCGACAGCCACCCCCTCCAAATGACGTCATACCTTAGAGTCTTGCTTGAGTGTCGAGCCGAATGGTAAGAGAAGCCAAATAAAAAGCGAAAATGTTTTGTGTAGAATTTAGTATTCCCTTATGTTAAATGAAGGCTGTTACCGCTCGAGAGAGAATTGCTCATTAGATCTTGTATCTATTCTCCTATTTTTCATAATATTTGAGTAATGCTATTACTTACCAGTTTGGTTTTGGGGTTTCATGTTAAATATAATTCAGCTACGAATAATTAAGTGTTTAAAAAAAATAATTATATTCCACGATACATCTTTATCTATAGTAAGGGTAAAATACTGCGTTTTCTATGCACTTCTATGCACATCTCATATCATAAACCCATTAATTCAGTAATATAGGAAATACATATTCCTTATTATACAGATCTTCAAGTTAAATCTAAATTTTTCAATTGCCTGTGGTTATGATATTTTTGCACAAACAAAAAATGAACAGATAAAAGCTCCTATTTTGCATAAGGCATGTAATGAGAAAATGGACAATTTGGGAGCTTTGAATAATCTGGGAACAATTACAGGCGAAGCTTCTACTAAGTCCGTTCAAATTTTGGAAGAGGATTCGTCCAACGCAAGAGAGGACAAAGTAGGAGCTCAATCTGTAGATACCTTTCTTCCATTCTGTGCTTTATTTCACCAGATTGATCTCAGTAAGTGACTAATGGAAAATAGTTTCTTCAGATTATTGCGACAGTTACATCTATCTATCTATCTGTCTGTCTGTCTGTCTGTCTCTCTGTCTCTCTCTCCCTATATATATATATATATATATATATATATATATATATATATATATATATATATATATATATATATATATATATATATATATAGCTATACTTACCGTTCGACGATTAGCGACCATATCATTTCTATGAATATACTGCTGGGGTGGCATGTTAATATAAGTATTTTTTTTCATATCCCTGAAATAGATACACGGTAAACAACACATGATCCTGACAAAAACAAAGACCCATTGCACCATTATATCAAAGCATATGTAAAACAAGAAAAAAAACTATAAAAAGAAATACACAAGTTGCATAAATAGATATTGGGAAGTAAGTGACTGAAGTGACACAAAAAAAATCTTTGAAAATGTTTTTTAATCTCAAGTGTTTAAAGCTGTAAAGCTTTCTAGACTCTATCTACCTATCTATCTATCTATCTATCCATATATATATATATATATATATATATATATATATATATATATATATATGTGTGTGTGTGTGTGTGTGTGTGTGTGTGTGTGTGTATGGCAAGTCGAAATTGCACTTTAGTGAGTCTGACCGACTTTTACGCAGAATATCTTTAGCAACCAACAAATTGCCTCCCCAGTCGAAGAGAAGCAATTGAATGAAAGATACTTGCAGAAATCTGCTAGTCACCCTTGCTACATGATCTGTAAAATCATTTCCAGATGATTTCCATTGGTTTATGTTGCAGCAAAATGGGACGAAGGCTTCAAAAAAAGGTAGAATAAAAACACTAAACCCAATAAGACCGGATAAAGAAAAGAACATCACTCAATAGTTTTGTTAGTTGAGTACTAAATATCTTGAATGGGGATCTGAACAGTCGTAATTGATGATAGAATAAACCGAAAAGTATATCGGAAAGAAACGTTTGAAGTGAACACCCGATATGAGATTCTTCCTCGTTGGTGTGCATCGTATATGTAAAATCAATGATGTCCAAGTTAAAGAGATTAGATTAAAGATTATCATTGTTACTACTGATATTGAATCATCTTTCTGCGTCTCTGTCCAATAACACACCGGCAATGCAAAAAAATAGAATCCCTCTATTTTCTTTATTGAGCTTTTAGAGAAATAATATACAAGGAATATTATCTAGAATCAATCTGAATTGGAAAATATATTTCCTGAATATTCTTCAAGAGTACTTTAGATGTACACATCGGAATGAATAAATGAACAAAAGGAACAAGGTCATTAGATCTTCAGAGAATTTGCAAATATTAAACCCATCCTTGTTATACTACAGAAAAGGGAAAGAAACAACCGTGAGGCTTGTCAGAACTTGATGATTCAGTCGTGTAGTTCAATTCTGGGTTCACTTGCAGGTCAGAGTGATTAGCTAGTGAAACAATTCAGGTAATGGTAAACTTTTCTATCGCACTTGTATACAGTAGTTTATCAGACGAAGTTAGGCCATTAGTGATGTCCGAAATCTGATTGCGATAGATAGATACTTTATATTATAGGATGCCTAAACGATGAAAATACATGTTTGTACTATTTCAAACAAGTGAATATGTCGTCACAGTCGGTTTCAATAAGGGTTACTGAGTTACTGAGTTGACTGACTAAGAAATGGACGTGTCTTCGGAACATTGAGATGTGTAATGCTCTTCGAGCTGAGAAAAAAGCCTAATGCTGTATCGATGAAATTTTTAAAAAATATCAGAGGTGAATTCAGCCAAGATCTGCCCTGGTCAGGTGGTTTTATCTACTTTAATGATGACCCACTTTTATCTTGACTCGCTAGAAATGATGTTAAAGTAAAAGGACCATCTCAGAAACTGAATGCAAGCAATTCAACGGTTCGTTGTCATTTTCCAAGACTTAGAAAAGTTTCTCAATTTGGAGAATGAGTTCCCAATGATTTGTCAGTATTTCGTTATTTTCAAACTGATAGGAGAAGACAGAGAAAAATAGGTATTTTACAAGGATATGAAGCGATGTAGGTATGGACTTAGTCGACGGCTAAAACACAACCCATTCAAGGAAAAGTCTGGTCAGTGTTTGGTAGGATTGCATTGGTGTGGTCCATTTCAGGTTGATGTCAGTCAATGTTACAATTGAAACAGCCATCTTTTGTCTGCAATTAGAGCGCGTAGACACAACTCTGAAGGAGAATAGGCTCATTTTTATCACAATATTGGTTATCGTGAAAATACACAATCCCTTTGAGTAAATCTGAACATTCCTTTCATTCAAACCATAGGACCTTTGCAAAAACAGTGTTATACAGCAAGTGAATCGTTAGAAGTTTATCGATAATGATGACACCTATGTTAATAGAATCTAATCAAAGGTGATTTTTCGATTTTTTTTCCGATCCTGAATCCAGGTATTACTTATGGGTTTATGTAATAGTAAAACCTGTTTAACAAAAGCTTCCCGTGTTTTCATACATGTATGATTGTCACATTACCTGACGTGTATATTGAATAAGAACACTGAAATCAATAAATAAATGTGAGCAAGATATCGAGGGTGTCTTGGAAAATATGTACTTCTCTGAATTAACATTTGCTGCAGTGGCCGATAGATGAAACTTAATATATAATGTCATAGATGTACTATGGGGAGTGTTGGGCCATGCCCTGCCAAGCTGGCCCATGACGTGTCGGGAGGGATTTGGTGGATTGGTCACTGCTGGTGTCATTCAGAGTGGCCTTAGAGCTCCTGGTGGGTAATCCAGGCGACAGGAGGACAATTGTCTTTCCAAATTCTGATAACAGTTAGGGAAATTCTTACTCTTAAGAAAGGCTGGGAACAATATTCATTTCAAGTTTTATATTGTGTGATTTGTACTCTGCATCGTTGATTGATGAAGATACTTTTTTCAGTGGAAATTAGTATTTTCAACCTGCGTAAAGTTTCGGGAATATCGAGCCTTCTGCCTCCATTAACGGAAGAGCTCCGTAAACCTATGATTAATGCACTGCTATCAAATACTCGACTCTCATTGCAAGTTGACATGAATTCCCATTTTCAACAAAACAAGACCAATTTGATTTAGAATTAAAAATTTGATAGAATAGTAAATTAAAGTCTTGAGCCAAAATATTATAAAATCAACGAGAGGAATAACTTTGGTGAATATCTTATATAAACAGAAACTGAAGATGTCCAAGAACTGACAAACCAAAGATTCGACTACAACCCCAGTGACCGACTAGTCTTATGGCTGGGATGAAGTTGGTTACGATGAGGGAAGGCACAATTCGTTTGGAAACTGATGAATATGACGATTTGATGAAAAATTGGTTACACTCTGGTTTTGACAGGTTCTATGGTGTACTTTGAATGGCTAGCAAGGAGGCCAACATTATCTAACAAATGACTAATAACCTACTCGATCTACTGGTCGTCAATTTGGCGATGTCATCACCGACCTTAAGTAATTTAATGGCCGGTCTCCGGAAAGTAAGTTCAGAGGTTCGTCACTGCCAAACGATATGAGCTGCAGAGAAAAACCAACACAAAGACAAAGTTAAAAAGAATGACAGATATTATCGTAAATGATGAGAAGAAAGAAAGTATTAAGGACCAAAAAAAAAAAAAGAAGGCTTGATAAGGAGAATGTAAAGAGAAAGAAAAGGGAGGGTTGATAAAAGAAAATGTAAAGAAAGAAGAAAATTACTGCTTGGGAAACAATTTATCGAAAGTAGAATTCAATGAGGAAGGAAAATAAGGACAGAGCAGTGCCGTTTATAATGTGTAAAGAGATGAGAGAAATATTGACAATGGATGAGAGGAGAAAGAAATCAAGACTAGGAATGAAATTGAGATAAAAACGAAAGAAGAAAAAAAAGACAAAGATCGTAATGAAAAGAAAAATGCAAACAATTGTCTGATTTAGAAAAGCAAAAAAAAAAAAAAAAGAACAGGACTTTGAATATGGGGAAAAATGGAAAATATACAAAAGGAGAGTGTGGAAAATATAAAGGAAGGAAGAAAGGAAGATGTGGTTGGAAGCGAGGAAGAGAAACAAAATGGAAGAAAAGAGGTATAATGAGATTTATCAAACAGTAAACAAAAGAAGAAGAAACAAAACACAGTAGAATTGGATGGGGAGCGAGAGACTTGATAAAATGGTTGACTACTACAGATACGAATAGGGATGAAAGACACTTTCTATTAGGTAGATGAATAGAACTTTAGTTTACTTTTCAAAATAGAGAATATATGTATACGCATATAATCAATCATATGTGTATGTATGTTTGTTTATCTATCTATCTATCTATCTATCTATCTATCTATCTACCTACAAATTTATGGCATGGCCTTGATATAACTTGACAACCCATCAGAAAGGATCTTGCAGCGAATGCCTACAATGGAACTCACTCTTAGGATCACTCAGTCGGCAGAGACGCCTTTGAATGAGGCTGCATATTGCCTGATCGTCTCATTCGCAATGAACAAATCATTTTTCACGTCTGGTGCATGGTTGTACTAAAAAGTGAAAGGAATGCTAGTATAAGTGCGTGTGGTCCCAAGGGGGGTGCTTTGAAGGGTATTACATTGCTTTAATTGGCCCATTTGCACGTTAATATCAAATGGTTGAATACTTTCGGCACACACACACTCACACACACACACACACACTATATATATATATATATATATATATATATATATATATATATATATATATATATATATATATTATTTAGTGAATAATCGGCACGTAATGTCCATGCATATATAAACAATATGAACAAGTATGAGAAAGGATAACTCGCTGTGGAATTGGAGTAAAAATGAAGAAAATGTAATAGGCGAAACGGCAAAAAATCCGAAAATGGTTAACAAATATATAGGATAAAGACCTGGAGAGAAAGTGAAATGAGTTTAATAATTGGTTCGACGAGGGTCTTCGAGTAGAGAAAAGAAAGAGAGAGAGAAAGGTCAAGTTGATGGTTAACGGGAAATTTTCTTACTGAAGCCTTTGTCATCGGCCACGTCATCTCTATTTGAGTTGGACCCAGGCCATTCTCACCAAGGCGACACGAACAGATTCACGAACATTGTGAAAATTATTAACTCGTCTACCACTGCTAGCCACCTTCGCACTCAGCCTTGATTTCAACTTTGCCCGCAATATAAAATCCTTTTCTCTTTTCTATGTCTTTAACATCTTTCTCCATTTTTTTTTTCATAAGCGTCCCTTTGTGCCGTACTTCTATTTCGTATCTTTGACAAAATCCTCCGTTTCAACAGTCTCACAATTCCGCTCTTTTCTTCGACCTTTTCGACAATTTCAACTTCTGCTTCTATTAACCTTCCCCACCCCCTTTGGCAATTTCAAATTATCTTCCTCCATAGTGTCTATCAAGTTGTTTTTATTCCTCTCAGCCTTTTTATACAATTTTTACCGAACGATTTCAGCGTTCCTATCATGCAATATTCTTTCAATCTACTAGAGATCGAAATTCAGGTTAATTTCACACGCGCACTTCCCGACACACAAATACGTGTGTGAATGCATATCTGTATCTTTACTCATATATCTATCCATCCATCTATCTATCTATCTATCTCTATGTATGTATTTTTCTGTTTTTATACACATTGTTGCAATTTATGTAAGTGCAGTGCTCAATATCATATTATATTATGGTAATAATACGAGTTCATAGGCCATTTGCAAGAAACTAATAGTCTTGAAATAAATTTAATGTAACATATATATAATCATATTAATACAAGATTATATTACATTAAATTCATTTCAAGACTATGAATTTCTAGCATTAGCATCAGTATATATATATATATATATATATATATATATATATATGTATATATATATATGTATGTGTGTGTGTGTGTGTGTGTGATTAAGAAATGGATCTGACAGAATGATTATTGGTTGCGTTATATTATATTGAAACTGTTATCTGAAATAATCATCCGTTATTACACAGCGAATTTATGGTTTGGCCTAGAAAATATAAATAGAATAAACAACGGCTCCACTTTCTTTAATTGTTTATTCTATTGATGTTGTCTAGGCCTAATAATACATTCACCAGGTAATAACTGGAGATCATTTCAAATAAGAGTTTCAATGTGATATAACCGAATTATTATTTACACACACACACACACACACATATATATATATTTATATATATATTATTGCGTCATCCACAGACAGCTGCTTCGATATATTACATCTCCTTAGTGCGGCTATAGAATTTCCATTATCCCATCCTGCACCACAAGGCAGGACTGAAACCTTTGCTTCAGACCCGGAGGCCGATATACATGCACGTCTATGTGTATGTTTGTGTATATGTCCATACCAGTATAAATACATTAACATGTGTATAGATATAGTGTATGTATGTAAGTGTACATCGAAGGAATTGGTAGAGACAGAGAAATAAAGAAAACTTGAACAAATCTATACAACCATTGACATTTGCGATGAAAACTGAAGAAAAAGAGTGATTTGTTATTCCGCTGAGAATTATGAAATTTATTAGACTGAACTTATTTCACTCACCTATTGCAAACTTATGCAAAAGGACACATTACAAAATCAGGACTCGTGACATCGTAACCAATACATGTAAATATTTTGACAGCCAGACACTCTTGGTATATACAGACTAGCATATACAAAGGTGGATAGAAAGGTCTACAGGCTGGCACGTAGTTATTAGCTGAATTTTGATCGGAATCTTTCTCGGTATTTTATTCGATCTATGCGATCAATATTCGTCATTGAATTACATGCATGTTGTTAGTTCAATTCGCACTGATTGCGTCAGAGTTGTGACCTTGTGCCAGACTCAGATAATCTATGTGAACAAGTATATATATATATATATATATATATATATATATATATATATATATAGGAATTGAGCACTCTGGTGGATGAGGGATTTCTGTGTAATCAAAATATATCGCTTAAATTCAGCCTTACTGCCTGTCCAGTTCCGCTGTCCAGAGGTAGGATATTGGGTCTGAAGAGAAGGTTTCAATTCTACCATGCAGTACAGGATGGGATAATGGAAAGTCTATAGCCACACTGAAGAGATGCAATACATCGAAACAGCTGTCTGTGGATGACACAATAATTAATGCTCCTCTATTCAGGGTTGACCACTCTATAAGTGAGGTAACTCATCCACTGTAAGCTTATGCAGTGCTCTCCTATAGGAATTGGGCACTCTGGTTGATGAGGGATTTCTGTATAATTTAAATATATACCGCTTAAATTCAGTCTTACTACCTGTCCAGTTCCGTAGACAAGAGAGTTTGAAGTGAAAGCTTCAATTCTACCTCGCGTTACTGGATAGGATAATGGAAAGTCTATAGCCACACTGAAGAGATGTAATACATCGAAACAGCTGTCTGTGGATGACACAATAATATACATATATATATGTGTGTGTGCGTATGTGTGTGTTAGAGTACATGTATTTATGCATGTGTATGTGTCCTAGTGAAATAATCATTACTTTGCTAACAATATACTTGGGGTTTGAAATCTTAAGCAATATAGTATCAGGGAAAAACACTTAAGGTTCAAGGATACAACATGGCCATATTTAATAGAATAAAAAAAGATATATTCTCAAAGTAATACTATCCTGGAGCATTGTTTTCATATGGATATACAATATAATTCAACTGCGCATGGTTATTGTTGACTAAATTCTTGTATTCATTTTGCTTCAAATTAAAATACTTGGACATACTCTGATTGGCCTTGGGTTTTGTTGTAAAAAAATTTCATAAATCGTGATAGGGTCATTATCCCGAATGTTCGAATCTCCAAAACCAATATTTCGAAAGGATAACATCTTGGAAATAAAAGACAATTCATTCATTTATAGCAATCTAACTAATTTTCATTTATATCATTGGAAAGAAGGGGAATTGGAGACAAATCTGATGTAATCGCATCTACCATTTACTATACGAAAATTAACTGTCCAGCTCGATATTTATCGATATGTCATGAATTAAATAAATATGCTTGGACTTATTTCTACTATTTCTTCCTTTTAACGGCTAACGTTTTTACAAATAAATTCAGTGAATAAGGGATGATTCCGAATTTGAAAAAATCGATTCTGTATTCGAACACAAGAATTTGGTTGAGTTGTTTCCCCTTTGCTAGAGTTGTCTAGCTTTTTTGGAATTTTATTTTGATTTGTTTTTTTCTATTGTTATAGTGTGACAAACGAGCGGACCTACGGACTATATATATATATATATATATATATATATATATATATATATATATATATATATATATATATATAAATATTCAGGGTTGAGCACTCTTTAAGGGGGATAACTCATCCACTGTCAGCTTATGCAATGCTCTTCCATAGGAATTGGGCATTCTGGTGGAGAAGGCATTTCTGTATGAACAAATATATCGCTTAAATTCAGCCTTGCTGGCTGTCAAGTTCTGTAGTCCAGAGGTAGGATATCGGCATGCGGGTCTGAAGTTAAGGTTTCAATTCTACCTCACTAATGGGATATAAATATATATTTATAGAGAGAGAGAGAGGGAGAGGGAACAGAGGAAGAGAGCGAGAGAGCGGAATAGAGATTAGGATAGAATCTTAGTGATATATGATTATTGAAAATGAAATGAAAGCCAATCTCGCAAAGCATTATTATTGTATTGGATTCGATCCTCAATGGATTCTCAGTATTTGAAACATTGTGTTTACTGCAACATTTCTGGCCTGCTTCGATGTTTAAAGAGTCAATATACCTGAAAATCCATTTTTGGGGAAAGTCGAAATTCCAGGATGATGATTTTTATAGCAAGCAGGCTCTTCCTCACAATTTCAGATTTGGTGAAACAAACATAAACCCTCATCTTCGTCATTTTTTTATCTTTACTGATGTGAAATAAGATGAGAAAATATCAGAATATTTATGTAGATATCTCTGTCCTGTCGATGTCTCAGACTTCATAATTACTTGTCGTTCAAAACTATCTCCAATTTTGATTGTTGATTAATATCTATACATACATTCACTCATTTAATGATCTATACGTAATAGAGAGTACACTCTAAGCCAATAATACTGACCGTTAGATTAAAAAGATTGTTTTGCACCAACCTCCAGCCTAACTAGAAATCAGCTTTAGAATTCATAGCTCCAGTTCGATCTCTGACAACTGGCTGTGGTTTGAAACTCTCTTTAGAAATACCCTTCAAACAGACCCCGTAGATTATGTTTACAATGGTCATATCGGCTCGTATACTATATCTGACATTTCACAATATCATCAAATTTTTTGGTTTATTTTTAGAACAAGTTTTTTTTTCTTCTACTCTGAATTATAGAATATCCTTATCAATTCAAGCCCCAATGTTGTTGGATTTGTTCGCGACGTTCAATCAAAATGAAATCTCACTCTATCAAATACATAACGATGACTTAAGGCCGTTTCACGGAGGCAGAAATTTTGTAAAAACACAATGAAGTAAAGAATAACAGAATGCCTAAAAGCTGTGATCTGGATAACGCCTTCTGTCAGGCAAAACGCTGCGCGCCAAATTTGTTTTGAAAACAAACTTTAGATTTTTGATTGATTAAAAACTAATATGCTCATTAATCCTTCATCCTGCCATTCAAAGAGGATTGTTTTTCTTTGTAGGTCATTACTGCTGGCTGATCCTCCGATAAATCTTAAAGGCTTAAATTCTCATCTTGTACTGTCACGTCAGGGTCAGTAATGACGATGACGCTGTCATTTACAAACAAAAGGTTTAATTTCAAAATTTGAGGCTTTTACGGGAGACTAAAAAAAAACTCATTTGTGCACCTCGGAGGTATCACTTTGAAAAACGGATCTAACTTTATTATTGTTTAGTTTTGGCACCAGCAGTGACTGGTTGCCCCTACTGAAGATCAAGTGACAACAAGTTTCCTCAATACTACAGGGATCTTCTAAGTATTTTGGCCGACTTCAACAGTGTCGTCATCGAGGTTGTCTTGGTTTTTCCCCGATTTAATTATTCCTAAAACTTTTTTTAATGTTCTGGGGGATTGTTCCTAGGGCTCCGATCATAATTGGCACTACTTACCCTGAAGTAAAAAAAAAAAAACTTCTTCCGCTCACTGGCAGGGTTTAGATACTTCAGTAGCTTTCCACTCTTTTTCAGCTTCAATCAGTGGACTATCAAGACATCGAAATCTATTTACTGACTCGTAATGGTTTACTACCATAAGATATTGTCTTCTGGACTGGATTGGGTGATTCGTTTGAATTTGCTTTAAGGCCGTCTTCGCCGTACATGTAAATGTAAAATCATTTCCTGTGTATAAGTGAGCTATATCGGGAGGACACAAATCGTGTTACAAAGATCTGTGTTATATCGTACAAATATAATACAATACACAAAGACATATATATATATATATATATATATATATATATATATATATATATATATATATATATATATATATATATATCATTGTGTCATCCACAGACAGCTGTTTCGATGTATTACATCTCTTCAGTGTAGCTATAGACTTTCCATTATCCCATCCAGTAACGCGAGGCAGAATTGAAATGTTTACTTCAGACCCGGAGACCGATATCCCACCTCTGGACTACGGAACTGGACGGTCAGTAAGGCTGAATTCAAGTGATATATCTATTTACACATAAATTCCTCATCCACCAGAGTGCTCCATTCCTATGGAAGAACATTATATATATATATATATATATACACACACACAAAGTAAATAGCACCCCTCACCTACAATAGAATAAAAGTAAAAATAAGTAACTGAAATACTCCAGAGCCATAGTTTGGCACGATGGACAGAAAGAGAGGGTCGAATTCTGCAGCACACTCGCATCATATATAGAATCCCTGTCCTATTCCTATCCGATTGTTTAAAATAAAATTCGTATTCCAGATAAAGGAATTCTTCAATGTCGCTTTTTTTCTTTTTTTTAACGAAAATACTTGAAAGGTAACTGTGAAAAAATACTGTCACAAACGTAAATTGTAAACAATTTTTTCCCAGTCTATTCCATGGCCCACCCTTCCACAAAAGTTCATTGAAGTTCATTGAGAACATTCGGAGATATTGTGCTGTGTAATAAAATGTAAAATGTAAACACATCTTACTCAGTCCATTGCCTATCTTCCATAAATTTCATTGAATTTTCGGAGATATTATGTTGTGTACATAGCGCTACGATGCAGGGAAGGAAACTATTGAAACATCTGCCTTCGCCCAAAAAGGTAAACATTTCTTCCTTTGTCCATTGCCAACCCCCTTCCACTAAATTTCGTTGAAATTCATTGGGAAATTTTGAAGATATTGTGATATATATATATGCAGCTTTAATGCAGGGGTAGTATCTGTGAAAAGAACTGGATCAGCCCCCAAATTTAAAGATTTCTCCCTGACCCGAATGACATAATCTTCAACAAAATTTCAACAAACTGTAGCAGGAGAAGCGGCGCTAAAATAAGAAAAAGCTAAAAAGAAAAAAAAAAAAAAAAAAAGAAAAAAAACACAGAAAAACAATAGTTTGATTCCCTAATCTACAATCAAACTAAAAGTATAAATTTGCGGTCAGGTGGAAAAAAGATTCCCCCTAATAACGTTTTTAGAATGAAAAAAAAATCCAAAAGAATGTCTGATCAGAAAGAAAAAATATCCGATGTAATAAAAATTCCGAATTGAAGTGATAATTCATATGACATATAAAGGTCCAGTCTATGATAAATTGAACCTCCATTTTAAAACATAGAGTGAAAACTACCAGGAATTATTCTATTCTCTAATCTAGAGAACCTTGAAGATCAAGGACTAGATATATTTTATACACCATGCACTGCTTTTTTCTGGGTTTCTATTACATATATATATCAGAAAAATATCATCATAAAGAAAAGAAAAAGTTTCCCCTCGCCTTTGAATACCAAAAAAGAAGAGGGATCCCCTCTCAGTTTTGACCACAATAGGGAAAAGTGCTCTCAGTATATTTACGTAAAAAAATCAGGGTATGTGACTAGGTAGAAAAATCAACTTCAGAAGAAAGTTCTATTAGAATATGAGCTCAGCTAAAAAAAACTTTTCCCAAAAGAATTGTCACTCGATTATCAGCTCACTTGTAACACCAATTACCAGTGAAGCAAAAAGTGTTTCCAGAATATGACACCTGGTAAAAAATCATGAAAAAATGTTATTAGAAATTCATGTTACGTAAAAGATCAACAACCAAAAAGTGCCATCAGAATATGTCAAGTGAAAAAAAATAACTTCTCTAGAATCCATGTCATCAGAATATGAGTTTAAGTGAGAAAAAAAATCTATGTAAAAAATGTTATCAGAATACGAGGTTAGGTGAAGAATTAACTTCCCAAAAAGTACTCTTAGGTAGACCCCTCCACCATAATTGTTATCACAATATGAGCTCAGGTGAAAAAAAAAGCATCTCCGGAAAAAAGTTTCATCACGATATGAAGTTTTGACACCTTCTTTTTATTATCATGGTTGTTGTTGTTGTTATTGTTGTGGTTGCTGTTGCTGCTGCTGCAGCAGTATTATTATTATTATTATTATTATTATTATTATTATTATTATTATTATTATTATTATTATTATTATTATTACTATTATTATTATTATTATTATTATTATTATTATTATTATTATTAGCAATCTTGCACCAGTTGCCTGGAGTTATAGTGACAGCAAGCCTCCTCAAGTCTCCTGCCCTCCTCTCCTAGTACTCATAGGTCGCAGTAATACTGTGATTTACAGTTTCACACCGGTTGCCCAGTGGTTATCGCTAAAGGCTGAGTGACAGTTAGTTTCCTCAGGTCTTCAGCTAACGTCTCCTCTCTCTTTCGCCTATCATGTCAGTGCTACAATTCGAGTTTCCGCTTTCATTTCCCTTCCTCTGTTGGGTTACTATTGACAGTTAGCGTTGCAGTCCTTATATTTCTAGCACTTTCCTCAGTATCCGTGCAGTTCCCAGTAGTGCTGTGGTCTGTACAGTCTCAATCCTTCCCCTAATCCCGATCTCCTCCAGTCTATTATTATTATTATTATTATTATTATTATTATTATTATTATTATTATTATTATTATTATTATTATTATTATTATTATTTGGAATCTCACACCAGTTGCCTGGTGGTAACCGCTGGAGTTTGAGTGACAGCAAGTCTCCTCAAGTCTCCAGCCCTCCTCCCCCAGTACTGATAGGTCGCAGTAATTCTACGATTTACAGTTTCACACCGGTTGCCCAGTGGTTATCGCTGAAGGCTGTGACAATAAGTCTCCTCAGGTCCTCAGCTAACGTCTCCTCCCTCTTTCGCACATCATGACAGAGCTACTATTCGTTGCAGTACTTATATCTCTAGCACCTTCCTCAGTATCCGTGCAGTTCCCAGTAGTGCTTTGGTCTGCACGGTCTCTATCCTCCCCCTAATCCCGATCTCCTCCAGTCTCTCCCTCGGCGTTATGGGGACAGTTCCTTGTGCGCCCACTATGACCGGTACTACCCTGGTTTTCATGTTCCACATTTTCCTTAACTCCCTTGCTAGGTCCTGGTATTTTTCTCTTTTTTCACCCTCCTTCTTTTTTACTCTATGGTCCGCAGGTACAGCAACGTCTACTATTTGGTAAGCCTTCCTTTTTTTGTCTACTATTACTAAGTCCAGTCTTCTTGCCTAGATGAGGTGGTCAGTTTGGATGTCAAAGTCCCACAGTAGTTTGTGGTTGTCATTCTCCAAAACTGCCTCTGGCTTGTGCTGATACCACTTTTCCCCATGGTTGAATCCCATTTGTTTACTTAGTTCCCAGTGAATCATCGTTGCTACTCTATCGTGTCTATGCTTATACTCCTTCTGGGCGAGTTGACTACATTCACTAGTAATGTGGTTTATTGTCTCATCTCTTTCACCGCACATGCGGCATTTGCTGTTTGTCTGTGTTCTGTCGATTTTTGTTTTTATGTAGTTTGTCCTTATGCTTTTGTTTTGGGCTGCCATGATGAGCGATTCTGTTTCACTCTTAAGGTTTCCCTTTCGTAACCACGTCCATGATTTCTCGTCTGCTATATCTTGTATCTGTCTTTTAAACTCGCCGTACAATTTTTTCCCTTCCCATCTTTCTTTTCTAGTTTGCTGTACTGTTCCATTGTTTTCTACTTTATTGTTTGTTGCACTATCTCTCGCGCTCTTTATGATTTCTTCACTATTTGTTTGCACATATCTTTCTAGAACTGTTTTAGCTCTCTGGACACAATCTTCTATGCTGATGAGCCCCCTACCACCTTCTTTTCTCTTAACGTATAGTCTATCTGTATCATCCCTAGGGTGTAATGCTTTATGCATCGTCATAAGTTTCCTTGTTCGCCTATCCATTGATTGGAGCTCTTCCTTTGTCCATCCTAGGAATGGTCCTGTCTACCTAACTACTGACACAGCCCAGGTGTTCATTCCTTTTATTAGATTTCTGCTGTTTAATTTGGTTTCTAATATTTTCCTCATCCTTCTGAGGTATTCTCTCTTTATTTTCTCCTTCATCTCTTCCCGTTTTATCGTGTCACATTCAAGGACACCTAGGTACTTGTATCGGTCTTGTGCAGTCAATGCCCTAATCTTGCTGTTGTCCGGGAGTTCAATTCCCTCAGTCATTGAAAGCCTTCCTTTGTGCATCACCATGATTGCGCATTTATTATTATTATTATTATTATATTATTATTATTATTATTATTATTATTATTATTATTATTATTATTATTATTATTATTATTATTATTATTATTTGCAATATCACACCAGTTGCCTGGTGGTTACCGCTGGAGGTTGAGTGACTGCAAATCTCTCCAAGTCTTCAGCCATCCTCTCCACTTTATCATAGACCACAGCAGTATTGTGGTTTACAGTTTCATACCAGTTGTCTGGTGGTCATTGCTGAAGGCTGTGTGACAATAAGTCTCCTCAGGTCTTCAGCCCACATCTCTTCTTTCCCTCGCCTATCACGCCGGCGCTGTGGTTCTCATCCCCGCTTCCATTTTCCTCCCTCTGTTAGGCCACTGCTAACATTTAGTGTTGCAGACCGTATTTCGTCATCATTATTTTATGATCATTAGTTGAATTATGATTATATTAAACAAGATTGTACATTAGATTAGTTTTGTTTTTGTTTTTTTTTTTACTTTGCCTGTTATTATTACAATCATTATAGTGATATCGTTTTTCTCTTGGTTACTTATTGGACTATTATTTAGATCAATATTACATTTGTAATATCTCTCTATGATAATATCCGTATGCAACTCTTATCATTTTATTAGACGGACGTTTATCAACATTATGAACTAGCCATCACAGTCAATAATTGAACTACTGTAAAAAAAATTCGAAGAATACATTCTATCATTGACATCACTGGCGTTTTCCATTAGAAAACTCCAAATTATAGCCCAAACATCTAGAAATATCTAGATACTGGGAAATCCGAATTGCTATTATTAAACCCCTCCAAATAAGGCCCAACCAGGTTGAAAAGAAGCTTTTTACAAAGAATTGGAACAAACAAATGGATAAACCCATCAAAATAAGGTCCGAAAGGGGGTAAAAAAGGGTTGTTTTTTTCCAAAATAATTAAAAAAAATGGTTTTGGAAGCGGTCTCATTGATTACTGATACAAATTTTCGAGTCTGTAGACAAAACAGTATGACCTAGAGCGTCGGGAAAAACATAGAAGTAAACAAATAAGGAAAAAAAATTGCATTCACCTATAAAAAAGGGATATAACGCTTGGCCATCTTTGGTGGCTACGGTTATTCAATATTATCATGGTGTCTTTTTCATAATTCTCATGAATATCTTGCTTTTGTGTAATGCACACGTATTTTTCGACATATATCACAATTCTACTTAATTCAACTTCTCATTTATAAACAAAAGTATATTAATGCCTCCTGAATATAATTATCGATTTGCAAAAAAAAGTTCTACTTTTCAATGCACATATTGGAGCCAATGTCTCGAGGAAAAGGAGAAAAAGATTTGACAATGCCTGGATTAATCAGAATAAAGGAACATTTCTTGAACAGAAGGCCAATCAACGATCGACATTTGTCTCCTTCAAGCATAAAAATGTCCATCGATCTGAAAGCAAAAAGTGTAGGCGAAGGAAGAGGAGTTAAATGCGATTATGAAACGAAAGAGAGAATATCTTAGCCATCGACTCCTTTTGCGTTTGGCCTGGTATTATGCTTCTTCCACGGGGGAACAATAAATGTCCTTCGTTCATTAATTCATTTTTATTAACCAGCACTTTCAATGTAACGCTCTCAATTTGTCATTCTCTATTTTATTTCATTCACTCATACTTTGTTTCATTCATTCATGTATTCATTCATTCAATCATTCAATCATTTGTTTGGTATTTAATTCCAACTGTTCCGTTCCCCATCTGGCATTTTCAACTACCATTTTAAGTTTTAGTTTTTACCTTTATTTTGGAAATAATAATAATAATAATAATAATAATAATAATAATAATAATAATAATAATAATAATAATAATAATAATAATAATAATAATGAAGTCCTCATCCCGTATTCCATATTGCCGTAATCCATTATATAGTATTCTTTAGTACTATTATGTTGGTCATTTGCAATTTTGATTATTGCTGTTGTTATTTTCACTTATGAGGCAGTTTACAGTATTATTGTAATGATATTATAGTGATTTTAAATGACGCGCGCGCATCAATAGAGTATCTGAGTTTATGATATGCGTATCTCTATACTCGTCTTGAGGTATAAAACTTTGATTGCATATGAATGTGTGCATACACACGTTATCTGCACGTATTTGTCATCATTTATACATACATCCGAGCTCATTACTTTAGAATAAAATCGTAAGATTCATGACATTTCCTCTAGGTATGATACTTCATGCAGTTGAAAATATCAGTTTGTTTCGGCATTATGATGAGGAATTTGTTTCGCTCTCCCCGATTTCCTGTCATGTTCCACTGATCACCGAGCAATTCAAATACAAAATAAACGTGTTATGCTCCATTTGGTAATTATGTCGAAATCTATTAGCAGAAGAAATGATGGGGATCCGGGCAGCACGGGCCGATTTAACGGCCACTCCTGTCGACTGACAACACTGCGGGCCACTTGTATCAGATTTCTTAGGGTCCTACATTTGTTAGTATCCTACATTTTGACATTTCACTCTCTTCGCTTCCTTCCTTTTATTGTATTCCCTGATTCATGACAAGCTGTTCGATTTCTGACGCTGCATCAGATATATATGAAGCGAATCAGAGTAAATCCGTTGAACGAAAAGTTTCTATTTCTTCGAATGTTAGCAACGTCTAAAATTAATATTCACTTGTTGCAATAGCATTGATAGTTTCTTGTTACGGATTAAATACGATTAAATTCTGAGAAATCTATACGCATGCATTTATTATTTTGATTGCAGAAATAGACCTATCTCTTAGTCATTTACAATTTCCATTGATTCTGTTGTAGGGCCATGCACAACGATTAGGTGTCTTGACAGATTAGAAAAAAACGCAAACGTCCAACAATAATGTGAATATCTTTTTTAAAATTCCATTTGTGCGAGAAAAAGGCATAAAGTTTGTAGTAAAGAAAGAATATGAATTACTTCTGCAGACTAAAATAGGCTTAGATAATTTTTGATTCAATATTTTCTCAAGTCAATGACATGAAATATATCGAAGTGAAAAAAAGTCCATTTTCTTCCCACGATAAACCAAAATCGAAACCTCGAAAACATTTGGATCATTGCTATAAGTTTTAAACTTAAAAAAAAATATCCATTCGATTCTCTTTCTGTTAGTCAAATAATCATTACCAAGAAATGAACACCTGAAAATTCTTACTTAAGTATCCTTCATTGTGTATTGCTTTGAAGTCTAGACTCAAATTTTGCGCACCATTCCTATTTGGAAAAAAAAAAGAAATTTTTAGCTCCTCTTTCGGATGGTGATTGGAGAACAGCATGCCAAATACCAAAGACTGGCATTTAATTCCTAGCCTTAACAAGATTCAAAAAGGGATTGAGTAAAACGATTGAAAACATTGATTCTCACCGGATGAAAGTAGCTTGAATTTTCCCTGTATCATGTTTAACTGTTCATTCTTTATATATGCGAACAGAATCTGCTGATTTTGATCTAAGGACGTGTGGGTAAAGAGTGAGGATAATGCTACAATCTACCACAATGCAGTTCAGTTCTGCTCATTTAAAGATGCATTATAGGTAGTAATAGCCATCATTATCATTAGCATCATCATCTCTCACCTCCATTATTTTTGGATATATTTTCTTCTGATGTCAATAAGTGTGGAGTTCTATTCCATCGCTTAATTTTTTCCCCGATATTAGTGAAGAATCACAATAAAGCCAAAAATAATCCAAGAAAGAAAGGAAAAGGATACAAGTTTCGAATTCTGTAAAAGGCATGAAAACTTGGAAGGAAATTAAACGTAAGTTAATACCATCTCTTCCCTAAAAAAATATCGTCGTGTCGAAAGATAAATTTATTTAGTAATTTTATTCATCTACAGAATACTTCTTTCCGGAATCAACAAATTGAAACATAAAAAATGCCCTTTTATCTGAAACCTGAAGATATCGACACGAAACGTATTCAGTCCTTCATTTCCTTCGTGTCGATGTCGTTCTTTAAAAAAAACGAGACCGCGTTTTCTTATTCCTAACTCGTGAAAATGTTAGCATGATAACAGAGACAATATAGAAAATCCTTTTTTCTATGAAACGTTAACGCAATAAAGCAACAATATAGCAAATAATTTCTTTTTTAAAATGTTAGCGAGATAAAAGGAACGATATAATGAATACCTTTTCCCTGAAAAGCTTATATCTACTTTCGAATCATGAATGCATACGTTTTTTCATGCTTTCTAATTTCAGCCTTCTGTTCCTGTGTTTGGTCTTGAGTTTATTCCCTCCCCCTTTTTTTTGATGCACGATTTCTATTTTCTCTCATGGAGAGTATAATATTTTACCGTTCAGGTCTTTTTATTCCTGTTTTTTTTTTTGTTGTTTATTTTAGATTTCCAGATTCAAAATTTTCTATAAGAATGACCCCTATTTTCATCGAGAACATTTTCCTTTTCTTTAAATTCATATTTTTTTTCTTCAAAAAATGTTCCACCTTCTTTCTAATTTGACCCGACCTTTTTCATTCTTCCCGCCTCCACTGATATATTGTGCTCTCATTTTCAATTCCTACCCTCAGTGTTTTTTTCCATTCTCTTTCTTTTGTAACAGATTCTATTCTTCCACTCTCTTATTCCCTTCCGATGGTCTTTTCTATCCCTTCCTCCCGTTATATTTTTTTCCTTGCACGTTTCCCTAAGGCCGCAACTATTGTCTTTCATTTCAGCCTTACACCTTATGTTTACTTGTGGCAAACAGAACAGGCCTTTGTATTTTGAGTGCATTTCGCCGCCCACTGCACTCACCTTTCTTTTTTCCCCCTTCCACCAACGCTAAATCTCTACATTGTCGTCTGTATTTATTTACTTCTCAAAGCAATCTTATAGTCCCTGATACAAAGAAACACAGTATGCAATAAAATAGATAGGGATGAAAGGATAATGAGATGGGTGTAAATGAAGGAAGAGGAAAAATAAAGAGAAGTCAAGTGAGGGAGAAGCTGAATGAACCGGTGAATAAGATCTGGAACTTTTTTTTTTGCCTGTTAAATATAAGAACAGTAAAATATTTCTTCGTTGCCATTTCGATGAATGCTTCAGTCTGAGAACACTAACAATCCTCGAACAACAGCAGCAGTGAAACAACAACATCAGCTACAACAACAACAACAACAACAACAACAATAATAATAATAATAATAATAATAATAATAATAATAATAATAATAATAATAATAATAATAATAATGGTCAAAGTCCCAACGACGTAGGAAGGACATGAATAGAAGATACAAAAAACAAAACAAAACTGAAAGTATTAAAAGATGGCGATCATAACTAAGAGAAACATATATGAAAGAAAAAAAAATTGACAAATGGAACAGAATCCTGCGAAAGAGCAAGATAGAAACACAAAGGAAGAATAGAGCCGATTCGAGAGAGAAGAAGAAGACTAAAACCAAAAAGAAGAAGCAGTCAAATCAGAAAAAAAAAGACCGGCAAGAAAAAACAAAACAACAAAAAAACAAAAAAAAAAAACCCAAAACTTTCAGGTTTTAGGAAGAGGCGACAAAAAAACAGTAATACCAAAAGCAGAATAACTGCATCACAACAAGAATAAAGTAATTCAATTATAAGAAAAAGAAAGCAACAATCAATGAAGAAACTCCCAACAAAATAGAATAAAACAAAGAAATATGGGAGAATACTACAAAAGAACATACCTGCATCACGGCCATCGCTACCAACAACAAACAATAATGTAAAATAAATAAAAAAAACTAGGGGGGAAGCGAAATAATGTTAGACACCCACATAGGAGACAACAAGGTAGTAAAAACAACAAAAAATAAGATCTATATAAAAAATACTGAACATAAACAATTTTTTTTGAAAATGGTAAAATAAAGAATAAAAAAATGGTTGGGAGAGTTTGGTTGAAATAATGCTATCAGCTGTGGAGAGCGCTTGGTAACGCCCGTCCACGCGTGAGTTGGCCGGACAATGTTAGGAAATCACGCGTGAACAGCGATCGTATGCTGCCGCCGTCTTCACAACCACAGCGACACATTGAGGGATCCGAACGTGGCAGCCATTGAATTTGACGCCTTTGTGACAGTGGGAGGGACTAGTTTTTATTCGTTGAGGAGAGCCTTTTGAATTGGCCGGACCGTAAACGGGCGGCAAAGACCGACCGCTCGCAAGCTGCCGTTAGTTGGACGCGCAAAGATTTCCCATTTCTATAAGATCAAGACGTTTGAAGCATCCATATTTTTACTATTTTTCTTTTTTTTTCCAAACCAATCACTCCTGTGTATATGTTTTGTTCCTCAAGTTTTGATTTATACAATAATTGCGTGTGTATTCATATGTGAGAATGTATGAATCCATGCATATGCGTTCTTATGTTTGGGATATACACACACACACACACACACACACACACACACATATATATATATATATATATGTGTGTGTGTGTGTGTGTGCGTGTGTTTGTGCGTGTGCACACACGCATTGTGTTTGTCAACACATAAATATATACAAATATTTATGCAAAAAACTCGTAAAAAAACGAATAACCCTTTGCAGTGACAACACCAAACACACGTATATGTATAAATATATATATACATATATGTGTGTGTGTGTGTGTGTGTGTGTGTGTGTGTGTGTGTGTAGGGAGAGAGAGAGAGAGAGAGAGAGAGAGAGAGAGAGAGGAACAAAGAAAAAATCGAGATACGCAGGCTGATTTAAGCTATGTTTGCGTTTCTTGATATGAATAGAGCTATACCTTTTCGTCGTCTCTCTTTCTCTCTTGATATATAAGTGTGTGTGCGGATAAGATTACTGGCAATAAAATTTATGCATATATATATATATATATATATATGGAAGGTTATTCGTATATTTGTGCATAGATATCTATATATTTGCCTTCTAACACACACACACACATATTTCGGCGCACGTAATTATACTGATTGAAGAATATCATGCACGTCTACTCCTTCAGGGGAACCATATATACATGTGTGTGTGTGTGTGTGTGTGTGTGTGTGAGTGTGTGTGTGTGTGTGTGTGAGAGAGAGAGAGAGAGAGAAGTCTATTTCTGTGTGTGTATTGTTCGAATATATGTGTCTCTATGTAAATGCTTGAATATGTGAGTCTATATATATATATATATATATATATATATGTTCAAAATAGTTATGCCCGAAAATAGTTATATTGAATCCTGTGGTATCATGCAAGTAAATACGTAATGAACTCTCTACAAAGACACATACGATAACACATAAATAATGCATTCTTATCTACATTCAGAGAAACTTTATTGAAAATGTATGCATGTTTGCATACAAGTATATGAATAAATCCCGAAAAGGAATGCACGCATAACTAACCATAGATTGACTTACCATATGATTATAGGCGGATAAGAGTGTTACATTCTTCAGTGAATGCATGTGAACTCTATCCACACGTGGATTCCTAAATGCAATACCTATCAATATTTTATACAGCGGTTATTGAACGCATGCACGTCGGCTGGTAGAGCCACGTTTGATGACACTTTGGTATGTTTTTGTCATGACTATCGAACCATAATTGTTTTCTTTTTTTATTCCATGTTATTTTCTTCAACAGTGTTTTTTTCATTTTTGTTTTATCTAATTATTCTTATTTATTGCTGTTGGGGGGAAGCCGGGAACAATAAGAAACAAGATGAAAGAAATGCCAAGAAAGTTAAAATACGGAAGATCAATAGAGCAGAGAAGGTTCTTATTATTTCGATAGTTGCATATGGATGGTGGGAAGACCTGCACTATCACCTCATCTATGACACATACTTGCATGCATATTCACATAAGGGACATTGCCCAACATTGCATTCATAGAAAAAAACATATAGGTAGCACAAGAATCAGTAACGCACACACACACGCACACACACACACACACACACACACACATATATATATATATATATATATATATATATGTAGACTTGTGTGAACGAAAGAAGTGATCTCACACGAATAGCTTGATTACAAACAGAATCACATATATTCGTACAACCTACCCAAGTATTCAATCCTTGGAAATCATTTGGTATGTCTGCATTTCTATTACTATGGATAATTAATGATGGGCGGGGAATTAGGGAGAATCATTATCTGTGCATATCAATTTGTTTCCAACTAATTGCACATATGTTGGGAGAATGTTTTGGAATAATAACGTTTTTATAACGAAACGGAACGTGTGAAATAGGAAACGGAGATTAGCGTAAGATGAAGAGATATATAAAAGTACAAATAGATATGTACGAAATCATTGGCATTCACTTAGTCTAACTATCATCATATCAAAAGAAATTTTCCTTCTTTTCCCTGTATAGTGGTCATCTGCATTATTCTACACATATTTTTTACGCAAATTCAAGTTCTAATATCGTTCATAAGAAGAAATGCTCTATTCTCGAAGACGTTACATAAAAATATGTGAATGCATTTTTCTCTCCACGTAAATGTGTTGATAGGAACTCATCATAATTACATGATGACGAATATATCTAAACTTACTTATTCCCAAGATTCTTCCTCTCATTCATACGTGTTTTCCCTCCTATGTATATTAATAAAAGGATGCACACTCACATGGACAAACGTGAATGCTCATCTACCGACACGCTCAGTCATATCAAAAACCAAACTTACACTTCACAGGAAACACATTTACAAATTTAAAACCCCCCAACAAAATATATTTACTTTTAATGTAAACGTACATTTACTTAAAAGTATACAATTATTTATGCCTGAATACACTCAGATCTGCAGAATTTCTTTTGATAAAACTAGCTCACTGTATTCAACTGAAAGCTTCCAAGCTCGATGCTAAGTACGATTATTTTCAATTAAACCAAAAGATGATTATCATAAATTCATAGGCTCTTGATATTTCACGACAAAAATCTCAACTTAATGCTAATTGACCGCCAATTGTAGCCCAACGTATCAAGTAATATCCAAAAAAAGAAAAAAAAAATCATGAAAAACAGGAAATGTATCTTTATTAGGAGGAACTGTTTTTGCGGTATTCGTCACTGCATTTTATGTGGAGTGCTGATGAAAAGAAATACTGGGATTAATGCCAAATCTTCACCACTTAAATGTCTGTTATAGACTGTGGTATTCAAATGATGAATAAATTTCAACTGTTGCCAAGATGTATCAATCAGGATGCTGTAATTGTCTTTACTTCTGTCAAACTCCGGTCTAAGTTAGAGTTGACTTTGTATTCCCCTGAAATATGGACAAAAACTATTCTCACAAAATTTAAAGAGTAAACTCTTCACTTTTTGTGTATCACGCTACCTTAAATCAAACAGTCATATAAAGTTAACATTT
Source organism: Thysanoteuthis rhombus (assembly GCA_963457665.1). NCBI lineage: Eukaryota > Metazoa > Mollusca > Cephalopoda > Oegopsida > Thysanoteuthidae > Thysanoteuthis > Thysanoteuthis major. Next base: position 47,158,000 of record OY735201.1, on the reverse strand, counting down.
CAATTCAGTGAATTGAAATTACGACCACGTGATTGCTAGGCAGCTTTTTACCAACTGAGCAAAAGCAGCAAGTCTAATGGATAAGCAAATCTATTTATCATATGTACAATACAAAATTAATGATCTCCAATTAGAATAGAAGTAGAATCGGAGCTAGACCTTGCAGCGGCCAGGTTTGTATCTAATAAAAGACTAGGTTGGCAAGCTCTCGGTAGAGCAAGCTCGACTTTCAAAAACAAGAAGATCCAAGTAGTTCTAAAAAGAAAGGTGTACAACCAATGTATCCTGCCGTTAGTCACGTACGGAACTGAAACATTGAACCTAACTTAAAGACAGACCCTCAAACTGAGTACCATGCAACGTGCATATAAGAGAATCATGCTCAAGCTCTCATGGAGAGATCGTAAGATAGCAAAGTTTATTATAGAAAAGACAAAGGTCCGAGATATCCTAGACACTGTTAGAGAACTAAAATGGCAATGGACTTGACATGTTGCAAGAAGGGCAGATAATCGTTGAACATCACGGGGAGGTTCTATGTCCAACGACAGACGCTTTCAGTCGTCATCATGATCACCATCTGATGATGATGATGATGATGATGATGATGATGATGATGATCTTTAAACTTGTTATAAGCTTAAAAGTTGACCGTAGAGACTGGGACGAGAGTAAAGTACCGACATTGTCACTTGACGTAAGTTGCCTGGGACGTGACTGATGGGCATGGATTGGACAAGGATAGAAGGATTAATCTTCCCTTTCATTCTTTAATTGTTGGTTTTTACCTTTCCATTCTTTATTTATTTAGCCAAGGTCATCTTTATAAAGATACTTCTTTATATATATTTCTCCCCATATTTTCCCTCCCTTTCTCTTATTTTTTCAATATAATTCTATATCCCTTTCTTTTTTCCTTCTACCTTTTGCCTTTCTCAAACTTACAGATGTGTGCTCTAATTCAAATGTCCGTCGTGAAATGTTGGCTAGAAAACGAAATCACATCCACCTTTGCACAAATGGCACCAGACGAACATTTACATGGGCATCATTCGAGTCAAAACTTTTAGACTGATGAAAACTCATAAAATGTCTCTTCAATGTTACTTAAATACATATTGCATTATGCCTGGAAGACTGGCAGCTGTTTTCACAGGTTTTGATATGCTTTCTGCCCATGCGTAAAGCAAACATACATTTCGCAAGTGCAATGTTATTATATGATCATCGCATTGCATATAATTGCACTAACATTCATGCATGTCTCTTTTTTGTTTCTTACTGGTCGTTCCTTTGATAATGACGGCAGATTCTCCAAACGTGTTTTTTTTTTCTTCTTCCGGACGAGGAAACAATTTTTATACGATTCTAGCTGTAAGGGTAGAAATTACGTGTGCAGTTGGGAAGGTGGTTGTTGAGTGGGTCGATTAGGTGGATCAGTTACACAGTTTGATATTTATTAAAGGGTATATAAGAAAAATAAAAAACAAAGAAAAACGACAAAAATGGTTGGAGAGAAAGAAACAGCGAGACGAAGGGAAGTTTTTTTTCGAAGAATCTTCTCATCAGATTCGAAACTTGACGTGAAATTAAAATTTGATTTTGTATAGTTGTGCATTCTTGGCTTGTTAGGATTGGAAATTCCTTCATACCTATTTTGGAGATCATGTGCTTTTCTGCTTCATACCAACACTATTTAGTACATCATTTCAGATCTTTTGGAGTAATCACAGTGAAAAAATTCAGGATTATATTAGTTTATAAACAATTTGTACATAACAAAGTTCTCCTGTATCAGTATATAGCTATATACATTTGCTCACATACACAATGATATATATATATATATATATATATATATATATATATATATATATATATATATATATATATATATATATATATATATATATATATATATATATATATATATGTGCTGATGAAAATGACGATTGGAAGGTGAAGTGGATAACTCGAGAGAAATTTGGTGTTACATCACAAAAATATTTTTTTTGTGAGAGTCAAGTCAATCTTGACTCTCACCAGCACAGATACAAACACTTCCCGCTCCTATTAAACAACCAAACGATGCAAGAATATCCGTATTTCTCCCTCAATCTCAATCATATAAACAGCAATTTTTTTTTTCTGAAGCACTACATGTTTTTCTCTGAAAGAGATGGCTGGTATCCGTCGAAATGCATCGGAGTATGTCCTCAGGATTTTTCGAGATTTAATACCAGCTATATGATACATATTACTATTAAAATACATACGCACATAGCCGTGCATTCAAGCCAACGCGCATTAAATTATCGATCGATTGGCGGATGGTTATTCATATGAAGAAACAATCAATATGTTAATAGCTCTGCTCTAAATATGGAGATCAGCATTTAGGAGTAACAGACAAACAGGCAATCAAATACCCAGACGGAAAAAAACTTGGAAAAACAAACAAAAACAAAAACAAACTTAGCAACGTAACGACGAAAATTATGCCTTAAAAGCTTATATTAATTGATATTATGTTGCATGCATATTATTGTATAAACACTTAAATTCATACATATGTACTGACGTTGGGAAAAAATTTTGGTCTCTCTCTTTCAATATCTCATAATAAATATATATATATATATATATATATATATTTATAAATATGAATATATATATATGTATGTATATATGTATATATATATGTATATATATATATATGTATATGTATATACATAAATATAAATATATATGTATATATATATATACATATATATAGAGAGAGAGAGAAAGAGAGAGAGAGGGAGACTGACATAATCATAAGAGCACCTATTAGCCGTTCTTGCAAACATACGTGCATTTATAAAGAAAGACAGTGCCAAAGTGCATAAATACCAAGATAGGGTCATAAAAATTCAGTACAATCACTTTCCCTAAACAAGTTAAATAAAACAAACAAATCAATGGAATAAAGAGCAGAATGGCTCCATTGACTGAGAGGGAGTTGTCATGATGAGTGCTAGGCCAGTCGGTGCAAAAAATAGTAAACTTGGCTTCGGATGATGTCCAGCGGAATGAGACGCTGCCATTTACCGATTTTAGTTTAGAGAAGCAGTGATTACCGTCCAATGTGCGAGGAAATGGAAATGTCATCCAGTGCAAATCATAGATACACATATCCTGGCTTTGGCGAATATACATTGAATCTAAGCATGCAAACTAATTATTTCAGTACACACAATGATATATTCTTATACTCAGAGACCCGAATACGTAGCAAGAGGAGCAAAGACATGTTCACGCACTTTTGGAATCGTCTCATATGCAAGAGGCTGGATCAATAATTTTTTTTAGCCTGAAACAATCATCAACGAGGTCTTGATCTGAAATTTTCACTGTATAATATTTGATCTATGTGATTAACGTAGAAACGTTAGGTGCATTGATGAGGAGGGATGTTGAAACAAATATTTGTTGAGTAAAATAAATACTGTCTCGTCATTAGTCTCTGGACTTGTTGATGTATTGACGCACACAGACACATCTGAGCCAAGTATACCCCTGTGTACGCAACCTGATATACAAGTGCCTATGTATGATGTCAGTTACATACAATTGCACATGCTGACCCCTACCAATCTCAGCACCTATATGATTAAATGATAGATCGCTACCTTTGCTCATATTTGTGCGTGTATGTGTTTGTGTATATTTATGGTAGAAAAGAATCATTGAATGTTTAATCACAACAGATGCAACGAAACTGAATCACATAGATTCTCATCATATGAGAAAGCGTCAGCTAAACCTGGCATAAAAAGTGTAAGATTAGGTTTCTGCAGTTTTAAAGTTGGTCCGACCGGCTTTGCAAGTATTTTCGTATGTATCACGCATACAGACTGCACGGATGTACCTACAAGCTGGAATTTTCAACCATTTACTCGTTATTATGTCTAAAAACAAGAACATAATTTAACTGGTTTCTGAAATTCCCTCCAAATGTTTATTTTATCTTATTCTTATTGTGCGTTCAATTTACAGTTTAAATTTATGCCTAATTGACCCACTCAGTTCATGAAAGTAGCATTCACGTTTTTTTTTTTTGGAGAACAGAATCCTTGGACTCGAATTTTGAAAAAGCGAAAGAAATAACTGATCCAGTGATCACCCCTCCTTCCAATTCTTTTATTTTCAAGATTGTATGCTGCCCCCAAAATTGACCACGTGACATTTTAGTTACAGTGACTAACCAGATTTTTATTAATTATTTGTTTTGTGCTTCAATGAAGTCTTTTAGCTTGGCCTAGTTTGTTTTTTTCTATCGTACTCTCTGCCTTTGTCGTCTTGCAACTAACATTTTGTAGCCAGATTATATAAATTTAAATCGTAATTAGGGAGAAGTTTGAGGTACAAATATTTTCCTTAGTTTACAATACTTAATACAATGATATAGTTGAAGCTTCGATCTATATATCTATCTGATGTTGATTATAGTCAAGGGTGACATTTGAAAATGTTCTTGCTAGTTGAGTCATTTTAACTGTGTGTTGGTGTTATGGAAGTCGAAAAAAGACATTCTTTAAATTGTTTTTTTCTTGGGGTTAAATATCAAATTTTCCCACCTCGAAATCGTTTGATTAGTCTTTTCCAATTCGAAAATTATAAACAGTTAAATATTCTTTTTTTTCTGAATCAATATTTGCCTCCCCCCCCCAAAAAAAAAATTGTGTAGAAGCTGAACCACATAAAGATTGTATTTGGAAAGCCTTTTGCGAAATGTCTTCATCAAGTCATCAAATGCAATAATTCTAATTAATACAGTTAAACCATTTAAGTTCCAAAACAAGAGGCAGGCCATCTATGTCCCTTGCACCTGCACTACTTACATGTGCAATAGTTTTTGATTTATTCAAAGATTTTTTTCAAATTCAAGATGAACACATTATTATTTGGATAGTCATTCATTCTTGTCAATGAATTATCATTTCTCTTGATGTGACCTCAAAAAGCTGAGACAGGATAAAGAAGTAGCTATATAAAAAATGTTTTCTACAATTGTTTAAGATGAAGTACATGACTATAGGCATAATTAGAGATTAGCAACATGTCAAACCTGTTTATTTTACAAATTGTTTTAAGCTATGTAAAACTCTGATCCATCTTTAGTCCATAGTATTGTAAGTCAGTACAAGGTTTTCCGTCTCCTGTACCGTGTTGTAGAGGCGTCCATGTTTTCACGGATGTGAATCGACCGAGATAACCTGATGGAGCCCATCCCTCTTATGCTGGCTGCTTAGCCAAGAGGCATTGAGTGCCATTTTGAAAGTCTTTCGCATGATTAAATCCAAGCACAAACGATTTGGAAGCGAGCCCTCTAACGACTGGATCACATTGATCAATATAAAACATGCCAAGCTTTAACAGAACGGCGAACATCTACCACAGAGAGAGATGTGCATTCTGGACATGCCTATCGTAATCCCCACGACTACTTAAGATCAGCCATTCATTTGCTTTGAGACAAATGAGGAAAGGATTTGGAGATGTCTTCATCATTCTGATTTCTACTATAATAATATGTACTGAAAAACCATCCCGAGGTTTTTCACTTAACTTATATTGATTGCAGTATTGTATCATGGATAGAGAACTTAAGTACGCACTATTGCCAGTAGCATAGATTACATACAAGACGTAGCAAGATGGTCTTTCGAAAGCTGACCAGAGAATATTCCACTGATAAATAGAAAAAGACGAGCTTAGTAGTTCAAGTACGTGCATATTCATACACATTTCAGTTGAATATGCAATGATATGATTTGTATGTGTACATGCGTGTATGTGTGAGTGATAGTTGTAATATATATATATATATATATATATATATATATATATATATATATATATATATATATATATATATATATATATATATATATATATATGATTAGAGAGACATTGTAAGAACTATATTTCGTCAGGAAGTGGTGCTCATCAGGAGTAAATCGAAAAGCTATAATACCAGAGCAGATAAAGTATGGTTCCCAATAAAATGTCTCGGCAATATCACATCCTGTCGTCACACACTGTCCCACACGATATCATCATCAGCCTGTTAGCGTCTGTCATTGGACATAGACCCCGCCCCAAGATTTATCAAATCTCTCTATCATGCCATTACATTTTGAATTTATCTAGTTCGTCGCACAATCTTTCTTTCTGTCGGACGCAATTTCGCTTATGATCTAGCAGGATCCACGTCGTGTGTCGAGATGTTACGGTTGTCGGAAATTTATGCAACATGTCTATCCCATAGCCATTTGAGTTTTCCAACAGTCTCTATGGTGTCTCGGACCCCTCTCGTTTCTTTTTAGCCGAGCCAATACTTTCTGAACTTGTCTAGTTCGTTTGTCTCTCCATCTTGTATTCTGCCAGCCTCGGTTTCACATGAGATACCTGGGGAGTCATGATGTCCATCGTTTGTCAGACATTCTTGCAACATGACCTTCCCATTAACATTTGAGTTTTCTAATGGATTCTATGATGTCTCAGACTCCAGTTTTCCCCTAATATGCTGTGCTGTCCTATGATCTCTCCATGTGAGGTTAAGCATGAATCTCCCATGTGCACGTTGCATGGTTCTCAGTTTGAGTGTCAATCTTTTGGTAAGGTTCCATGCTTCAGCTTTCTATGTGACTATCAGTAGGATACGTTGGTTGTATACCATTCCTTACACACACACACACACACGCACACACACACACACGCACGCATATATATATATATATATATATATATATATATATATATATATATATATATATATATATATATATATATATATATATATATATATATATGACTAGTATTTGATAAAACAGAACATTTGCTTATATGGCTTGGTTTCGAGAGTTATAAACAAGAACTTTATAATCAAATCAAGAAGAATCAAATCTTATTGCAGTCTGCACTACAAAGCATTCTCAAGCATTTCGGCATGTCTTCTGGTTTTAAATGCTAAATTTTCAGAAAAATGTTATCTCAATAGAATTAAATTATCAAATGAATAAGAGCAAGTATTTTTTCATCCTTCTAACTCTAGCTCAAGATCGAAAATGAAATTGAAAACGGTAACTAGCATTGATATTTGGAAACACAGCCACACTTCGGTTGACAAGATTTTGGTAGAGCTCGGCTTTCAAGAACAAGAAAAATCCCCCTAGTTGTAAGAAGGATATACAACCATTGCATCGACCCGATAGTCACCAATGGAGCTGAAATATGGAATTTAACCAAAGATTGACCCTCAAACTGAGAACCATGCAACATGCACATGAGAAAATCCGAGACATCAAAAGACAACCCGAGATATAGAAAACATCAATAAATTCTAGTAGCAATGGACTGGACATGTTGCAAGAATGTCAAACAAATGCTGGACCTCAGGAATCACAACATGGATCCCCGGAGATCATATACAAAATTGTAAGATGGCAAGACGAGCTTGACGAATTCAGAAAGTACTGGTACCACGATGCCCATGATAGAGTCGTCTACCGAATCCTTGGGAAAGTCTTTGTCCAACTACGGACGCTAAAAGGATGCTGCTGTTGATGATGAAACGAGACTAATACACCCTTAGGAAAGAAGGCAGTCATAGGCAAGAGACAGTTTATGCTTGTTCAGTACATATAAGCAGTACTATCTATATAAACGATGGTTTGTTGGGATAAAATGTATTGGACATTAGAATATATATATAAAGTAACTATTCCATATTGCATACTGCAATGTTCAAATGAATGTACACGTTCGTAAATATGCAAGCAAGAAGACGCATCACGTATAGATATGACAACAAACATTACTACCAAGCCATGACGCAAAGATCATAAGATGAGAAAAAGGTTTAAATCTCTTTTGGTCAAGTGAGGATCATAGAATCCATAATTTTCTTTCGCATAAAAATTACCCACCTACTTATAAAATACAAAAATGTGATAAAAAAAAACATTTGAAACAGGAAGTAGAGCAAATGAGATGTACTTTCTTCAGTGGGCGCAAACACACCTCTTTATGGACGTTCATGAGGACTGCTTTCCCTACGTTGGGCCCAAATGGCTCCCACTGCCCTTTGCTTTTTGCAGTCACAAAAATATCTTTTTTTACGTTTTTGTGCGCCCTGAGCAGAGAATATACCCAAGATTCAAAGCACCATACGCCACTAATATATATATATATATATATATATATATATATATATATATATATATATATATATATATATTCTTCACTTAATTAAGGGACATGGTTATATCGATTTAAGAACTGAACGTATTTTGTATTCATGCATATACCCTTCTATCCATGCAAACAGAATAAATACGTTTTTTTTAAATTTTTTGAATAGAATAAGTAGCTGTACCCGTAGACATCCCATGGGTGCTGACAGTTTATATTATCCACTATTTCATACATCTGCACTCCTTTCGCCAATCGCTTTATATTCTTATTCTTATCCTCATTCCTACTCATCTTCGTTGCCCGTCAATATCATCATCATCATCATCATCAACATCATCATAATCCTTTTAACGTCCGTTGTCGGCTCTTTCCCACGATTCTCCTGACCTCTCTATCATGGACGTCGAGCGCCAATACTTTTTGAACTTGTGTAACTCGTCACACTATCTTATATTTTGCCGGCAACGTTTTCTCTTATCATCTCTGAGGATCCACGTTGTGAGTCGTGACAAACATGGATTGGTTTCATATCATCAGCAAAATACTGTCATTCTCTGCCTCATGACCCCCCCCACCCCCTTATAATTAACTACCGAACTGTTCCATTTTATTATCACTGAAAGCATAACATTTGAACGCAGGTAGAAACAAGATGAATTATATTGTTAATATTTTCATTCGAATGATTCAGGTACGGTAATACATTACAACCTCTGAAATACCATGTTTAGCGTCACCTGAATCATCTGACATTAACATCATCATCATCATCATTATTATTATTATCATTATTATTTGGAATCTCACACTAGTTGCCTGGTGGTAACCGCTGGAGTTTGAGTGACAGCAAGTCTCCTCAAGTCTCCAGTCCATCTCTCCTAGTACTCATAAGTCGCAGTAATTCTGCGATTTACAGTTTCACACCGGTTGCCCAGTGTATTATCCTTATTATTATTATTTGCAATCTCACTGCAGTTGTCGGGTGTGTACCACTAGAGGTTGAGTGACAGCAAGTCCCCTTGAGTCTCCAACCCTCCTCTCCACACTCTCATAGTCCACAGCAATACTGCTGTTTACAGTTTCACACCAGTAGCGCGGTGGTCATTGCTAAAGGCTGAGTGACAGTAAGTCTTCAGCCAATATCTCATTTCTCTCTCGCCTATCACACCAGTGCTGTGGTTCACTCCTCCACTACCGTTTGTGTGTGTGTGTGTGTGTGTGTGTGTGTGTGCACGTGTTTGTTTTTTTTATCTTTCTTCCACTCCCCACCTTCCTCTTCTGTTCGGACACAGCTAACAATTATTATTATTATTATTATTATTATTATTATTATTATTATTATTATTATTATTATTATCATCATCATGATCATCATCATCATCATTATTATTATTATTGTTATTATTATTATTATTGTTATTATTATTATTATTGTTATTATTATTATTATTCAGTTGTTGCTGTGATTGTTGTTGTGGTTAAAGAAAAACGTGTAAGAACAAATATAAGTAATGAAAGAAAGATCAAGCACGAATGGTCAGGTCGGTTATCGAAAATTTACAGAAAAGATACTGCATCACATTTACATGGTATCGATACAATGAGGTTCCTCATTGTCAACGACAGAATTTTTTTTCCCAATATTCTATCGTATTGTAGAAATGATCTGAGTGTTTAGGATTGCATTGTCAAGTGTAACTTTCATCCCATGCCATCTTTTTGCATGGATTTGGGGCCTGGTGATTCGGTTGGCTATCGCACCACCTCAATATTATGTACTTCGTTGTAGACTCGGTCAAATCAGGCAGTGTATTTGATGATAAATTACGTTTTCTCTCTCAATGTCACTTGATTTGAGTGAGGGTTAAAAACAATGCAAACTGCAAAAATCAGCATCCATAATATGGGAAATGCCTAATTTTAAACATAAACACTTTATGACTGCAATAGTCATCAACACATCCCGACCCTTATTATTATTGCTACCAAGCAAACACACACACAAATGTGCGTATATAGGGTATATAAGGTCACCAAAGGTATTTTGAGGTCACCAGAGGTCATTTCATAGTTATCTCTAGCCACTTTTCATTTTTCAATTTTCACCTCCGATGCGAAATTCAGTACATAGATACATCTTCCCACTTCAAAATCTAAGTCATTCTGCAGTCATTCAAGGTCACCATAGGTCATCTTTTGGTAATTTTAAAACAATTTCTCAAGTCTTTGGTCTGAATTTAGCACATGAAACAAGTTTTTGGCATAGAGGAACATCCTTCCATAGCCAAGGTCATATAACATGGGGACTTGACCTCTGAGATCATTTAGGGTAATTTCCAATCATTTGTAATGAAATTTACAGTTCTTGGCCACAATTTTGCGCCTAGAATTTTTGCATTGGGGCACATATATACACTGCGAAAGTTAATGAAGTTGATGCAGGCACAAGGACAACCTCAAAAGATCGCTGGCGTTAGCCCGACTCTTACATGTTTTTTTTTTATACGGACAATCTTGTATTGCTTGTTATATATATATATATATATATATATATATATGAGTCTAATGTACTTGTTATTTATATGTTTGTATGTGAAGCAAGTCTGATTCTAGTAGAAGCCACCAGTTTTCCTACATAAGAGAGGGCTTATTTCCTATAATTTTTATTCGTTTGGTCTGTTATTTATTCTTCTATTTTTTATTGCCTATTTCAAAAAATCTTTTTTCATCTTTTTTTTCTTGCGTACACACGATTTATTCAAGAGCGAAGCGCAAACATTATACACACGTTCTTGACCGTATAGAAAAAAAACGTTCCGAACATTTTCGTTATTATTCATTTTTCTTCTAGTCTATCACAAAAATACCAATATATATATATATATATATATATATATATATATATATATATATATATATATATATATATATATATATATATATATATATATATATATATAATTTCCCTTACTTTTACTCCTTGGTTTTAATTTTTTTTTTGTCCTCTCATTCTCCTTACACTTGAACATCACTACCAAAATTCCATTAAAACATATAACTACGCTGATTCTAAATACCTACAAGTATAAGCAGACAGACGGATGTATTGGTATTTATATGAATAAACTCACCTTCGACCACAACACGCTACCTATATAACATGTCACAAATCTATGAACGTACAGTCAATCACGTTAGCGAGAAAACTCATTTCTTTTTACGTACGAGTTGCATCATTGTACATCATCTCCAGTGAACCTTTTTCCCAGAGGCAGACCCTCACAAACATGTTTCGAGTCTGCTACCTTAGAAGTCGGGAATGTGTGCGCAGAGAAAACAGAATGGGTCAAAATAGGGTTGCCCACTGACCGTGGGACTATCCATCATTCATAAGGGGGCAGGGCTCTAAAAAAATTACATACATAAAATCTGTAAGAAGAAAGAAATGAGAAACAATCAAAAGAGAAAAAATGAAAAAAACAAAATTATGACAGAAGCTGGAGAGGAAAACAAGTGAAAACTATATATATATATATATATATAAAAAAGCAACGCAATAATGAGTTTCCAGAAGTGTCCTTCCCTTTCTCTCTACTTTCTCTACAAAAATAACCCTTCCACTTGAAAAAAAAAAAAATTCACCCGCCAAAATCCATCAAGCTTACGTTCATCTATTGATTATTTTTGACAAGTGTATGGACGTGCATGCGCGCAAGTATCTGGGACGGCGTGAGTGATGGTGATATGTGAGTGGAAGTATCTAGAAAGGAGTAATAAATACATCAACAAAAACGCGGTGAACAAAGAAAATGAGAACCATAACAAAAAAAGGTGAACAAGACTTATTAGAAAATGCAGTTAAAAGGCAACAAAGACGTGAAAGGTAAAAAGTCAAACATAATAATAACCACACTGTAAGACAGAAAGCAAACCACGCACGCATTCACGCACGTACTCACTCATGCAGGCGTGCACAGACACCAATAGATATTATACAAAGACTCACACGTATACAGTACCATACACATTCGATATATATATATATATATATATATATATATATATATATATATATATATATATATATGTGTGTGTGTGTGTGTGTGTATATATATATATATATATATATATATATATATATATATATATATAAGAATGAAAGTGAACGTATTCATATCTGCATGTCTATATTAATGGACCATCCAGGCCGAAGACCAGAGCTTTAAACCTAAGAAGCTGAAAAATTGCATAGCGGTATATCTTTTTGAAGAGAACGTCACAGGCCATGTCTTTTTCGGAACTGTGTGAGTGGATCAAAATATCTTTTTAAATGTTACGTAATTTACACTTATTTCATGAAGATGAATTTAATGGCGATAACTTTTAAATAATCAATTTAAGAAGAGTTCACTCAATGAATCGACTTTTTTCCATGGAAATTGTTGATAAGATCGTATCTCCAGGGTGATGAGATATTTTTTACTTCTCAAAAATATTTTTGTTAATGTTTTAATCATTTTCAACTAACAGCTCATCCGAAATGGAAACCTTTCATTATGTCTGAAAGAAAATATATTCAATGCATATGTTAGACCTTTGACGGATGAATATAACTTTATCTTCAGCACCTTAAAATGTTTTAATACATTTTAACTTTTTCATTTCACATTTTGGGTTTTAATTTTTACTTACTTAAAAATATCATCATAATGTTTCCCTGTAATTTTTTTTCCATTACACCCATATATTTTCTAAATTACTCTATACCTTAACTGATATAAGTTTCGAGGTTATGTTAAAATAACTGCATTTATGTATTTATAAGTTCGTTATAGCCTACATTTTCATATTCCAAAGTTTGATACTGGGATATATTTCGCAATATTACGGCATATATTTGCATAATTTGAAAAAAAAGAAAAAAGAAAAAAGATCTATTTTTATATCCTCTTCTTATTACTATCCCTGACAAAAGGTTTATGATTTCCATAGATTTGTCAATCATTGATGAGGGATGAACACAAAATTACCCCAAACTTTCCCTTCAGGTGAGGAGATCGGGTACTGACAGACATAAAAAAAAGCCATCATAACATTTTTGCAATACATAAATCAGAGGAACACCACGTATTTCTGCTGTGCATAAAGGGTTACAATCTTGGTTTTATAGAGCTGTGATTTACTTGTGTACAATGAATGCATGATAGTTCACAAACTTGCTCTTGGAGCACTCTGATCAGATAGAAAAGCAGAGGGTAAATTCCAGAGAAAAGGACAAAGAACGAGAAACCAATACATTTTGTATGTTTAATGTATCTGCATATCAACATGTTCACATGAACGTTTATCAGTAGGCAAGCGCCGAAATAAACATGAGCTAATAAGTCAATGTTATTATACATACATCAAAGTGTGCGTGTTTATGTATGCGCATCGTATTACCCTGAAACATGCAGAGATCTTTATGGAATAATAAATAATCATTATCTTAAATCTTGATGACTACTTTTTTCACCTTCATCTTAATTTAATGATTGCTTCTGAAAAAAATTATATTTATTTCTCTTTGGTGTATTGAAATACTGAAATACTGAAACTATCAAAATACGAACAAACATAGCTGCTAATTGGAATGGAAGTTTTTTTTAGAGTGTTATTTGAACTTCTTACTTCTGGTTGAGTCTTGGTAGCTCAACTGGTAGAGAAGTCTAGCGTTAACTTTGCTTCCTTTCTGTTTGGTGTTCAAAGCCATCTTTTTCCCGATCAATGCTATTTACTCTCCACTGGATGCAAATTGATTAGAGTGAAAGTTTCGATAAAAACCGAATAATAAATTAAGACGAAGGCAAGAAGGTAGTCTTTAATCATTTAACAATAATGATGAATATTTCATCTAATAAAAAAAACGAATAAACGTCTATTGAAATGGTAAATGACACAAAACAATAAAGAAAAAGAAAAGTGAGACAAACTGACTGTTAGAGAAGACTGAAAGGAAGAGGATATGGATTGACAAACAATAAATCCTGGTGAACAAGTTTTTGATAATTTCATATTTTCCCTCAAATTAAATCGGAAGCTTCCTGCCACTTCCGGTTTTGTTCCAATACGGCTCATTTTACTGACAATTGTACATCGTTATCTTGCAAGGTATTCCATACAACATAATATTTCCCGAATGAAAGAACATGCTTCTCATCTTTGATTTGATCTAAACTCTAATAGATATTTGGCCTGGAAAAAGCACACGAACAGATTAGGTTTGAATTCGGAAGAAAAGGGAACAGAATATAAAGAGCATAAATGGAAAAAAAGACAAACCTTGATACTGCAGGGCCAAACCCCACGCTAACTTCTTCAACTGATAATTACTACAACTTTTGAGTTACCTATATGTTTAGATATATAATGAGTTGCCCTCCAATCATATTGTTGTGATTGACAAACAGTGAGGATTTACTTCCCAAAATTAGGTGAAAATTGTCCTTGTTGGGGTGGAAAAACAGAGTCAACCCGAACTTGGACTGGAGTCTGACAAAAACCGGAAGAAAAAATGTGACAGAAATACAGAATAATAGGAAAGACGTGGGCAGAAACATTTTTTAAAAAATGCAAAGATGACGAAAAAAAAAAACAACAATAAAAACGGTTAAAGGGAAAAATGAGAGAGAAAAAGAGATAAAATCCCGTTGATTGAAAGAGAGTGAGAATGAAAAAGGCAGAAAACAGTTAAAAACAATGTCGCCATCGTATGTAAAAAAAATCATTAAGAAAGAGAAAATGACTGGAAAGAGGGAACTTGTATAGAAGAAAAGTGGGGAGCATATCTAATGAAGTAAGGAAACAATTGTTTAGAAAAATGGCAAGATGAGAGAAAAACAAAGGCTTGGAAATAATTGAACAATACAAAGAAGATGCTCAACACAAGACCCTTTCACTCTCTTGAGAGTGTCCTTCTACGAATCATTAAAGTGGTTGAATAACAGAAACAAGTGGCGATGATACTCCTAACAGATTCCAACTAAATAAATATATTTGGTCAAACTCCAATCCATGAGGGAGGTGATTTCGTAGTTACCCCGTAGCAATCCTCACCAAAATCAGGGGAGTAAACTCTTCACTATTGTCGATACCATCACATTAAACCAAATATATGCGTATAA